>CM050404.1:125841088-126441088 GCA_027580255.1 Therioaphis trifolii
GTTTTATCTGTTAAAAATATTAAGATGTAAAAATGGACGGAAAAACTGATACGAAAATGGTCAGTTTAAGTCAGTATTAGGACATCTTCATCACTGAAAACGTTACGAATTATTGAAAAAACAAATAAATATCTTAAGAACAGCACCTATTATAAATACAATTGTATAAATCATCCTTCATTTTCATATCGTGGTGTAGAACGTTCATTTAGTAAGTTACAAGCCAGTGTTAAATTCAAATGGTTGTAGTTTTATATTTGAGTACTTATATAAAACCCTACATTACGTTGTTTGCCCAAGTTAATGATTTTACGGACAGTTCGATTTTGAAACCGGAAAATCGAACTTAAAACATCAAATAATCGAACCAAACTAAATTCTTAATAATTTAGTTCGCAAATCGAACACGAGAAATCTCATTATTTGCTAGAGTGATAAAAATATTAAATAATGTAACGTACAATAATTCAACGAAATTTAATTTCTTGAAAAATGGACACTGATTGTATTATCCCAGTATTTATTGCGTATTGTAACCAATATAGAATACAGATAAATCATCGACGTCGACAAACATGCATACCCCCTCCTGTCTCTGCCTATCCATTGCTCATGTGTCCATCCCGTCATATTACGTGATATGATACAAAGACGGTTAGAATAGATCAAAAAATAGATTGCTATGAATCTTTTGGCCTTTTTTAAAGTTTGGTTCGATTAAATATTTAAAAAAGTATAATTCTGTCCGAGTTCGTTAATTTTCGGAAAAGTTCGAACCGAGTTCGGTTCGACCTTAAAAATCTGGATTCGTAACATCACTAGCCCAAGTTTAATTTTATTTTTATTATTTTTTTTCTTTGTTTCGATAGAGGTGTAAAAACAAATCTTATTTGATTAAAACTCAAAAGTAAAAAAGCCGATTTAATTCGCGATATATTTTTATGATGACGAAAACAGTTGCATTCGATACGTAAACAGAATTCAGCGTTTTAATTCAACGTCGTATTTTACGAATTCAAAATTTTTCATCGCACGTTTCCATCCACATAGATTACACTGCGTTTACGTTTATAAAATACGACGTGCTGGATATTTAGCAATAAGTAATTTGTTATAGGCCGAAGGCCACATCAGGAGGGACAGAGCCCTCCAACATATTGTAAAAATATCGATAAGTCGTTTCTTCTTTAATAAACGATGTGGATGTAGAGGGAAGGATGACCAACGAGGTAAAGTTTCCCTCAACAGCGCCACTATACCGACACAAAAAAAAAAAAAAAAAAGATTATACTGCGTTTACGTTTATAAAATACGACGTGCTGGATTTTCTGTTTTTTTTTTTTTTTTGTTTTTCACTCATCATCCACCCGTGTGCAGGGCCCTTAAAACCACTACGTACGGTCCACGGCCGTTACTAACGCGATTCTCTCACCGTTGGTGATGCTGCCGACCAGCGTGAACGGCACGCACACGACGATCACCAGCAGGTCGGCCACGGCCAGGTTGACGATGAATATGTTGGTGGGCGACGAGCGCATGCGCACGTTCTTGTACACGACCAGCACCACGGACGTGTTGCCCACGAAGCCGACCAGGAACACGGCCGCGTACGCGATGCAGAACAACACGGTCACCTCGGCCGAATACCGCATCCGGTACTCGTGCCACGGCCAGCCGTCCAGCCCGTAGTCCCACAGCACGCCGTCGTCCCCGCCTCCGCCGCCGCCGCCGCCTCCACCTCCACCACCGCCACCACCGTCGCCACCACCGCCACCGCCGCCACCGCTGCTACGGTTGTCCCCGGCGGCGATCCTGCGAAACGATACGCGTGAAATGGTTAGTGCTGTGTGTGTATGCGCATGCGTGAGTGTGTCTGTGTGTGTGTGTGTGTGTGTGTGTGTGTGTGTGTGTGTGTGTGTGTGTGTGTGCACGACGAGGGTCGGCCGAGACGCGATTTCGCCAGATAAGCGTGCGAAACGATGTTTTGAGAACCGTAAAACCACGTTTATATACATGCACGGTGGTTTTTTCAAGCATGCACACTGTTTTCTTTTAAGGCCGTAAAACACGTTATAGGCAGTGGAGTATTTTCAAATTTTTCCTGGGACGGAGGAATTCGACAAAAAATACATTTTTATATGCCGAGTGATGTAAAGGACCTATTTACAATAATGTGTATTAAAATAATTTGTATCCTAAAAATTAGTAAATTTTCAATATTACAATCAATATCAATCTATAAGTTATAAATTAATAATTGCGCTGTTCAAATTCAAAAAAGGTTTTATAATAAATTTTGTATTTGACTCGGGAATCTTGTAAATAAAACTATTTTATTATTATACTTTACATTTTAATTCAGACGTAAATTTTTTTTATTTTTTTTTTTACTTTTAGAGGGGGGTGAGACCTGGGACCCCTCCCCCCGTAAATATGCCACTGGTTATAGGAGAGTATTCGTGTTTAGGTTTTTTTTTTATTGTTCATATCACCTTTATTTCTACTTTTTTTAATGCGGAATTTTATTTTTCTGTGAATTTCAACGCGTTCTATTGCGAACGAGTATTTTTTGAATGAATCTAATCTAAGTTTAAAACGCTGTCTCCTATTCATTACGTCCATTCCACCGGATCGTTAATTTAAATAATCTTATACGATTCGACTCTCGTCGTCGTCGTCGTGATCGCACGTGAGAGAAGCCGTGGTTGCGCGAGTACAGAAGTCTAATCACGAATCACCTATCGTTAATTGTTCAGATCGTAAACACGGTCATACCCTGTCATACTCGGGCTCATTATTATTTTATATTCACAGTCATGCCATACTACTGATTCGGATCGTGGTCTCCGGAGGGGGAACTACTGTCCGACAAACGAAGTAATAAACGACAACGGTCATCTTCGTTACCCAAGCAGGACACCAAAAAAATGAAAATCTATAACCTGTTTTTTCCGAATCGCTACACCACTTGAGCAGTGGATGGAGACCAGGTATGTCAAACACGCGGCCCTCGGCTCATTTTTTTGTGGCCCGCGGCTACCAATAATAATGGAAAAATTAAAAATTAAATATTAATGCCGTGTCACAACTATCTTAGATTATTAAAGAATGGATGATTTGATATACGTACATTATTATACTTTGTTCTGTTCTGATCTTTATAATTTACAACTTTGCGCCAGTACGATATGCAGAAACTCGTAAATTTGCTTGTAAAATCAATTCTATGTTGAGTAGTACTTATCAATGTGAGCAACTATTTTCATTAATGAACAGTAATAAATCACCCGTTAGATCCAGATTAACCGACATACATTTAAATTACGTGTTTAAAGTGGCTTAATACATCAAATAATATTTCTGCCGAAATTGAAAAGTTGACGGGCTAAAAGAGATGTCAAATATCAAATTCTAAAAATAATTATTAATATGTATTTTTTTTTGCAATTTAAATAACACCTATCTTATAAAATAATGTATATGATGTATTTAAATGCTTATTTTTTAAACTTTTTCAATTTAATTGTATCTACTGTATATTTTGTAAACGTAAAGAATAAAAATGAAAAATTAGTGTAAAATATTTTAATTTTTTTTGTTAAATTTTTATGTGCGGCCTGCATAGTAAACTTTTCAATATATTTGGCCCACTTGATACTTTGAATTCAACACGCCTGATGTAGACTGAAGTGATAATGCTTTCGATTTGCTAATCAATAGCAATGATGTAGTCCGTGAGCAATATCCTCAAGTCCAATACACAGTTTACTCAACGTCCTCTTCACATCGAAAACGTGGTTTATTAACTTTTCTTTATTTCAAAAACAACTATTGAATCTCACGGGTAATAATAGTTTTACTATAAGACCGCACCAAAACTTCTAATCGTACATTCATATGGAGGAAAATAAATTATAATTAGATTCTTAGACGTCTAAACAACATTTAAACCTAGTCTCTTACATACTGGTCTACCAAGCAAACGCTCATGACGTAAGGTCATGAAATAAGCGTAATTCAATACTTATCATTGATACCTTTAACGCACTGGATGATTTAAGTCATTCGGTTAGACGCATAGAAACATACCTAAAAATATTACAACTTTTACCTTGATATTTTTGTGGAACTTGACAAAAATAGCTACAACGCAGACATTTTAACAATTTCCTTGCTTCCATACACGATATGTTTTATCGATTGTATTATTACATTTTACAGGATGATTCAGCAATTGTCTCACAGCTATTTTATCACTTGAGTATTCAAAATGAGTAAAATGCATGTTATAATAATTATGAAAATGTCTTTATCTAAGAAAATCTAAAATTATTAGTCAATTTTTTTCACTACCATTAAGGGGTGGTTTAAAAAAAAAAAATTATTTGAGGGTATAACTTTTGAAAAGCAAATAGGAATCTTCACATATTTTTTTTTTTTTTTTTTTGCTTACACAATGTTCAGATAATTTATTTTCATCTTAGTGGTTGAAAAACATCAATTGATGCAAAACTTTAGGTTTGAGAACTATTTTAATTTTCTTGAATTTATATTGTATGGTTACGATGCGATGCATTTGCAATGCAGTTGCGCGTGCAGTCATTAAACATACGAGTATAATATGTACACAACTGTTAAATTTGAAATCACTCTCAAACCTAGAGTTTTGTATCAATTAATGTTTTAGTCACTAAAATTCATAAAAAAAAAATATATGTATATATTATATTTCCTAACTAAAGAAATTTTCATAAGATTCATCTTACTCATTTTGAAAATTTTTATGATAAAAATATAAAACGTTGTAATACAATTTCGAATTACTCTGTATTTTATTCTGATAAGTGTACGTTTTTTCCGTTCTTTAGAAATAATTATATTAAAACTGCATAATATTATATTCAGAGCAATCATTAAAAAAAAAACAAAATTTGAGTTATTCAATTTTGAAAACTATATAACACAAGCAATGAGTGTTTCTGTTCTATGATGACTGGCACCTAGATATTCAAATGTAAATCTCTTAACATCTCTCTTTCCGTTACATTTTTTTCTCCATACTCCACACTTTAAATTTTATCAGTTGTTTTAAAGTTTCAAATCCTTTTCTTCTCTAAGCCTCTTATACATTTTTTACTGTATTCTTCTTACCGAAAGTGTATTCTATCAGTAACTAATTTTTCTTATTTTTGACGAACTACGTAGTATAATTATTATTACATAGGTACTATTACAGTGCAACTGATCACCTGTCAACTCATTACAATTATTAATGTTATATCTTCATGTAAATGGCCACTAGACATTGAAAGTACACTGCATACTCTTTTAGATTCTGAGTGAAGCGAAGGATCTTATGGTTTTACAATGATGTTTATTTTTTTTTTTTTTCTTTTTTTTCTTTTTTTTTTCTGTAAACACTTTTTCGTATAGAAATCCTTGTCCAAAAGTTTCGTCCAGCAACTCTTTAGATTCGAAATTGAACTGAGATGGTACTTTAGAGAAGTCATTTTTCCAAAATCTCCATAGTTTTTCCAGTAATCAAGAATAACGATCGAAAAACTGAGTAAAAACGGTAAAATCGGTAAAAATCCGCCGTAA
The DNA here is from genome assembly GCA_027580255.1 of Therioaphis trifolii. Taxonomy (NCBI): domain Eukaryota; kingdom Metazoa; phylum Arthropoda; class Insecta; order Hemiptera; family Aphididae; genus Therioaphis; species Therioaphis trifolii. The sequence goes on from CM050404.1 coordinate 125,846,690, forward strand.
ACGAGATTTTCACTGTTCAGATTTTAGGTATTTAGTCATAAATCGAAAAGTATTGAAGCTAGAAACTTGAAAATTTTATCCAATATCAAATACATACTTTTTTATATTGGACAAAATTTTCAGAACAATTAAAGCATTTTTGACTTAAATATAGAACTTTTAATTTACCAAATTGTTTGAAAGTTTTTATGTAATATAATTTTAAATATTTGACAAAAAGTTCTGAAAATTTAATATGACCTTACTCATATACCTACGTAATTATCCTAACAAAAGTTCAAAAATCGTTAGTCAGGATTTTTTTTTATACACGTTTTAACAAATTCATATAAATTCGTATATGAATATCGACTGTTTTTACGTTAATTTTCAACTTAAAATCTGTATAAATCTTTTTTGGTGTGTCCGATCACAATGAAACTTGGAATATAGATATAAAAACATGTTTCGAATCTTTTGGTAACAGAAAATTTCTAACGAGTTAAAAATTGAATATTTTATGAGGGTTTAATAACGAAAAAACTCACCAAAAATCAGACAAATAACCGAAAAATACGTAAACAGTATATAAATAATATATTATATTACACTGAAGCTTTGCTCAGAATCGTTTTATACTAAAGAAATGAGTCATCATTTCTTTAAAACTTAATACATTCATCACCAATATCTTGTCCGAGGTTAGGTTAGGTGATCCCATGATAGAAAGTGCTATACACTCCTCACCATTATCTTGTCCGAGGAGCGAAGCGACGAAGGACGAACTTCCACCACCATTATCTTACCAGCTTTTTCGACTTATAAGTGTCAATATACTTATAGGTACAGTATATTAAATAGTAATGAATGACTTCTAGACATAAAAATGTTCCTCTTCTAAAATTTAACACAACATTTTTGCACCATATTAAATGATAATTTAAATTATTTTATCTTAAAATAGCATATGCATAACTTTTAGATATTAAAACAAAGCTTTTATAACTGTTTTTGGTGCATTACTTTTTTTAAATGATTTTTTGTGTATAAAATCGGTAATTAAGTCAGTAGAAGGTGCAAAGATCGAAGGCCCGAGTATTTTCAACGAAATAGCAAGTCATTTGGTTGAATTTAAAAACTCTAAGGATTTAGGTACTATGGGCATAAGACATGTATACGTCTAAACATTAACATACTTTAGACATTTAAGAATTCTTCTTCTTCTTCTTCTTCCATGACTTCGGCCTTCAAGACCATGTCGTCCGACAGATTTGCCTCCATGTTTCCCTATTTAAAGCTAACTCCTTCCAATCCATTCTTGGTTTCACTTTCTCTATTTCATCTTTGATCCTATCTTCCCAGCGTAACCTCGGCCTTCCAAGTGGTCGTTTTCCTTATGGTACATTCTCTTGTACTATTTTTACCAATAACCCTGTTTTTTTCCAAGAATGACCTGCTCACGTCAGTCTTCTTTTGGTGATATCCTCTTTAATGCTTGGTCTTTGATACAAATCCTGAAGTTCCTTGTTTTTACGTATTCTCCATTCACTTGTAGTTTCGTCTATACATGGTCCATAAATTTTCCTCAGCACCTTTCTTTCAGACACTACTAGAGCATTTTCGTCTATTTTCCTCAAGGTCCAAGTTTCGAACCATATGTCACCACTGGCTTGATAAGTGTCTGGTATATTTGGGGCTTCAGATTTTTCGAATTACTCAAGATCTTAATAACTTTGTCAGGCAAAAATAACATTTATTGGCAGCTTGTATTCTAGCTTTTATTTCCATACTTATTTCATTCTGCAGTATATTTAGTGTGCCAAAGTATTTGAACTGCTGTACTATTTTGAATTTGTAGTTTTCGACTTCTAAGACCTCGTTACGGCAACGTACTTGCTCGTGTCTTTGCCCTACAATATACTCAGTTTTCTCGGAGTTAATTTCTAGAAATTTAAGCATATTTAATCTAATATATTTTTCTAATGTACGATTTTTCTACAATACATTCCTTCTAAAATAGTTAAAAATAAAAATATTTAATTTATGCACTGTACTTTATCTTATTACAATTCCAGATTAATTCCAAAATGTACACATAGATATCCTTAGAATTTTAAACACGCATCTACACTCTATGTCATGTCCAATGATTTCCAATTTACTTCTAGACACCTAATTTTTTTGTCTGTATATATCACATTTGAGTTATAACCGTCACTTGATTCGAGGTTCAGGGAGCGTTTATAGGTTACCTTTTACCTATAGAGTTATAGTGAGTGTTCACTAGCCGTGTAGGTATTAGTTAAAGATCTATATGAAATGGTTATCTATTTTACTTCTCCATTATCTCATCAACTAGGCGTTTCTCTTACTGCTAATTATAATAGTAAAATGAAGACACATTGTTTCATAATAATTATTATTAATGAATTTAAAACACTTTTCATGGTATACTACAAAAAAAAAAAAAAATTCAATATCAGTTTTACTACTCTAAAAATATTATAATATTGCTAGCGCAAATCGGTTAAAAATATTATAACAATCTATTTTATAAAAAATATTTGATTAACTCCGTAATTGCACGGATCGTATAGTTAACATATTATAGGTATTTCATGTAGTTGAAAATTATATGATATTTACAAAATAAGAAAAATAATTAATAAAAACGTACCAAACCAAAATCGTTTTGTATGTATTTTATATTGTTTATAAACTCTTGAAAGTTCATAATATGAAATTAAGGACATAATTATTATTCGTTATTTTAACTATATTAACTCAGTCTTACCGATGTAGGTACTTCTAAATAACACAATATTGAGATCAAAGCCGAAAACATTATGTGAACACCATCTAGTGGCCATTTCTGACGTCTCAAAAACCGGTTACGCGTTATCGTCAGAGAGTATGGGGTCCAACTCTACCGTGTTGTGGTTTGCAACAGATGTTCAACTATATATACGACCGACTATGCCTGACGTTGTTGTGAGGTCGCGGGCACAAGTCGACTACAAAAACTAGCCATAGGGCTTCCCCGTTTGACGGATGTTAACTAATATTTAAGTAACCCCTAAGATAACCTTAAAAAGTTATCACAAATCCCCCATACCTGTGTTGTGACATCAAATAGACGGTTCTATGTGTAAGACGCATACCCGTCGCCTATAAGACGACAGTGCCCAATCAAACGACCTCACCGAAAATTTTGCGTTTTTTTTTTTCGTTTTTTTTTTTTTTTTCATTAGAGTTTTAATTTTACGCGAATCAGCTTTCCTAATCACTGTGATCCTTTAAAACGATTTTTGATCAATTCATTTGACGACGAAGGATTCACGGAAATAATTTCAATAGAATAGAAACATTTATTTGGACACTCGTCAAACGTCTAGACAAGTATCGTGGATTTTAGAAATTAAATGTTCACCTCGTGTATTCTATATGTACGTTGTAACACGTGTATCTCGATGTCATATTACATTAAAATTTACAATACCCATATTGTATGTCTATTACTACAATTCGTTTTATTATTATTTTTTAACAAAATACTGGGCCTCATTGAAAAATCACGCGTAGAAACCTGGGGTCATTATATAGGTACCTAATTGCAATTTTTATAGAAAAAAAAATAATGACAATGACGAAAAGTACGCACTTCGCACTATGGGTATTTTTCGATCCTCATACAATATAATGGTGATGGGTCTATTAAATTTTAAAGAAAAGATACATTATTTGTTAAGCTAAACAATTCTGAGCAAAACTTCAACATCAAAATATGCCGTTTATATTTTCACTAATTTTGGTTTGATTTTTTATCAAAACTGTTAAAAAAATTGTTGTTTAAACGATAAAAAAACTTTTTTTTTCGAAAAGATTCAGAACATGGTGATCTATCTGTATCCAAAGTTTCATAAAGATTGAATTGACCAATTTTTTTTCATTTATATTAAAATTCAAAAATTGATGTAAAACAATCGGTTCCGTAAAAATCGTATGAAAATCAAATTGAACGCTTATTAAAAAAAATAATCCTGATTGACGATCTTTATAGGCCTTATCAAGCATCGTTAATTAAGTATATATGCGAGGTCATATTAAATTTTCAGAATTTTTCATCAAATATTAAAAATGTTATTCGAAATAAACTTTCAAAAATCGAGATGTTTTCAAAGTTTTATTTTTAGCAGTTATTTTCGTCAAATATTGTGTAATATTATGTCATTAGTATTCGGTGAAAATTTCAAATTTCTAGTAATCAAATAAAACTGAACAATTCGTTTATACATTGAGTAGTGTGAATCTCGAGAGAGCAGAGTTTTTAAAACCGACAGTCAATAATAACACTGAGGTATTGAGAGAACTCAAAGTAAATGTTAAAATAATAAAACTAGGTGTAAAGATGTTGGCAACATTGGGTGATGCTAAAAGCTAACCTCATTTTATTATAAATGTATAATTCATTTTTTTTTGTAACTTTTTACGCACGTTGCTGTATTAAAGAATATGAATCATTAACTAAGAAAGTTATGTTAGTTTGTCTTCCTAAGATACTACAAATGGCGACGAAGGTAAAAATATTGTATTCAATTGCAAATCGTCAATCTAATTAAGGTATGAAGATCACGAATCTGAGAACGGATAATTGTTAAGTCTAAGGTGACAAGTTAAAGGACTACGTGCCACGTGCAGCAAAAAGGTAGCTCAAGGAAAACAAAACCAAAAGATGACGGGTGTGATCGGAACATTGGCCGAGTTCCAAATGGATGGAGACTGGTCAATTTATCAAGAAAGAATGGAACAATTTTTCTTGGTAAATATGATACCGGATGAACGCAAAGTACCGTTATTAATTACATGTGTTGGGGAAAGAACTTACAAGACTCTTAAAGATTTGTGTCACCCCGTAATACCATCCGAGAGACCGTATAAAGAATTGTGTACTGTATTAAATAGACAGTTCTCTCCTAAAGTGTCAGTTTTTCGACAACGGGAAGAATTTTATAATTTAAGACAAAATTCAAATGAAAACGTAAAGGATTGGTATGCAAGAATTAAAAATTCAGCTACAACATGTAAGTTTGGAAAAGGGTTAATTGACGTTCTTAGAGACAAATTTATAACGGGTATGAAAAATGGACAAATTAAAGACCGGTTATGCGAAGAAGAGGAATCTAAAGAATTAAATAAACTGGTGGAATTAGCAATGCAAAAAGAAGTAACTATACAGCCAAATGTTTCAGTGGAAGTGCACAAAATAAAAAAATGGAACAGATCAAAGGATGTCAGAGAGAAAGTTGGAGCATCAGAAAAGGAACAAAGGATGAACAAAAAAAAGCCAACAGATTTTTCGGACAACAGTAAAGGATCAAGCCAAAGAAAATGTTATATATGCGGATTAACAAATCACACGTTTAGTAATTGTAAGTATAAAACTTATAAATGTAATAATTGTAATAAGGTAGGACATTTAGCTAAGATGTGTAAAAATAAATCCAAAAATCATTATGTAGAAGTAGAAACTGAGTCAGAATCAATAGAAATGTTTCAATTAAAAGTAGGTTATCAAAAAAGTGTAGAACCATTTTTTGTAAAGATAAAAATTGAAAAAATACTAATTGACATGGAATTAGACTCGGGAGCAGGAAGATCTATAATACCTTTTAAATTGTATAAAAAATATTGGTCTAAATTGGAAGTAATTCCTAGTTTAATTAAATTAAAAACTTATAATGGAGAAGTAATAAATCCAGTTGGAGAAGTTATGGTTGTTGTAGAGTATAAGAATAAGAAAGAACAATGTAATTTACTTATAGTAGAGAATGGATGTAGACCCCTATTAGGAAGAGATTTAATGAGTCTATTTGGTATACAGTTGGTGGATGTATCAAATATTACAGTAAATAATTTAGATTTTGGAATAAAGGAATTGTTAAAAGAATTTGATGAATTGTTTAAAGAAGAATTAGGAAAATATAAACAAGAGAAAATTACCTTAAAAATAAAAGAAGGGGTAAAGCCAATCTTTTGTAAACCAAGGTCTATTCCATTTGCATATGTTGCAAAAGTTGAGAGTGAACTTGAACGTTTGGAAAAAGAAAATGTAATTGAGAAAGTGGACAATGCCCAGTGGGGTACACCGTTAGTGCCAGTAATAAAGCCAAATGGAACAGTAAGGTTATGTGCAGATTATAAGACAACTATAAATAAGTATTTAGAGGATTATAACTATCCACTACCAAAAGTTGAAGAACTGTTTGTTGCTTTGCAAGGAGGGAAATTTTTTAGTAAGTTAGATTTTATAAACGCTTATAATCAACTTGAAATTTGTGAAGATACTCAAAAGTTATTAGCATGGAGTACGCACAAGGGTATATATAAAGTAAAGAGATTGCCATTTGGAACGAAACCAGCTTGTTCAATTTTTCAACAAGTAATCGAAAAAGTGCTACAAGGGTTAAAAGGTGTAAAGAACTTTTTGGATGATATCATTGTGACTGGAGTGGACGATGAGGATCATTTAAAAAATTTGAGAGAAGTTTTTAAAAGATTACTAGATGCAGGTTTTAAACTAAATGTTAATAAATGTTGTTTTATTCAAAAGCAAGTAAATTATTTAGGACATGTAATTGATGGTGAAGGAATTAGAAAAGATAAAGATAAAGTAAAAGCTATAGTTCAGGCGAGAATACCACAAAATGTAACAGAGGTTAAAGCCTTTGTCGGTATGATAAATTACTATGCAAAATTTATTCCAAATTTGTCTACATTATTGGGTCCTATTTATAAATTATTAAAAAAAAATGTAACATTTAAATGGACAAATCAATGTAATGAAGCTTTTAATAAGTCCAAAGAAGCAATGACATCAGATTTGGTGTTAGTACATTTTAATCCAGAGATACAAGTAAAACTATTGTGTGATGCTTCTGAATATGGAATAGGTGCTGTTTTAGTTCATGTTTTTTCTGACGGAACAGAAAAACCTATAAGTTATGCGTCAAGGGTATTAACGGTAGCTGAAAAAAAATATGCAGTAATTCAGAAAGAGGCTCTAGCTATTTTTTGGAGTGTAAAAAAATTTTCGCAATATTTATTAGGTAGAAAATTCATTTTATGTTCAGACCACAAACCTTTGTTAGCATTATTTGGAGAACATAATGGCATTCCACGTATGGCATCAAATAGATTACAACGTTGGGCTTTATTTTTGTCAGAGTTCAATTATGAATTAAAATATGTACAGGGCAAAAATAATGGTGCAGCTGATGGTTTGTCTCGTTTACCATTAGAAATTAAAAGTGATGAAAGTGATAATGAGTACAGTTATATAGATTTTGTGGAAGGAATGATACCTATAGATTTATTAAAAATTAAAACAGAGACAAGGAGAGACAAAATAATAAGTAAAGTTTATAGTTGGATTGAGGTAGGTTGGCCAGAAAAAGTAGAGTTGGAATATAAAGGTTATTTTATTAGAAAAAGTGAATTAAATATAGAAAAAGGTGTAATTATGTGGGGCTATAGAGTAATTATTCCAGAGAAATTGAGAATATTCTTATTAAAAGAAATACATAGCACACATGCAGGAATTGCAAAAATGAAAGCGGTTACCAGATCTTATTTTTGGTGGCCTGGACTTGACAAAGACATTGAAAATTATGTTAAAAGTTGTGAAGTCTGTGTATCATGTCAATCTAGTCCAGTAGTTGACAGGCAAGCTAAGTGGGCAGAAGCTGTTGGTCCCTTAGACAGGGTACATTTGGATTTTTTGTATTTAAATAATAAAAATTATTTAATATGGATTGATGCATTTACAAAGTGGCCTGAAGTGGTAGAAATGAGTAAAATGAATAGTGTTCATTTAATTGAAAAGTTGAGGGAAATTTTTGGACGTTTTGGGTTACCAAATAAAATTATTTCTGATAATGGTCCACAATTTCGGGCTAGTGAATTTGTAGAATTTTGTAAACAAAATAGAATTGTATTCTATACGTCACCTCCTTTTCATCCTGCTACAAATGGAGCAGCTGAAAATGCAGTAAAATCTTTTAAAAGAGGGATACATAAGGCATTAAAAGATAAAAAAAATAAAGATGTAACAGTGAGTACTTTAATAAATAGATATTTATTCATGTATAGGAATTCACCACATTGGACAACAAATGAATGTCCAGCAAAGCTGATGTTTGGTCGTAAATTAAAGACCAGGCTAGATTTTCTTAAATATCCAAAAATAAAGAGCAATACTGAGATTTATAAAAATAAAAAATTTAGAAATGAAGTTTTCAAGGAAGGAGATATAGTATATGCAAGAGATTTTTCAAATCCTAATAAAAAAAATTGGGAAAAGGCAGTGATTGAAGAAGTGTTAGGAAACAGAAATTACATAGTTAGACTTGAAGATAAAGAATTAGTCTGGAGAAGGCATATAGATCATATAATTAAGTTGGAAGAGTTTAATAAGTATGGCTATAAAAAAGACTATGAAAAAGAAATTTTAGAGGAAGTTAATGAAAATGAGAAGGATAAAACAATGTATGAGTTAGAATTAGAAATAAAAAAATCTAGTGAAAAAGTTATTGAAAAAGAGAAACAAAATATTACAAATGATGTTGATGTTAATGATAAATTAAAATTAGCAGATAATAAACAAAAAAATGTTAGGCCTCTTAGAAATAAAAAAGCGCCTAAACGTTTAGATTTATAATGTATTGTATTATTATATTATGAAAAATAATTAATAAATGTATTTTACTATTTTTAATTGATTATTATATAAAAATTAATAATAAATGTATTTTGGAATTGTATTATTATATATAAAAGATAATAAATAAATGTATGTATTATTAATTGTATAAGAAAAAAAAAAGTTGTTAATATTTAAGTAATGATTATGTTTTAATTGTTAAACATGTTAGTAAGTAAGACTTAAAATGTAATTATGAAACAAAATTATGTTTTTAAATTAGGATTAAGGATTGTAAAGATGTTGGCAACATTGGGTGATGCTAAAAGCTAACCTCATTTTATTATAAATGTATAATTCATTTTTTTTTGTAACTTTTTACGCACGTTGCTGTATTAAAGAATATGAATCATTAACTAAGAAAGTTATGTTAGTTTGTCTTCCTAAGATACTACACTAGGTCGATGCGTAAAAATGGGTTTCGTCTTGATTACAAAGTCAAAGTTCACGTACCAATGGCAATGATATTATGATAATACAATCTAGTGGAATTTTTTACTGACGACTGAGAGAATCCAGTACGCCGACTCCGTGTGCGCTTATATACGGTACTAAATTACAATAATGCACGAGAGGCCACATGGTTTTCAGTCCGGCCCGAATGGGTTAAAGAGGTGTATTAAAATCCTTAATATGAGTGGCCAGGGGGAAAAAAGTACTCGAGAGCTCGGAAAAGTTTTTTTATTATTGCTTTAATTAATTTTAGTAATTTAACTTAAATAATTGCGTAAATAATTTCAAAACTTCAGTTCGTTTTTGATTTTCCTATTTCCGACTACTTGAACATATTAATATTATTACAATAATACAGCGCGTAAAAACGCTAAGTGTGTTTCATTCGTTATTTTGACGTCAGGGATTAAAACAGTAAATCGAAAAGGGTAACCCGTTGAATACATACCTTAATATTATTGTTTTTCCGAAGTCTTTGTGCACGTTTGGATTGTAATATTATTTTCAAATTAGCGATTTTTTCAAAAAAAAAAAAAAAAATCGATTAATCGTTTTACTGTATACGAAATAATGTATTGGTAATAATAAAAATTATAATAATAATATTAATAATAGGACAACTATACTAAATGGTTTAATGGATTTTTTTTTTTTGGGAGGAGGGGTCATTTTCAGTCAGAGATACCATATTACAGCTGCAGAATAAGCATTACCGTTTACCCTATAGTTATTTTCGATACAAAATCATTATTCGTTTAGTTTGATTGAATTTTTGGGTGTCCATAGATTCGGATTACGTTGACGGGACGAAACATCTTATCTGGTGTGAAATATTTCGTAGTCTACAATTATAGAAAAAAAAACGCGTATCAAATAAATCAGGCGCTTTATAAAGAACGACGTACTCGAGTTATTTATGTGTTTCAATATAGAAACAATGTGTACACTTGGCAAAAGTGCAAAGATCAGATGAAGTAAAGCGATATACTACGAGATTGATCCTAGGTACGCTAAATTTATTGATTTGAATACACTACGATTTTCACTACATTGTTTTGTCATTTATTTTTTCAAATATCAGTGTGATAATTACTCGATAAATAACAGTCGTATAATATATTACAAGGAAAACATTATGGAAATGGATTGATCCATATTCTTCGTTACGCTGACACGAAATCGTTGACATTGAACGTAGAAAAACATCGCGATGTTATGACGGTAAAAAAAAAAATAATAATCAACTATGAAAAAACATTATGATATTTCATTGTATTTTTATGTTATAATAAAATACAGACGTTTTGCAAGAAAGCTTTAAAAGATTGGCGCTAATATAAAAACGTAAATTTATCCGTAATATGAGGTGAGGCCATGGACTATATACCCTGCAATGAGTAGGGGTTTCTGAAAATCATCTAACCTTGACCTAGATGTCGTTAATAAACCGTGTTCAGATGAAGGACAAGACATTTTTTTTTTTTTTATGTGAGTGAGATATATTTTGGAACGGTTTTGTACGAAACGGTTTGAAAATTGAATTTGTATCACCAGACAGTCAAACATAATTAATGCTCGAGACGATTTGTCGTTCGTGAAAAAAAGATTGATACGTTTGACCCGACGACCTCGATTCTCGACAGGCACATTCGGTTAGGCAGTAAAACGATAATTCAAAACATAAAAGAACAATACGTCTCGTTATTTTGATTGACTACATCACCAGTGTAGAACTGCAGTAATTAGTAATATCCATTAACGCGTGTGTGACGCGTGCACGTAAAAAACGTCGAAGAGTTTTTGAATTGAAATATTTCTCGTCTTGTAGTTTTTTTCTTTTTATTACTATTTTTAAACAATTTGAGAATAACGCGTTTTTAAATAAATTAAAAGATTTTCTGGAATTTCAAAAACATATGTTTTTTATGCTTTGTAGCGTACGTAGTTACCGGCAATAAACGTACACACTTAAACGGAATGTGACAGGCTCAGGACTTTTAAAGTTACCAATCGGGAAACAAATTGTGGGTCCGGTTACTATGTAGAGTAAAAGAAAAATCACTAACGCTCGAGTGTTTTGAAGAGTTTGTGACCTGGAAACATTTCCAGGATATATAAAGCCAACGGTCGTTAAATGGCAATTAGCCCTGAAAAAAAACGTAATAATTTGTCTCAATTAAGGTAATTTGTTAACGCTTTTCATTTTTTATTGTCTCGAGCTTTGAAAAGTCCAAAAAGACTGATTTGACCGATGGAGGTCGTTTGAACGGGCTTCAAAAAATAATTTTGACCTACATTATTTTCAATCGTTTAATCCAGAAATGTATTATTTAATAATTATATTTCATAATTTCTAAACATATGGTTGTGAACTATTGGGATTTAAATCACTTGTTCTATAACACTCATGTTAGCTAGTAATGATTCATTAAGTATTCGTACAATGAATATAAATAAAATAAATAAACGAGTTTCGCCTAAACTATCGATTTAGAAAAAAATCAAACAAAAAATAATACGATTACGTATTAAATACTATTTTACGGTTTCGTTGATATATTTCAGTTGATGAATCCTTCAAGAAAAACGACTAAAACTATGTTAATAAAATGTTTCCGTCGATTAAAAAAGAATGATTGGGATTATCATTCTTCCATCGGACGACCGAATAACCGTACGAAAACAATGCACTCGAACGACGTGAATATTTTTAACGCTATAGCGTATCGTGTATTGTATCATTAGATAAGGCGTTTGTTTTGGACGCTCACAAATGCGATGTGATAAATATTTCCATCAACTAAAAGAGATTTTCAATGCGTACTGATGAGTCAATAGAGAACCTAATATTCGGGAACGGAAAACCGTATTATAGACCTCAAGCGTTCCGCACATAGTGTTCTCCGAAAATGATTGAAAACCCATTTTTCTAAATCACTTTCGGCAACTGGTTATCGAAATATTTTGAGTGTCGAAAAATAGTAATTTGAAAGTCCGTTTAAACTCGTAGTATTACGAACAACTAAAAGTAGATGTTATACAATATTTATTTTGAGATTGCTACTATGCAAATCCAATAAAAATACGAGGCGTAAAATATAATCCAAACTTAAAACGACTGGCAATTAAAATTATTTACTTACTTTCGGATATAATAAAATCTCGACAGAGTTCGTTACGAATTTATGTGTATGCGTTACAGTACATACTTGAAAATAAACTCATCGAAACGAAAGTCATTGGTTGTAGTAATATTTTGATGATTTTTGGATTTAAACTACAATGTATACATCTTTAGATCAACACGTTCCGATCACGTGCCAGAATATTATGGTGACACTAATTCATATTTTGTGAATCTAACTCAAGGAACGCGTTAATACAGTAGTATTGATTTTAATAACATTTTGATGGACGCTAATCAGTCGAAACTATCGTAGTTGATAATACTCACAGTTTAATCAATCTAATTCAATACGATTTTGTGATTGACAGTCAAAAAATAAATAATAATTTGAATAGGTATCACCAAATGATTATATTTGTGAAATTTTGAAACCTCCGAACACAGTTAAACCGGATCGTGCATGTCGGAAAAAGTGTCAGCGTATACGATCAAAATAACAATATCGAATAATTGACACGCATTAGCACTTATTAACTTTAAAAAAAGTAGTCAAACTAAATGTTATCTAAATGAATGCAACGAATGATGAGTGATTAGTTGATTTTGAACTTATTATCACTATAAGGCAAATTAACTCGGTTCGGTCAAGCAAAACTCCGATATTGAATGTTTTATTTCAAATGGAAAAAATAGACGTAAAAATACAATATTTCGATTGACATAGCCTTTTTTTTTTGTGTGAATAAGAACCATGTTCCCAATAACAATTGGTACAACATATTATTATACATACGATCGATCGCCATGAACATAGTAGTTTCAATGAAAATTATAATAATATCTACCGTCTACGGTATTATTTTCATTTTAACCGTTATTATACATGACTAATGAGTATAACGCCAAATTAATTATTTAAAGCCAAAATAAATCGACCAATGACACAGTTTAAAAAAAAAAAAAAAAACGAATCAAGGCACTCGAAAATTTTAGATTATGTCGTTAAAAAGTCAAGCTTATATTGTTGGGGTTTTAAACATGATAGTGGATGACTCGATTTAAATACGAATGGTATGCGAGCAAACAATTTAAGATACATTTTTCGTTTTCGTCCAAATAAAATTGAGTCAAAAATGCTTCAGAGGTGATATTAAATAAAAAGTAATGTCAAATTTTCTTTTATGCGAAATAACAAGATGAACAGTGAAACTATGTTTTTACAAGCGTATTTCACGTGAACAACATATAGCATAAAACGAGTTATACATTGTGAAAATGTTTTAGTACTTTCATTTTATATTGCATATTTTTATCAGTTAATATTTTCATACAACTACGATACTTTTCATATACAATATATATATTTTTTTTTTTTTGTAACATTATTCACATCTATAGCTACAGTATTATTCCATTAATAAAAACCACAAATAACTTTCAAGCACAGTCATTTAGGTGACTCATAGGATTAAAATTATTTGTATAAATTTCTTATTAATGTTACCCATTCCATTACAAAGACTGCTTTGAGCATTTATTGTCTTTGAAGTGAATTTTGAAGGAATTAATTGTATCTGCATTAGTCATAATAGCATTAAAAACATATTTGTTTACACAAAGGACGTACTTTCACATGTAAAATGAATTTCATTCACAAGAAAATTAGTGTTTATGTATTGATCACGCACATAACTTGTTCGAAAAAACAAACTGTTACGAATCTTTAAAAACAAACGCAAATTAGCGTTTATTAATAATATGTACATTTCAATTTAAACTATAGTTTGAAAACACGAAGGATAACCTAATATTATTACGATGTCTCTTTGCCATTTGGATTGGAGAATAATATCAGTTATCACTTATAAATACACCGTACGCATATGTTATTCGGTTTTTAAGACTTTTTGATGTAGCGTCACATCTGAACATGTAAATCGCGATAATCGTGAGACATACAGTAACGAGAGTTTTAAAGGACATAAAGTCACGTGAATAAACTAAATTTAATATTAAACGAGACAGCTGCCGTAATAGTAATTTTTAATGACCCACTTTGACAAAACTCAAAATTGATTTTTGATTACACTCATCGATCTGGAATCATTGTGAAAGCATGTACGGAAAAAATCAAAACATCCCGTATATAACACATTTAAAAGAAAAAACATCACCCGAAGTCGGTAAAAAAAAATAACTCGTAACCCGCAATCGACAATAATGTGATTACAATTTGGCCGTGGTACATGGTTTTGATTATATAATATACATACTAACATACTGTAGGTAGTGATAGTGAATGGCTTTTATTAGATTATTAAGAGACGATCGATAGAAGACACGATAAATTAAATACGTTCTGACGATGAAATATCGATTTGCGGTGTAATTATGTCGAGTTAATAGCGGTTTTTAAAAATTCATCGACTCATGACATTGTACCGGACGTTTTCTGAGTATTGATAATATGTAAATCTTTTGATAAAAAAAAAACATGTATAAAACTAGCTATACCGACGGTATGGCGAACGAGAAAAAAGTTATTGGCGTTTTGACAAAACGTTCTCACGAAAATATTTATCGAGAACAAAAAATGTACAAATAAAGCACACGTCGTTGTTAATCGAAGTCGTGGCTGTACGAATTACCCTACTAACCCGCACGGTTACGGAAGTAAATTTGAAATATTTGAAGAATTCAATGGCATTTCGAACATTTCTCACTCTTCTATATTCTCAGCGATATTGTTCTGTATTCTCTGCTTTGCATACGATTTCCATTATCACGTAGGCTGTGCGTTGATAGAGTTAAAGAATAAAATTCTCGATGTCATTTCCAAATCATATTTACAACAGCATTTACGTTTCATAACATTATTGTTGTCGTTGTTCATTTGAATTTTTTTTTTTTTTTTGGTTATTACTTATTAATAATAACACGGTATTAAAAAATATTAAATAAAAATAACAAATTACCTACACCTTTAAGCAAGGTTGTGGTGGTGTAGGGAGTGTAGGAGAAATTGCACTAGAACATTTAATAATTACTGTAGAGTTTAATTATTTTATTTCATACACCTAACTAGCACGTTTATATATTATTAATATATAATATATGATATTGTGTCAAGTGTTTTATACACTATATTAGGTCAAGTAAAACTACAATTAATGTGTATTACAGTTTTAAATTAAAATTTTATTAACACGTCAAGTAGAGAAAAGGCAATGGGATCGTTATTAATTTTCTAAATATAGTTTAATTGTATTAGGTATACAGAAATCATTTTAACTAAGAACACATAAAAAAAAAAAAAATTCAAAGTTTGAATTTACACTGCTCCATGCATAAAATAATAGTTCCAGCGGAAGTTAGAATACCAAATCAGTATTAAGTGCAAAAAAAAATGTAAATAAAGAATAAATATCTAATGTTTTTAATTATTTTAAGTGCCTTAACAGAGTTATACAACATTTTACAGAATATAATAATTAATAATACATCTATTAAGAATTTACAATATAATTTGAGGGAGAAGAATCAATAAAACATTTTTCTTCGGATAATTATTACTGTTTTTAATTGTGGTTTTACGAGAATTACGTATAATGAGAATTTCTCTGACACGTTATATTTGTATGTCAATCTGACGCGTTTACGAAAAAAATAATTCAAAAACAAATGTTTATGCTTAAGGTCTTACGAGTGTTGTAATATGTACACTAGCGCATTATCTACATACTGAAGTGTTCTTGTTGTTGTCATAGAAAATCAGGACGACGGTGTAGCTGTAAGCCACTCAAGTAAAAAAAAAAGAAAAAAAAAGGCAGTTCACAAAACAAAACACCCGATTCTGCTAAAACTCTGACTTGAGAAAAAAATCTGTGCCGCGTGTTAACTGAAATTTAGAAATAGACAGTATTTCTTTCGAATCATTGTACGAGTTTATTAAACGTTATAATAACTCAATAGTTCTGAAATTAAATAAAATTACACACGGATAGCTGAAATCTCGATTCGCACACGAGAACACGAAAAATCAATTACAATACCGAAATCGAGGTTAAAATAACAGACGAAAATTAATCTTTTATCGTACTGTCGTTTCGACGCTCAAACCCGATTATTGTTATAATGAGCATAAAAAATATCCTTTTAGAAACTCTATTTTACCAGCTAATTTATTGACATAATTTAGTAAACAATTGTCCACTTAGGTTATGATTTATTTCGATTGGAAAAACATCATTGTCGAATGGCTTACACTCAAACAACGTAATTCGAAATAACTGAATTTCACGTCTCATTAGAAACAATGCATTGAAATATGTAAAACGATTTTTAATTTTCGTGGTGAAGTTCAAATAAAAATATCCTCAAGAGTTTAGCAAGAGGGCGATTTCCCACCTATAATAAACTAAAACGACTCATTCAGTGTGTAATTTTTCATATAGAATCTGCAGTTAATTAAAGAAAAAAAAAAGTTACCTCAAGTAAAAATGTTACAATGTGTATACACCGTTTCTATTTACAATTCTGATGTCTGAGCTGTTTTAATTAAAATTGTTGTAGTCGCAGTTATGATGAAATTGATCTTAAGAATTCATAATATGACAACTTCAAAAAGATTTTTATTTCAAAAGAACGCTTTGTAAGTTATTTTAAAACTTCCTGGTAATTAACATTTCAAACGTCATGTTTTGTATAAATAATAAAGATAATTAAAAAAAAAAAAAAAAAAAAAAAAATGTATCACACATAAAACTTAAATGTTCTAACTTATAATAAATTACAGGTATTCTACACCACGACGATAGTAAACTTAGTAGTATGGGCGGGAAGAGGATAATGATCCAGTGAATTAAAATCACGACGACAAAAAGGCCAAAATATATTCTTCGAATCACCAATCGTCATCATATTCAATGGTTTATTGGTATTTAATAGTAGCGTATGACGTGAAAACGCTTTTCCTTCAGTAAAATAAAATATTATTTCATGTTCGTGGCCCGAAAGATAACAATAATTACAACAATTTTATTCTATCGTGGAAACATTCAACTACCATTAAATCTGTTCATTGCGATACATTTTTCCTATAATAGACGTTAAGACTTTTAAACGTATAAACTACGCTCGGCGCGGGTAAATGTATATGCGACGTTCAAAACGGTATCGGCGTGTGCTAATAATTCATGTGAGACCAATGTCGAATAAATAATATAATACGTAAAATGTCTCCGTTGTGTGTGTGTGTGTGTGTGTGTGTGTGTGTGTGTGTGTGTGTGTGTGTGTGTGTGTGTGTACGCATATCCGTGCATAATATTACACGTCGCGACCTTGTCGGATGTAATACCAGAATAACATAAAATATTGCGTTGTGTTCGGCGCCCGGTGATCGTTTTATGTGTGAACGATAATATTTATCGTATATCTATCATCGACGCGGGACAATCGAAATAAATCCAACCCTAAAGTAATTTTTCCCCAAAGGTGCTATACGCCGTCGTGTCCCCTTTATACCTCTACACGTAGGTACGCTCGCGCGCATTAAAAATACACACGCGCACGCACGTGAAAAAATGTTTGTATAAGCATACGCTAAACCATTTATAAAATATTTTAATGGGTTTTTCGCAGAGCTTTTGTCGTAGTATGTATGTATGTATATATATATATATATATTTAAATATACGACCATGAAAATATAATGTGCCATAAAAATAAAAAATAAACCCAGGCACATCCGCGCGTGCGCCACGATTGGGACGGGGAAGGAAAACTGCTCTGCACAAAAGAATTATCTCTCCTTTTGTATTTTTGTTTGAAAAAAAAATTCAATAGGGCTAAAAATTCTGGCAGTTCTTTTTTTTCTGCGCTTATAATTACAATGATTGGCGAAAAAATGTTATTTTTAAAAATCATTACGGAATTATCAACCTGCAAGCGATATGAAATACATACCAATTATTTCGGAATACATTTATAGTTTTCACCTAATCTAGAAATGTTCAGGAAAAAATTACAACGGTCGAATGATTGAACTATACAAAACACACGAGTATAATACCTCAGCGAATTTCAATAAACATTTAGGGGGGGGGAACAGAAAATTTACAAGTTGAGATTATATTTTGAGTTTTCAGTTACAAATTGAAATTGAACAAAATCAAATTAAACCATGATAAAACATCAGGCGTGTTCGTAAATTGATATACTTACTCCAACACCAGTGCCGTAGCTTGAGAGTCAAAGGCCCCGGTGCAAACTCATGTGTATGGGGCCCTTCTACTTATTGAGTATCATAAATTTTAATACATAAAAAAAGGACTATCGCCATGGGTATTCTTCATTTGTTATAAAGGATATTCATGGTGAATGTATTGAGTTTAAAACTACTGATTTATAATTTTTTCAATACAACCATTTTAAGTGGAGTTTCAATATAATTTACAAGCTCATATTGAGGTTTTCATATATATAAATATAATGTATTGACTATTGAGTATTTTTTCACAATACAATGTAAAACAAATGTTGTCTAAATTAGATCATTATTTCGCAACAAAATAAATAGTTTATCAAAATTCTAATTTAAAATGTTCAGGAAAGGTTTTTTTATGTCTCAATACTGCGTCTATGTAATCTAAATCTATGAAATTATGTTTAAAGTAATGGAGTTACAATTTTACAAGAATAAAAGTTTTAATAGAAAAAACTCTCAAAAACTGAATTACAAATAATAAAATATTGAAATTCAATAATTAGCCCATAAGAGGTCAAATTTGTTGAAAAATTTTGTATATTATGTAAATTACACTCTAATGATAAATTGGTAAACATTTCAAGCTTATATTTTAAAAAGAATCCAAATTTCTAGAATAATCTATATTAAATTTGTTATTTGAAAGAACTACTGTATTAATTGTTTTTATCTCTTTACGGTTGAAATTGATTATTTTTATTTATTGCGTTACATGAAATAAAATGATAACGAATCAAATTAATGTGCGAATGAAAAAAAAAACTGTAGTTGACGGTGATGGCCGATGGACCCTTAGATCCGGAGGGCCCCAGTGCCATGCACCGCCTGCACCTATGATTTTTACGGCACTGTCCAACACTTTTGTGTTTTTCATTTCAGACGCTTACTGAGGTCACGGTGGTCGGTGAAGTAAGTATTTCGAAAAATTAAAGAAATAAATTGTAGCTAGCTTATTTTACAATAATGACCAGGTTAAATTGAAAATGACCCACGACAGGCAGAAAAAAAAACATTGTCCTTTCTGTCCAATGCAGACACGAAAATCCTTTTGAAAATGTAGGTTATGCGAACTGTTCAACTAGCGCTTAACAGCGGATTCTCATTGTCACCGTGATTCGCAAACCCGTTCCAAATAATTTATTGACGTTTTCCTGCGTGAGATAGGCTAACTGAAATTTACCACAAAACTGTCAGCTTTCATTTGTCCTACCTCCACATCGGGGATCCCTCTGATTGGATGGTTACAAAATAGTTTCGATGAAACTCAAGTTTTAAACTGATGAACGCCATTCGACATCAGTATGATAATAATAATATTATGTCTTGGTAATCTTAGAAATGTTTAATTTTGTATCTAAGATTGATATTGACAGTTTCATTAATTATTTTAAAAGCGAACGATTATTTCTATTTTTGGATATGAAACGTGAATAACAACGATGATTCAGCGATATTTTGTTGAAGTTATAACATTATTCTACAGCTTGAGAGTGAAAAAATCATATTGCCCAACATTTAAGAGTGATTAAAAACGAATCACCGTGATTCAATCACGTAATTGTTTTCTCTCAAGTCAAAGTATAAGTTACTCGGTTAATAAATATAAATTTATGTATTGATGGAGTTTTGAGCTTTTTCAAAATGTTTTCTACTTTCGATACTAGATAATATTACTAGATATTGTTATGGTCGAAGAATAATTATTTTGAAGTTAAAAATATATTAAATTCCATATGACAATAAAAATGACAGTATTAAAAATCATATATATATATATTATTTATCATGTAAATTACACATATATCACATCTAAATACATTTTTAATGAAAGTCGATGTATTTTGGTTTTTGTCTCAGACAATATGATAATTTGTTCAGCCATCTATTACGGTAAATAATGCATTATTTATCATTGATATTAATAATTACAATTATTATCAAATATTCATTAGTGAATTTCCATAAAGAGTGGAAATGTTGTTTTCATCTTTTTTTATTTATTTATTTATTTATTTTTTTTTTTTTTTTTTTTTTTGATATGGTAAACGATTTTACATTAATTGTCCAAAAACCAAATCCAATTTGCATAATAAATTATTAGAATTTAGATTGTTGAATAATAATCATGATTACAATAATTATTTGCAGAGTCAACAATTTTATTACCCAAGATGGATTTTGCGGGATCCTCACAGACAGATTTTAAATATATTATTTTTTTTTTTACATTACGCATCGACAATTATAGTTCGGTTGATGTTTTTCGCTCAATAATGGAAAACTCGTCGTTCTTTTTTTCTTTTTTTTTTTACTTTCATCTGAGAAACAACGAAGCAAACAATAACCGTACCGTAGACGTAATGCGCGGGGACTAATATTGAACGATGAATTATTATTACGCCTATCTAATACACAGATACCGTCGACAATCACTCAACCGATATATTGCGCGAAGCGTGTTTGTTGTGTGTATAAGTATAATAATAATACAGTACACGCGATAAATGAAGCTAATGACGGATTAGTGTACACGAACGATGTTACATTATGTTATACGAACACACCCGTAAATAATAAAATCAAGCTCGTTACAATGAAACGTTATTGTTTTGCGTTTCATTACTGCACAAAGTTAATATAATCAAGTAAAATCGCACGTAAAACCATTTTAAAATCATTGTTTTTTGTTTTTTTCAATAACGAAATTTGCATTTCACTTGTTCTAATAGGGCGTTCATTGCATAATTACGTACACTTTTTGCGTTTATAACGAAGTGGTACGCTGCGAACAACGTACACATAGAATAGCGAACAAAAACGTATTTATGTATGTATATTTCACCAATTTCTCAGAAAATAAAATCAGAAAGTATTGACAGAGTTATGTTCGTGCAATCTAATTGTATTCAATTGCATCATAATTTAAACGAATTGAAAACGCCAAACCCTAATCAAAATAATCAATATACGACCCTGTACACCGATCACGTACGTACTCAACAGAGCCAGCGTACAGAAAAATATTATGTTGGACGTGAAAGTTATCAAAAGCCGAAATCATTCGAATTCCGAAATCTTCGCTGCTATATATATATATATATATATGCGCGGCGTTTTGGCGAGGAGACACTAGCAAAATTAATTCATTACATTGCAACTTTTCAAACGGTATCAGCATAAACAGATTAATTAGATAATAGATTCAAGGTCAAAATTCCAGTTCGATGCACATCAAAAGCTCATATGCGATTTGCAAAAGAACGGCACTAAAACTAATAGACTTATAGATATCACGCTGATATTCACATACATAAATATTAGTACAAACTATACATTACTAGACGTTTCAACGTTTTCTCTGGTATTCACACCAGAGTTAATTTCATTAGTTCGTAAATTATTTGGTATAATTAGCAGATAACCGATATTAATATATTCAACTCGATAATAGTGCATTAATTTTTCTGTATGAGACGGTGTAGGTTAGTTGAAATAAAAACGCTTTCGGTGTTTTTATTTTGTTTTTTTTTTTTATTACTGATTTGCAATTTATTTATTTTAATCAAAATGTGTTGACTAAGTATAACTAATATAACACTAAGCGATGTAAATATATTGTGATATATGTAGATGTATATATATATATTTATTCATTTGGACATTATGTATGTCATTGAATTGAGAACGAATAATAAAAAGTGTCGGGAATATAGAATTTTCCCGTCTGGTTTTCGTTTTACCGTGAAAAATATACAGATCAAATCACAGATAAAAAACTTTTACGATTTAACACTACACGTGTTAGATTTCAAATTACAAACATTTCAATCCATATATTATGTCCAATAATATTCAAATAATATAAGTTATTATTTTAAAGTTTGAACCTATAAATAGGAAAATTAAAGAGTGTTATCTTATTTATTTCGATAAATCTAATACTGTTTTAACCATAATTAAATTTAAAAACGCTGTCTGTAGAATCTATCAAGATGTATGATATCAGCTATAAAAAAAAAAACCTAAATTATCATTATCCCATTATATTTCCCATGTTCATTTCATAAAACAAAACAATTTTTCCATATTTAAAATCATACAAGGTAAAAATAACATTAAAACTTATGCCTTGAACATGTTAAGTACTTTTTTTTTATGTAAAATCGATATCGATAAACGAGTGTGCGCTACTAACAATACTGTTACTGTTGACCGATTCTCGGTAAACCATACAGAGATGTTCTAAAATTACTTCCGTGCTCTATTTTCTGTACGGTGTATAGTGTGTATATATCGAGGGTGGAGAAAACTGCACGAAACTCTCAAAGCATTTCGATTACTAAACTCTGACAAATAAATACGTAGGCATATACTCGCTCGCACATTGTATAGATTTGTACATTGAGTGCGTAAAACAGAACGTTTGAGTGCATTTGTATGTTCATTAGACCGTTTCGCGCGTCGTCGTTACTGCCCCGAGTGCTGGACACGTTAATATACTACTGGAGTTACAAGCTACGTGTTACTTCGGTGGATCACGGAGTGTGCGTTGGAAGACTAATTGGTGATTTCGCAATACGGATTCGAATTCGACTAGATAACAATAATATGTACCTTAATTGGCGATATGTTCCTAAATCTATGCCCGTATTATCAGTTATAGCACATTCTATCTCAAATTTCCATCAATATATTATTAATTCAACTAAACTCCCTCTTTACGAGCAATCCTACGACTCTCTTATCTTTTCCCCTCAGATTCATTCTGATAATAAATTTTTTGATCTATCCTCCAATGATTTTAAATTCATGTCTTCTTCCTCGGTCAATGCAGCCGTTTTGAATTATCTTAATGAACGCTTTCTTAACTTCATCGCGGTTTATACTGACGGATCAGTCTCCCCTCTCTCCGCTGGATATGCGTTTTATATTCCTGATCTACAACTCTCTTTTAGCAATAACCTTCCCCCTACGTCTTCTTCCTTTACAGCTGAGTGCTATGCCATCACCGAAGCCTTAAAACTTATCCAAAATTTCCCCCCCAATAATTACTTAATTGTATCAGATTCCATGTCGTGCCTCCAAGCCTTAAATTCAAACCCATTTAACTCTCATCTGTCTCCACTTATTCTTCGCATCAAGTCTCTTATTTTTACATTAAATCAAATTAACTATAACATCCACTTTCTTTGGGTTCCTAGTCATACAGGCATATATGGTAATGAAGTTGCAGACCACCTGGCTAAATCTTCATCCAATCTCATCTTTCCTTCCATTTATCAACTCCCCCATTCTGACTTCACACCTCTTATAAAACTATACTCTACTAATATTTGGTTCTCTCTCTGGAACAATCTACCTGCTGAATTCGCCTCAAGATACAGAAATATTACACCAAATATCCTTAAAAAAACCTGGTTCAATAACCTACACTTACATAGACCATATATAGTACAATTTAATAGGCTACGCATAGGGCATCACCTTCTACCCAGCCACTCCTTTAAACTTGACCTTAATGATTCTCCATTCTGTACTCTTCACCTGAATGAATGCATTTGTGACTTATCCCATATTCTACTTGACTGCCCTGCCCTACAACTCAAACGCATTATTTTAGTTAATGAACTTAAGACTCTTGATATCCCCTTAAATATCCACTCCATACTAAATACAAAATCTACTACCGCCATTAAATTAATAATTACCTTTATATTGGATGCTGGCTTTATTATTTAATATGTATTATAATGTTTAATGTATAATGTGTTTTATGTATCATCTCTGTAATAGTCGAGCTGTCATAGTTGTATACTAATAGCTAATAAAAAAAAAAAAAAAAAAAAAAAAAAAAAAAAAAAAAACAATAATATGCCTACTATAATGTGGAAATGTTTCAAAAAAAAAGTCGTTTTCTCTTGTTTTCCTACATTCTGAAATCCATAAATACATTGTATATTATATACGAGGTCGTTAGTGAGTGTATATTTTGTGATGTGACCGAACACTGCACCGCTGTCACGATTATATCTAATACGCATAATACACACCAGTGGCAAATTCAGAGCTTGATATTGGGTCAAAAGCCAAAGACCAATGTCGCTAAGTGTCTCAAGTAAAAACTACCCTAATGCCTATGTCTTGATATTACGCAATTTAATATCGTTATATTTACCCGCACCATAATTTATAATAACAAAACATCATGTTGTGGATGATCAAGTAATACCACCATTGTCTCCCAAAAAGTCGATCTTTCAAGAGATACAAAAATGTTTCTATAAAATCAAATTTACCATCTACTATTGAATTAAATAAATTTTCATACATTTTATGAAACGTATTACATTTCATTTATTGTTTTTATCTATTTGAATGTCATAGTAATAGATTTGATCGTATTTCGTATCACGGGAATACGAGGTATTTTGTATTTAAAATAATAAATAATAATAATAATAATAACGGATTCACGTGATATTGATTAAACCTTTATATTATTTGGGAATTCGAATATTCACACCGAAATATGAGTTGTTTTGGAAGTGGAGTTACGAGGTATTGGTTTATCACCGACGATAAAATTTATAGCCATTCCGATGACTTCGTGAAATCACCGGGTTCACGTTCTTTTATTGGGAAGGGGAAGAATGTCCATTTCGTCACACCTCTCGACTCTGTAAATCTGTCACGATCGTACCGAAAGTCCAGGTAGGCAGCTATAAGGTTCGAAAACACGATTTCATATTATTTTCTTCGTTTCGCCTGCGCGAGTGTTGCACTTGCACCGTACGTATTTTGTGAGTACGGTGCAGTGTGATATTATCGTTACGTACGTGTTCTACTCGTTGTGCCATGCAACACGTCTACTAAAAACAAAAACAATTATCGCCGAACGGCGTGTGCCGGCGTACACGCAGTCGAAGACAACAACGTCAATTACATGGTGCAGGGGGAGGGGGATAAGACGGATGATAATATAACAACAATCGTGTAGACGTACCTCAGAGAGTCCATTTGATCACGCGGCGCGTGTTTGTATGCGAATTAATACGACACACGGTTTTACATCGACCGCGAACACCGCACTGGTCCGTCCGTGGTGAAACGACAGTGGGTACTAATATTGACGACGAGACGAACACGCGATCGGATCGTACGATTGTAATTAAAAAACAGTACTGACTGTCGGTCAGAAGTCGGATCGACCGGGAGACGATTTGTTTGTTTTTTTTTATTTTTTTCCCCCGAAATAAAGTCTCGTCAACAAGTGGCCGTGGACGAGAAGGCGTCCGAGAATACAGGTGACCCGGACTATATACGACTACGACGACGACGCGTGATTCCACGGAGGACCCGCGGAGACGACGACCGCTGCGAACGCGATGACGAGAAGACGTCGCATGGTTGCCGCAGCGTGCGAGCCGGAAGTCGAGGCTGGCCCGGAAGCGTGACGGCGGCGCGCCGAACCCGAGACGTCGACGACGACGACGACGGCGGCGGCGGCGCGGCTTCGGCTGCGGTGAGCGCGCCCGGGCCGGACGCGAGAGCGGTGTGTGTGCGCGCGGCAAAACGGCCCCCAGCTGTCTGCGAGGCGTGCGAGGCGTGCGTGTGCGGCGGTAGTAGCGAGCACACGGAGTATAGTAGTAGCGAGTAGTAATACTAGTAGTAGTAGTAGCCGTCGTAGTAGCGAGTGCGTGGCGGCGCGCCGAGCGCGCGCGCTCCCGCGTGCCGTCCGCGAGCGGGTGCGCGACGACCCTTTCGGGGGGCGCGCGCGGGGGGCGGCCGGCCGGTTTTAAAGCGAGCGGCAGACGAGACGGGCCGTCGCCGCCGCCGCCGAGAGCGAGCGCAGGTACGCGCCGCGTCGCGCTCTCTGCCGGCCCGGCCCCGGGGCTGCGGCGTCGTGTACGCGGGCCCGCGCGCAATAATTTCACGCCGCTCCGCCGCGGATCTCCTCGTCGGCCTACATCCGGCCCGCGACCCTCTCGCCCTCACCCCGTACCGCTGCTCTCCTCGTCACATCCATCTGCCGCCGACGGCCTCTTATATGCAACGTACACACACACACACGTGCACACATATTATATATTTATATTACACACACACACACACACACACACACACACACACACACACACACACACACATAATACATACACACACACACACACACACACACACACACACATATAATACATACACACACACACACACACACACACACACACACACACACACACACACACACACACACACACACACATATATATATATATATCATATCGATCCTGACGGCGGCGCGGCAATGCGTCTAGGCTCGTGGCCGTGTGTACAGAGAGTAAGTGCGCTTATTCGCCGGCTAAAAACGCCGCCGGCGGACACCTTTTGACCCCGTAACGACGGCGGCGGCAACAGAACCGCATGTAGTAATGGCGTAAATGTTTTCACCGTCATAGTTTGCGGCACGCGGTCCGGCGAGATCCGGAATTCGCGTGGTTTTTATAATAGTTCCCTGACATTATATACGGTAAATGACGCACCAAAGTCTTTTGGTGTCTTTGGCACGGAATCGCTGTCGCTGCGAAATCGAAGATACGGATGAATCCAGAAAAATGACAGCAGCGATTTTCAATTGCCGACGACTCCTTCCGTCCTTTCTGCGTCGTTCCCGGACTCCGGAGGTGCACAATGGAATTTTGAAAATGCGTTCAGACTACTAAAGTGCCTACTTAATACCCGATTTACCTTAAAAAAATTAAAATCACCAATCGATCATAAAAACTTTTAAGAAATTAGCTATTATAATTTACATAATCCTGACATCACGATCGGTTACATCATCGTGAAATCAGTCATTTATATGAAATAGTATTTTTTTTTTTAAGTTCATGCTATAAGATTACTTGACAACTCATTTAGGTACCGTGACCCCGATTGAATCGTTATTTTCATATAGTATTGGACAGGTGAATAATCGATCTTTAGCACGGTGAAAACTAATAAGATAAAAATTTCGGTAAGAAGGTTTTATTTTTTTTTAATTCCGTGGTTAATTGATTTTCATACATTGTTTCACAAAACACAATACTTATATTTTTTTAACCCCCAAAATTGGTAACTTGTCTAATAATTAATTAGTTCATTGCAATAATTAGTAGGCTATAGGTATATGCCGTACTTATGTATGGTTTACATTTAATGTGATATAAATATTTTATATCTTACATTTGCATGTGTTCGAATTCATAAATACACTAGACAAAATACCCGGGCTTAGCCTATAATCTAGGCAAACTAATCCACTCATATGATTACAATAATAAAAATACCATGGTTTTAATACAAATATTAATATTCAGTGTTTATACTGTTTATAGATATATCTTTATAAAGATACAATTACTGAAATCATACATAGATTACCTTTTATAATTATTAAACTCACAAATTACTTGTTTTCTGAATATAAAACCGAAATTTGGAGAAATTCATATTTTATCAACGTCATACTTTCTTTGACTATATACTGAACTGTGAACGTTAAGTACTCTAAAGCAGTAAGTATATATATATATACAGATTATAGTTTGTGTTTTCAAATTAAATCAATTATTTAATTACAAAATTGAATGAAATCTTTTTTATTAAACTTTTTTTCACTGTACTTTTTTATAAACCTTTTTTTCGTGTGAATCTTTTTCGACAGACCTTTAGGTAGATACCATATAGGTACGACCGAGTCGTGAGTGTGTGTAGACTAAGCTAAATCGTTACTAGATTGACGCACTCGCCCCCGCCGTCAATACGATCGAACCTCGCCGCTCGCGAGTTATTGTCATCAAATAACGCGCTCGCTTCATATCGTAAATTACGTCGATTTCAAAACCGATTGTGATCGACCGAGAAATTTTGTTCGTCGTTTAACTACGAGTCTGGGGAGAGGGCAAACAGTAGCGGGTGATAAACGATCTCTCGAGACTTATTGGTACATTGGATGTTGAAAAACTGTTGAAACTTGGATGTCTATTTATAGAGCGCATTGTAAATGAAAATTCCAGTTACATTCATTATATATATATATGTACAATAAACATTATATACTTACAACATTACAAGTGTCGGATAATGTCTTATTGCTCAACGACCGACTGTATACCGGTACACTGTACAGACCAGACGTCGTATAATTAGAAACCCAACATTACTTTAGGAGATCTGTACCTTAACTACACTCAGACGCTATGTGCATTGAATGCGCCGTAAAGACGTTTATCGTCGACTGCGTTGAGTTTTCTTCGTTCGGTATAAACGATACGGTGGTTCATAAATTATTACTTGCAGATTTCTTCGCTACTCGCTACGAATCCCCCCCTGCCCCCGAGTGTAAGTGATATGAACTTTCTCGAACAGTAACAACTAGACATTTTTAAATGTATTCAAATAAATATTAAGTTTCCAAGCGAGTAGGTATAATGTTATACGAACGCATATTAAGTGATATGTATTTATCAAAGAAGTCTTTTTACGAGTAGGTACACACGGCATCAGTTGCATGAAAGACATACACGTTTATGAAAATTTTTTACGGACTGCACACTATACGAACACCAACGAGTATATTGAAACCGGAGAAGTCACTAAATATTATTATTTAGCAAGTCATTATTGCTATGTGAGTAACTTGTGATGTGAGTTGAGTTACCGAGTAAAAAATCGTAGCAATCACACTGTACCAGTGACGTGTTTACGTTAAACGGTCAAATTTCAAGTTTGTTATTTTCCTAATGATATAATATTACGAATTTCAAGCCCCGTGAAAACAGGAAATTCGCTCCGTCAGGATATGGGTCGAGAATGAAAATTCGGAATGGTCGAACGATTTATTCGCAAATACTGGAGAAATTTTCGTTTTCCGCTGTATAGATAAAATTTTAAATACGATAGATACTTATTTCCATTCGACGTATGAAATATTCACGAGCAGTGGCGTATTTTGGGTTATTTTTCGGGGGTTGTCCAACATTTATTAAACCTCGCAAAAAACATTTTTAGAGTTATTTACTGATGTAAAACACTACTTTTTAACAATTTACTATGTTAGGAATTTACAAAAAGTTTTACGTTTGAAACTCATGTAAATGATATAATAAAAATGTTGTAGGTTATGATGAAACATCAATGTCCAATATATTAGGACTTTTAAAGTCGAGGGGTGTCCAGACATTATAGACACCTTCCCCCACAAAATACGCCACTGTTCACGAGAATAATTTCAACGTATTTGATAAAAATTTAAATCACAATATTCATTATATTTTACCGTGACGGTTTGGTAAGATATTTGATAATTAATATTTATACTTTAAGTAAATTATCATGTGTCTAATTAACATTTTTATTGGTTATATATTTTCGACAATTTACTAATATTTCCATGTACATACAATTAAACTGAAATTGAATCATGAATTCCACAAAAGAAGTAATTCTTAATTTTTCACACTAGCTTCACATACAAATATGTATAATATCGTTATTTTAAATCAACCAAGTCTTTTTAAAAAATTATACTCAATATTAAAAGGAAATATTAGGATTTTTATCGCATAAAAAAAAATGTTACAACCCAACTATAACTTGGGAAAAGCAAAGTAGGTATCATTTCTGCTTTATTGAATTCATTTTATAATCCATAAAGTACAGAAAATAATAAAAAAATAAATAAAATGATATCCATAAACAAATTACTGGTTTACTTTATTTAAATATGATAACATAAAACTCAAAGTCAGGAATAATGAATATTCAAGTATAAAATTATAAAGTTTTTATAAATAGGTATTATAATACTGTATTTATATTTGTACCGACTCAATATTTCACCAAACGAATCACCATGTCGAATGATATTTCATTTTGTGTCCAAAATATATTTACATACATACCCCCTTCGTGAATGAAATATTCAAGACAAATTAATAATTGATTCAATCGTGCACCCAGAGGTTATAAACAATCGCAATAGCAACGGAACAAGTTGAATAATTTCAACGAAACTCTCGACGTGAAAAGTTGAAACGTCAATAATACATTATGTATTATTATATTGAATATTGTTCGACGGGCGCAAAATATTAAAGTTAACAACGTGCAGTGCCAATCAAATTATACAACGTAAGTATAATATTATAGGCCCGAGTCGATTTAAAATCAATCGTTATGAACGTGTGCTAACAACACGGCAAACGTTCGCTTGTTATTCGTCCTAAAAAAAAAAAAATCATTTTGAAGCAACTAACGCGTACAATGATCGATAAGGTGCGGGACGCGCGATCTAACTACGTCATATGTATTGCGCATAACATTCAAAATCGCTTTATGGATCAACACGGAGTAATCGAAGATCAAATCGATTTCACATTGAATAATAAATTCATATTTCAAATCTAAATGTCCACAAAGCTGGCGTACACGCCGATCCATTTGTATCTACGTATAGATATGAACACACGATTCGAAATAAAGTTGAACACTTGAAATAACGCATATATTTCCTGTGGTCCAATATCATTTTTTATTACAGACCATTGTGTCAGGGAACTTGCCTCATCGATTTATGAATATGCTTACTTACTACATTTACAAATAACACACGTAGCACGAAGGCATTTTCACTCGATAAATTTATCGGGTTAATTATACCAGTTAGACTCTAACCGACGAATACAAGTAATTTGAAGTAGGATTAACTGAATACATAATATTAGTATAATAATGTTTTATTGTTAATAAAATCGAGTGACCCAATTAACATAATTTCATTCGTTTTTATTGAGTGCCAATACAATTCTAATATTTTGTCTATAGTGACAATACTGACAATGCGATTATTGTAGATTTTATGATCACCATATTTGGTGGGACAAAATTATAATTTGTTTATACATACGAAAATTATTTTCTCTCCAAGTAATCAAACTCGTTAATTAATTATGTATTTTCTGTTTTCAATTTTTCGCTTATAATATTTTACAATGAAAAATTTTAAATCATTAAAAGGCCTGCTCTTGCTTTTTTAACAAGGGGCAAAATCCAAGTGATTTGTAAACTTATCGTCTCTACACTGTTATTCTTAAATAATTATAAGTGATTTTTTGGCTAAAACTTAGTTAACGGAAAAACTCTCACGGCTCATACAGTCATACAGTGGTCGAATTTCAATAATTATTTTTTCGTGGAAAAGGGTATGACTTACAGAATTCTTACTAGGCGTATTGGACTTTGACTTTTGAATATACATCTAAAAACCACAACGGTAATTGGGGGAAAAAGTTAAAATTGATCATATTTAAACTTTTAATGTGACATTAAAAATTAGAAATGTTGAAAATGTAAAAAGTGTATCAGTGTTACTAGACATATTTCTTAGCAAAAAATAATCTCCGCACTGCCTCTTAAGAAGAGACTAGACTTCAATAAATAATTGACGTAAAGGATCTGAAACTTTTTTCGGAGAATATTTACCACGTTATACTTTAACAGTCGCTTACAGTGCAATATTTTTGGCCCGAGAATTATTTTCAAATAATTGCAAAAATAAATCAGGCTAAGAGGTACACATCCAAACTTTAGACGCTCACACGACGACACGAGTTACGAATGATTTTGAATAATATATTCGATATTTGGTAAAACAATGAAATAGGCTTGATGAACTAATATTATATAAATCAAGGATAGACAATTTTAAATCGTTAAGAGCTAATATTCAAAAAACTATAAAATTCAGCGGACGAGAAAAAAAATTGTTAACACTACTAGTAGTAATTGCCATTTATTTCATTATTAGCTAATTGTATGTGTTAGCTATAATAGTATTTTTAGTTTTTACATTTATTTGAAAATTAAAACGATTGTAGAATTATTTGTTTATTGTTAAATCGCACATAATTTTAAAACCCTTCATTATTCAAATCACGTGATTTATAAATATAAAATCTGTTTCCATTCTTATAACCATTACCGATTGGCGCTTATTACGAAAAATGAATACATTTATTATTGGTACATTAAGCGATTTCTCGACATTTCCCGATGTTATTTAAATTTCAAGAGGTAACTGGGGCTAGGTCAAAATTGCATACAGGCCGAATGCGACGTGTATATCATATATGTAACAACCAGTCCGATTCACCCAGAGCCCGGGAGACCGTTAAAGCTACGGTTACTATGTATGCGAGTTCTGACAATACATTTTTCCGACGAGTTCGTCGTCAGAACAAAGTGGTTACGCTGTGTGCGTTTTTTTGATGAATTTCATTTTCTTGAAAGTCCATTATTGAAATTATTGTTGTTAAATGGTGGTAAAACAGAGCATGTCAACGAGTCATTTTCTAGAAGAGACGACAAAGGAGAGTATGAAATGTTATTTCGAGAATTGTGGGAACAATCGGAAAAGTTTTTCGAGTATTTCAGGATGAAACCAGAAACATTTAAATACATCCTGGAGAAAATAGAAGAAAGCATTACAAAGTTGTATAATAATTTTGTAATAGTTGTAAATTGTATGATAATTATAATTATGTAATAACCAAATCTCGTCGAAACAGACGCAGTTCGGACGAAAAAATCAAAATTGTTTGAACGCTCGACTGTTTCTGTGACGTACTCAACGTTACCAGTGTAAACGCTCTCATTGGAAAACAGGCGTTTGTTTGTTTAGACGAATACGTCAGAACACGTCAGAACAATTTTTCGTCAGAACTCGCATACATAGTAACCGTAGCCTAAATTATGAATTTCACAATGGTCAGAGAAGTCGCATTGATTGGAGTGCTGCCACGGTTTATAGTACACATCGATTACCAAACCCATTTGTCAACAGCGTTAATTAATAACACATTTCCGAACCGATGATCTGTTCAGACGTGAGACGTGTCACGCGGGCTCTCGGCGATCTGGACGGGTCGCGCGCGTTCGCGATAATAGTTTCGCGTTTCCATTGAAACGCCGCCGTAACCCCGCGCAGTGGCGTCGAGTCGTCTGGGGCGGCGTGCGTGCGTGTTCGACGATTCGTCTTCAACGCGAAATGCGTTCCCGGAACGTGGGGGATTTCGAGTTCCGATAGCAATTATTAGTATTGTTATAATTATATTACATATTTATATCGTCGCGAAGGATTTATTCATGGGGAATTCACGTAGAAAGACCTAACACGAAAACATAAGATGCATAGAGGAAAAAGTTATTGTTACAATATTTGTAATTTTTTAATGCTCTAATCAAATAGGTAATTGATAATTTTTAATTTTATAAGGTTTTATTTGAAAAAAACTGTCGTCTCGTGATATATTTTAATGATGGTTTTTTACTACAATTTTAACTTAAAGCGCGTATAAAAAAAAAACCTGACCGACGGTTTTCGAGTTATTTTTTAGTGCTTCGATGTATCATACATTTATGTGCACAAAAAAACATTACATTTTAAGGACTAGGTAAGTACCGAGAATTGAAAATTCATTAAATAAAAACTTCCAGTGTTTTAAAGTTCTGAATTTGGCTCGAAAGAAGTTAAATTTTTTTGAAACTTTTGTCAATTCTACAGTGTTCTTATTTCCGAACACGTTTTTTTACGCGTTCTCGTCACTACGTCTCGTGGGATCTGTTGGCACGCGGAAATTACAATTTATCGTCGTAAAAGCAACACGATCATAATGTATTTTTGTTTATTTCAATGATATCAATGGCAGATCATATAGCCTATGACTTTTAATGTCACGAACGCCAAGTGCGTTAAAAATCAAATAAATAAATAAATAAATACATTTTCCGATTCACCTAGAAACAGATACCAAAAGAAAAAAAAACAACATTAAAACACCTAAACCCCATACCTCGTACACGGGCCTGTACGCCGTCGTCGTTGAGACGTCGATATCGGCGATCGGTCGTCGATAACTATAATATATTGCGATGGGAATATAAAATAAACACTGCCGGAGCTTTCGAGCCGGTCAGAATAATCAATTGTCATCGCCGTCGGATTCGGCGGCGGCAACGACGTGTTGACCCGGAGCGTTCGCGCCGCGGATCCACCGGTCGGCAGGACGCACGCGCACGGTGCCGCGACGTCGTCGTCGTCGTCGTCCGCGATCAGCTGTTCGCCGCGAAACTGCACCGCCGCGGCCGCGAGTACGACGCAGTGATCAGCAGCGACACTGCAGCGGCGACGCGAGTCCGGCACGGCCGTGGAACGAGACGCCACGCGGTCGCGAGAGTGTGTGCGTGCTGGAGCGTGTCTGGACGTTTTTTATTTTATGTTTATTTTTTCCGTGAGGGCGATAACGATTGTTATCCGATTTTCGTCCGTCGAAAACCCGATTTTTTATCTAATCCGAAAACAATTTCGTCGAAGCCCTCCGAGCTCCGAGACCGTATCATACGGTCAGTGTCGTATTTACGGAGGGAAGGGGAGGGGTCCCGGATCTTTACCCCTCCCCCCCAGAAGTGAAAAAAAATTAATTTACGTTTAAATTGAAATGATTCCAGGCTCAAATACAAAATATAGTATCAAATATTTTTTGAATTTGAATAATAATTTGAATAATAAAAATTATTAATTTATAACTCTAATAGATATTAATTATAACACGGTCACCAGATATAAATCCGATATAACATTTATTGGATGAAATAGGTATGCGCTTAAAAAATTATCAAACTCGAAATAAAGATCAATTTTACTAAAAAATACA
Source organism: Therioaphis trifolii (assembly GCA_027580255.1). NCBI lineage: Eukaryota > Metazoa > Arthropoda > Insecta > Hemiptera > Aphididae > Therioaphis > Therioaphis trifolii. Next base: position 125,882,026 of record CM050404.1, read on the forward strand.
CTACTTGAAGTATGGAACAGTATTGACCCTACTGTAACAAAAAAATTTGTTGAACCAATGGATAAGCGAATGCACGAGTAATTATAGCTAAAGGAGGACCAACTGACCATTAATTATTAATTATTATAAAGTGGTAATAATCATGATATTGAATTAAATAAAAATATTCATGTTATTTTGTACGGAGACTTTTTTGCTGTTGTTTTCCTGAAATTGTTTATAAATATACATGCAAATAATAAAATGATTAATATGTATGCTTTATTTTTCTAAAAACAAAATGTTTAAATGTTTCTGAATACATGTTGGTTAAAAATATAAAGTTATTCAGCTTTTAAATTATCATTATTATTAAATATATATGTTATTGAAAAAACCTTATATCAGTGAACGGAGACTTTTTTGACCCACTGTACTTACCGACATCCGAAGCCATTCCGTCGTCGCATACGAAATACGAATCCGTTGAAACTTGAAAGTCGAAACACGGTACCCTTCTGAGAGAATTCGAAAAACTAACTTTTTTTTTCTATTACGTTGGCGTTATCACGGGAAACGGTAAATGGAAGAAAAAGCAAAAAAAAACAATGTAAGTGCCGTAATCGGTATCAAACCGTAACCGGTATCGAACCGTAACCGGGACCATGAGATTACACATTATTTTATCATTGATTCTTACCTAACGCCTAATCCTATGCCTACCTATATAGCTACTCGAGTCACTTTAAAAAATCGACCAACGGTTCGCGACACGACGACGCGTATTATTAAGAGATGATTACGACTACGTGACGTCATGACAAAGAATAATGAGAAAGGTAAGCCGGTCGGTAGGCGACGGGGGAAAACCGTGAAGGAAATTTGGACGAATGCGATTGGAGCCACTATTTTCTCGGTGCACATGAAATGCGTTTGAAATCCATTTTCCTTGTGAATCGCGTCCCGGTGTAACAGGCGATTTTTACCCCCCTGTAAATTTTACCGGGGGGTAAAAATCTACGGGGGTAAAATTCACCTAGCGTAACAGGCAATTTTCAGTTATCAACAATTTTATTAATTTCACTATATGCTGGGATAATATTTACCACCATAGGCGTGCGCAGGGTTTTGTGTCGGGTGCAGCATACATTTTTAACCGGCCCTAACGAACAATAAGCAGCCCATATATTTCTTTAATATAGCCCCCCCCCCCTCGAATTCTGTTTAGCCCCATAGTGTAAAAATGTAATATTTTATACGTTCATATTATAATCACTTGTGTACCTGAATCATTATAAGGTATACCCCCCCCCTTATAAATTAATCACTATGACTATGTCTATTATGGTTATAGAAATATAATAAATTGTAATCTAGTATGTACTGTGTACATCGAATTTCTCCAATATTACCCATTTATTTTTGGACTTGTATTGATAAAATAGTAAATAGTATTTTTTTCATTTGAATAACACTGAAGATATTTTATATTTTAAAATTATAAACCCAATATGTTTAAAATTATTCATTCTATGTATAATATAAATATCTACCAGCCCACTAAATCCAAAATAAATTTCAGGTGCAGCGAAAGCAGCATTCGCTGCACCCGTGCGCACGCCTATGTTTACCACCCAGATAATTAATTGAAATTAATCAAATTTTAGATAACTGAAAATTGGCTGTTGCGCCAGGCAATTTTTACTCCAACGGTAAAATTTGTATGTGGGTAAAAATCGCCTGTAATACCAGTCAAATTTTACCTCCGTCGATTTTTACCCCAACGGTAAAATTTCCGGGGGTGGGGGGTAAAAATCGCCTGTTACGCTAGGTGAATTTTACCCGGCGATTTTTACCCCCCTACGGTAAAATTTCTGTGGGGTAAAAATAGCCTGTGACACCGGCAAAATTTATCAAATACACGAATTGCGTCCCGAAGTAAAAGCATTATTTTTCTTCTCATTTTTCCACAAACAGGCCCGTCAATGTCAATAACACATCATTACTATCAGTAAGATAAAAATATTGTTTTTTGGTGGGAAGTCACTTTATGTATGTATTTTATAATTCACGGCTGTAGTGGAGGGTATATACGCCGTATCAGTGGCGTATTTACGGGGGGGGGGGATCATTGGGTTTGATCCCCCCAAGATTTGAGATGAATACTTTTTTTTCTAACTAAATTTATTTTAGCTCCATAGCTCTTTGACACTGGTAAATAGTAATTTGAGAAATATTTCGATTTTTTGAATTGCAAGTTGTGGACGAATTATCTAAAAAATCTAGGTAACTAAATTTTGTTACATAAAATAAAAATAAAATATAATTCAGAATATAATACATTGTTGCTTTTTAATATCTGTCAACTATTAAATATAAATTATATTAAGTTTTTCAAAACATATCTACTGTTGTTTTATATTTAATTATTTAATTCGTGTAGTCGTTTAGATTTAAGCCGGACGCAATTCGTGTACCACCTCATCGATTTTTGTGTTTCGGGACGCAATTCGTGTGCAGCCTGTTTTCTAACCTATAGCGATTTACATCGGCTCGAATCGGGAAAACGAAAAAGGGCAAAATCGAAAAAAGACCCGAATTAATTACGAAAAACGGCGGAAAGGGCGTAAAAAATAAAATATCACGCGAAAAAGAAATTGGGAAAGAAAAAAAAACATGCCATCGAAATATTAAGATTTCATCAGATGAGGTCATTAATGAACTTTTTTTGAAGAACAGAAAAACCCTACAATATTGCGTATAGTGTGTGGATGTACGAATAAAACGGTCAGTATTGTTCGAATACTGTACAATGATACAAAACGGATAGTGTCAAGTGTGTGTCGTTAATCGGTGTACGAACTAAAAACGTGCGAACTACACCATATACACGGTACAATAAAACCGTAGTGTGTCTGTGTGGGGCCACTTTTACAATAGAAACCGTTCTTAACAAAATAAATAACATTAAATATTATAAAATCACTTTCGTGACTGTGTTGACGAATCCTATCATTTTGATGATTGAATATGAACAATACTAATAACTCAATGTAATTTTTAATATTCGTAATTTCAATGAATTAAATAAAAAAAACCTGATAAGATAATATTATTTTATTTTATTTCGAATAGTTCCACTGAAATTAATCTGTAACCTATCAGACTGCCAAAGAATCTATGTTTCTACCGGGTGTCCCATGACAGCACTCATTTTTTTATTTAAATTAGTAGGGATTTACTTGTCTATAAATATATCTAATCAATTGTTAACTTTATACAAATACATATAATTAACTCAGAATTAACTATATTTTAGTAATGTTTATGTGAAAAAATATTTTATATAGTATTTACATGTATAAAGGGCGGCAAAACTTAAGTTTGCCTAGGTGTGTAAAATCGCTTGAGCCGGGCCTGATAATTGAAAAAACATTGCGACATTGTCAATTTAATATTCTAAGTTAATATTAGTAGTCCTATTTAATTATAATAGTTGATTAGAATGAAAAAATTTTAAACAGACTAAAGTATGTATATTATGAAGAATTATTTGAGAAAATTGTGTAAGGTAGTTATTTATTTTATTTTTTACCATTAAAAAAGGAAAATAAAGTATGAGTTTTTTTTTCTGTTTCATTATAATGGAAATAATTAAAATAACGATTAAAAATAAACTAAAAATAAACTACTATAAATATTAATGTAAAAATACCACGAAAATTATTTTAGTTCTATTTTTATATTTTTTTATAATATGAACACCATATCAATGAGGCTATAGAAGAAGAATAATAAGAAAAATAAAAGAGTGTATGTACATGTACGTAATAAAAATATTATTTAAATTGAGTGTAATATAATATACCTATCTCAATGTGCATGGAAAGCCGCGGCACGTGTTGAACGTTTTGTCATCGGTGCGGAAATAATGCGCTGGTTTCATTGTAGACATGTTTTATATAGGAAACGGATTTATATGTAAATGCATATATTTTTATTAGAATAAGATATTTAAAGTTTCATAAGAAATGTTCACGATTTAAATAAATGTATTGCACTTATACAGAATTATAATTTTTTTTCCCCACGTATTATATAAATTATAATTTCATATTTATGTGCATATTTTTGTATTTTTATTACATATAAATCTGTTCTCTAGTTATATATATATATAATATCCAACCATTATACGCCATAAAGCACAAAAATAATTATTATTAATATGTATGGTATGGTTTTAGAGCAAAAAGTACTTTATAACAAAACAATATTATTTTGTATTAAAAACAAATGGTTCAACCTGCATCATAAACTATGATATTACCCAGGTCCAACGAGAGGGAAGGGCAGTCAGAGCTGTAGCTCTAAGAGGGCCCGGGTCCGACCAAAGCAATCAGGTCCTATATTTCACCTAATTTTTACTTAAATATAAAAATAATGTGTAGTTTAAAATCTGAATTTTCCTTTAAAAAATCAATACATACTAAAAATTAAATACTGGACCGTAGGTATTAATCGGTAATGAAGCGTGGATAAATCAGATGTATAAACCGTAGACATAATATTATCTAAAAAAAAAAAAAAATGCTTACAATAATGCTGTCGCGATCATACCGGTAACGGTGGCGCAAACTGACGAAATAAATTTACGTAAAATCTAAATAAATAATAATAATCATCGATATGCTTAACACGTGTATCATAAATCATAATATAATCATTAATCACTATGCTGTGTATTTATAAATCCCGCCACTCGCTAGACCACCACCACACAAAACCACCAGCCATAATATAAATTTCATTGAATTTCTTAAAATTAGTGAGAAACGTAGATAAAATAATTTTAAAGGAAAAACCGTGATCACCGATAAGATAACGTTACCACTGCGTACCGATATTGGTAGGAGGCCAGGATAAATTTGTCCCTTAATTTCTCCTTCATTTCTCTCCATGGCCCTCATAATATCAATAATAAATAGAAAAAAAACATAGAAAATGTTTGGGTGGACTTTTGATTTTTTAAACTATGTTGGCGCACTTACAAAGATACCGCCGAACACATGTCTTTAGGCGTTTATATTAGAATTAGACGCCAAATCGGGGTCAGGTAAAAACATTCCTCGGAGGTCGAGTTCCGGACCCGGGCGATACAATGGACCTGCTGTACGGGCCAGTTGACCTGTTCGTCACAATAGCGCAGGAAATTGCCGGGTAGAGGGTTGACGAGAAATAATGGGAGAGAGAGCGATACGAGACCGACCCCCTACCCGAGGAACGTGCTGGCGGCAATGACAACGGAATCATGTATGGACATAACAAAAAAAAAAACAATTTAACGAAGTCACGGTCTCTTCCCAGGACATATTTCATTATATTTAAAAGGCCGTGGTCATCTGGAGGAAGACCCGAATGAATAAATATTTGTGTTTTTTTTTTTGTAAATTAACGATTGCGGATGTTATGCTACACGCATTATTCTCGACTTCGTCATTTCAAATAATAATTATAAAAATAATAATTAATGTACTACGCGTTTTCATGGCTTATGAGCGTCAATGGCGTGTATATGATATTAAGTACTCAGTATTTCAATAAACTGCCTTTTTTTTTTTTTTTTTTTTTTTTAATTACATTTTTTAATATCACCCGAAACGTCATTAATCATGAATGAAATTTTCTAGAATTTTCATCGTTTCAGTGAAAGTCATATCCGAGAAACCGAACCTATATTATCAAAAAACCGTGTAAAATGTAATATTGTTACCTATATTATTGTTCCCTTGTAAAATACATTAATCAGTACAATCTCAGTTATATCACTTAATAAATGGTGCGCTAGTGCGCATATTAATATTGAACGCCCGCAAAATACTAAAACGCATTAATATGAATGTGAATGTGAAAAATAACCCTGAAAATGAAAAACACGCATAAGATAATATTGTTATTAAAAAAAAAACTATTCGTAAATTATATAATGTTTACAATACGCTGTACAATATTGTCGTTCTCGTTATATTCAATAATAAAAAAATAAATGTGCAGTAAATCATATCAATTACTGTATAGTACATTCTATACATAAAAGAATAGAAGTTTTTCCGGGATCACTGTACCAAAAAAAAATCAGCTATAATAGTTTTGATATCATTTTATAGTCAAGTCTAATTATAATTCGTGTTAAAATTGTCTGCTAAATAATTTAACTAAATAATTTGACGGTTTATATTAAAAAAATTTTAAAAAAAATTAACATTTCCATTCTTTATTGAGTTCATGAAATAGTGTGATACTATTCAAGTGTTTTGTAGTCACCAATATAAGTTTAAAATTATCAGGTGACAATTTTAACATAAATGATAACCAGAATTCAAAGACATAGCGATAAAATGATACCGTAATTTTTAGAGCTGTTCTTTTTATACTTATTGGTTTTTTTACAAGGAATTTCGTGAAGTGTTGTTGTTTTTTTTTTTTTAATTTATAACTATTTGATATCTTAATACGTAGCGTACCTCCCCCTCCTTTCAAAAATTAGGATCTGTTGGGAACTGTTTTGCACAATACAGCCACCTGTTCCGTTAAAATACGTAACATACCTGTATTATTGTATGCGGTTATTTTTCCGAGATTATTTATACGAGATATTACAACGAAAAATACTTACACTAAAGTCTCGAATCGTCTCGGTCGATTTATCGTACATACAACACGTGCAGCACACACTTGGTGTTAAAATTCGACTTGTGAATCGGATGGTGATGATTTCTATATTCGAATGTGATTCGCGTGTTGGCTGTATGTTATATTCGGGCGGCGTAGACTTCAACGAGCGGTTCGATTGTTCGGCGCGTCCTAGTGCCGGGATTTTCTCAAGTATATAATAGTAATAGTTCATCAAATATTGTTAGTAAAATCCCTTGAATATATATGAACCTCAATAAAATTTTTACTATCCCATGTCACAGTAACATACTAATATGGATGTTCCAATTGTATATGAGTGGTTTACAGAGGCGGACGTAAAAAAAACAAAAAGGGAGGTTTCTCGAAAAAAATGATTATTCGGTAGTATTATTAAAACTCTCTTTAAAATATATTCATTCGATGTTTGAAATAACTTGACGATCCAATAATTTTCGAAGGAAAAAGTCGACCTCCCCCCCCCTACGTCCGCCACCGGTGTCTTAGCTTAATTAATACTGTGATGTATTATTTTTATACTAACGAACCAGTTTTTCTGTACTTTTATATCGGCGTTTCATGGTAAAATAGTTGATAACTGAACACCATAAAAAAAATGTTATTTTTTCATCATAACGTTTTCATTTTTTTTTTTTTTTTAACTTAATTAGTTGATACTAAAATTATTATTTGAGTTTCGCTTAGAATCGTTTCCTAAAAAGAAAGATTTCAAATTTAAAAGTTAAAACAATACAACACTACACGTAACGTTCACCAATCTATTTTTATTTATTTATTTATTTTTTTTTTTTAATTCATTTTAATTTTTTTTGTTCGCCAATCTTATAATTGGTTTATTTTAGGCTATAACTAATCTCTATTGTCTTGACCGAATACCAAAGAATACCCATTGTGTGAAGTGTATGTGGCTTTTGTTATATTTTTATTTTTAAGCACATGTTTCATATATGTTACAATATTTAATATGATGGGGGAAAAATATTAAAATGATTCAGTAAAATACGATAAAATAAGTATCTACCGTGTGTTTTTCCAATTATTTCACAAAAAATTGTTGATGAACAATTGTCAATCATTTTTAAAACGTTTGAATAATTTTAGTCACACATTTCAATTTTTCACTTAGGAAAAATGTAATCAATTATTTCATCATAAATAAACACAATATACATTTATGTTTGATTTTTTTCTTTTCGTTTAAAGGCGAATTTAAAAACAGAAGATATATAACAATATAAATTATTAATTAAATGTTAATTTAAAGTTTTTTGGTGTTTAATGCGAAATAAATTATTTTTAGAGAGTATAATTATTAACCATTTTCTCATATTGAGTTAATATTTAAGGCATGAAGTCCCTTGCCCAATTGATAAACATGCTAAATCGATGCATCACGGTGTCGTATCCACCGGTGTCGACTCCTCGTATATTATACTAAATAATAACACCGACACCGGTGACATGACGTTGTATTTATTATACGACAGACCTTGTAAAAAAAAATGAGAATATTAGTTTTGCCAGTATCGTTAGTCGTCTTTCTCGTTTCGACCGTCCGAAGATTTATTTTTGTTCATCCATAAAGTATTCCTACCCGAACCATTGAAATAAGCACTTGACGCATTTAAAAGAACAGTGGTACACACACACACACACACACACACACACACACACACACACACACACACACACACACACACACACACACACACAATCACGCACTAATAAAAATAACCGGTTTTATTAGTATAGATATCTACCCCCTACATCGAAACCTTTAAGCATAGTTTTTACACATTATGACCCTTATACCTACCCGATCTCGTCCTTTAAAAACCTCGGGTGGTTTTGTATATATACGTGATAAATACAATGGAATTTCTCCGAAAAGTGACAATAAATTATAGACGGACTTAGAGCGGTCAGCGCCGCTAAGACGGACCCGAGTTATTTTAGCATCACGTATTGAATGCCTATTGAAAGGAATCGGACGTTATAAGGTGTAGTGATCCTAACCACGGGGCCTTTTTCGTATCTTTTCAACAATAAAATCTGTGGACCGGGGTCGCTTCACCTTAAATTTGGTGGCGTGACGTGCCATCCCTCCAATTGTCGTTCGGCCGGTGGTATTGTGTTCGCGTGTGAAGATATACCTCACCGGATAGAAGGTCAGTACAGTTTGGTCAGTGCAGTCATTGCGATTTGTTGGCAAGAAGATTCTCCATCGAAGAATATTTTTTAAATCCGTTTCTTTTCTGTAATTTGACACCGATTATTATACGACGTGGTGCGTTTGAGCGTAGAGGCGACACGTATCCGAGCATTTGACAAAAGCTTTAAATTTTTGAAAAAAATACGTGTGTCACGTACTACTAATACTTCGACGACATGGGCAAACAAAAAATGACGACCTTTTTAACTATGAATCGAATGGCTATGGCTGGCTTCACTCCCGTAAGTTTTCATAATATTAAATTTAAAAAATACAATACTCTCATTATGTAATATAATTTCAAATGCATCACTTAGCAAAATCCTACTCGTTATAGTCAACAATGATAATAATAAAATTCTGTAACGCATACTGTGCCGAACGCTTTCGCTAGATCCAAAAAATCGCCAAACATTTTGATTATTTTCAAATCTATTATGAGTAAAGAGTATCAATTTTGCTTTTCCTCGGTCGGAAACCGTATTGGTTTTTCGATAACAATTTATTTTTTCCAGGAAAGAAATAATTAGTCTGTTTTTCACTACTTTTTATAATATTTTTGAGAAATTGGACAGTAACGATATAGGTAGACCTACAGTTACAGTTATACATTTTCTTTGTTTCCTATTTTATATAATGGTTTAACAAATACTAGTTTGAATTAATCGGGTAAAACACCTTGTTTTGAGGACCAGAAATATAATTTTATATTAGTTTTAAAATTATTACTGTTATTTTATCAAAACCTGCAGCAATTTCATGTTCGAAATTATAAATAATATAAACACACGATCACACGTTTTATCGATATTATTTGAAGAAATATTTCTGAAATGTTTATTATATTCTTCCCCTACGCTACCAAAATAATAATTTAAAATATTCGCAGCTTTGAAAGGTTTATTTTGAGGGTTAATTATTTCACCATTTTACTCTAGCTTATTTTTGAAAATTAGATTTTCGTCGTTGTTTTTAGTACATGTTTAGGGTCAGATATTGTTTTGGTAAATTTATTTTTCATAATAATTTTTTTCTGCTGCTCTTATAAGAAAGCTGAATTTATTTCTATATTTTATATAATAATAACGTAAATTTGTATTATTTGGGTGTATTTTTTATTTTTTTAGGCATTTTTCTTATGTGCATAGATTAGCAGGCCTTTTGTTATCCAGTCTTTAATTATTTTGTTTGTTGAACATATTTTTTTATATTTTATATAAGTAGATTTTTCAACAGTATTTAATATTCTTTCATAAAACATATCTATTATTAAATTTATAATCGATTTATAAATAAAAAAAATAAAAATATAAAATAATAATAATAATCGATTTATCATAACATACAAAAACGACCAACATACATCTTGTATGTATTTCAAAAGGCTATAGTTCACAGATTTTTTAAAATTAATTTTACTATCATTATTTTCGAAATTAGACATAGGTATTGCAGTTCGTACAGAAAAATGGTCTGTTATATGAGTTTCAATTACACCAGCATTAATATTTTCCATTTGAGATTCTGTTGTTTTAGTAAAAATGTGATTGAGACTCAAATGATTACCATTATTAGGTAACCTAGTGAATATATTTATAAATTATAGCTTTGTTCAGCCAACACATCTAAATACTCATTGTTTATATTTCCTCTAATATTAATATTAATGTCATCAATTAATATATTTCATTTATTATCAAAAATACTACATAACCTAGTTATAAAATCATTAACTTTGTGAAGTAGTGAAGTATATGATTAAGCTCATATTACATTTTCAGAAGGTTTCATCAAATATTTAAACCTTTATTAACTTTTAAAAAACAAGGTATTTTCAGTTCTGTTTTAAGGCAAAAAAAAAATGTTTTTGAAACTTTATTTTCACATTTGGCGTCACATATCAATGAACGAGTGTTGTCATTATGTAGCACACATGATATAAAGTTTATTTGTTTGCCGCCAAATACAACCCACATAGCCCAACCCCTGGACATCGCCTTTTTTCGGCCGATGAAGGGTGCCTGGCGAGAACTATTACGTGAATGGAAAAAAACGAAAACAGGTTCCAATTATTCAACACTCCCTAAAGACATGTTTCCGAGGTTGCTGTCTAAGTTAATGGAAAAAATAAATATGAAAAAAGAAGAAAACTTAAAGTCAGGATTCATAAAAGCTGGAATATGCCCTATAAACAAAGACAAGCTACTCGATCGGTTGGCAGAAAATCAAAACACTTCCTTAGATGAAGATTTGATTGGAGAGTCATTTTTAGAACAGATACAGAAGGAACGTGACAATTTCATAGGTGGACCTGCAAAACCTAGAAAAAAAAAACTGCAAGTGCTACCAGGTCACAGTATTTCATTGGAAGACCTTCATCGTGACCAACCTGGGCCATCAAATCAACCCAAGCCGAAAAAAAAGAAAAAACTAGCTCCGTCCTCTTCCTCTTCCTCCAGTGACGAATCAGTAATAATGGACCTTGAGTCAGGAGGCGACAGTGAAGATGTGGATAATTGTGAAGCTGATGACGACTCTGACGCTGATGACAACTGTGAACCTGTTAAAGACTACGAAGATGTTGGTGTGAGCAAATATGTTGGTGATCTAGACGCCGATAACTACAATGTTGATGATTTTGTTATTGTCAAGTTTGACAATAAAATGTTTCCCGGTCGTATTGTAGCAATATCCGACAACAGTGCCACTGTTGACTGTATGGAGAAAATGTCAAAAAGTTGGAAGTGGCCAACCAAAAAGGACTGCATTGACTATGAGTGGGGTGACGTAATAAGGAAAATCGAACCACCCATATTATGCAAACGACATTTTTTCCGTGTTCCAGAACTCGAAGATTTTGTTTGATAAACTAACTTTATTTTGTATTAACTGCAAATAACAATTTTTTGGTACCTAAGTAGTGTAGATTATTTTTTTTTTTAAATTCATGTAATAAACATATTAAAATACACATTTTGCAGCTTTTTACCATAAAACCTGGTTTAATTACTTCTCAGGTACTTGCTAATTAACCTAGCATAGGCTAACTTTAATCCAAAGTAGTGTTAACAGCAAATCTATAGCGAAATTTGGAGGTGAGACAAAGTTACCCCATTCACAGGTAACTTTGGCCCATTTTTTTGAAAAATTTTTTTATGGTTAAAAAAATTTAAAATTTAAAATTTTATTCCAAAGAGGGCATGTCTAAACCCACACAATTATGTCAATTTTTTTTTATTTTAGTTTTTTTACGAGCAACCTAGTTTTATTAAGTCTTAAAGTTGAAAAATGCTGAAAAATGGTACAAAGTTTTATTACAGATATTCATCTATCAATAAATTAAATCAATTTTCATTTTTAGTCATTACTCAAAAAATAATGTAAGAAACTTGGAATTTTGTTAACAACGTGATTGTACAAACGTGACAAGATTTATGAAACAAGTTGTTAAATTTTATTTGAAAACAGAACCCTGACAATAACAGTTAATATTACATTGAAACTTTTCTCCGAATCATCTAATTAAAAAAAAAATTCACCATTTATTTAAAATTAAATACACTATCACCATTATCTTGTCCGAGAACTGAAAGGACAAAAGACAAATTTCCACCATCATTATCTTACCGGCTTTTTTTGTACTTCAATATTCTCGTTTTTAAAATAACGAACAAACTGAATTTTCAATACTATTAAAAATATATAAATATCTACAACATTTAGGGTAGGGATATAGCATTAACTGGTTTCAGTATTAACGAGAAAAAGACGACGTTCAGCACTTTTTAGAATCTCCAACCCCTCCCCCCCACGAGTTTCATCTTCAGGACGGCCCTGTGCGTGCCTGGTGCGCACACACAAAAAGTCAAAACTACACAAAGTTTTTGTGTCAGTGACTTTAAATTTTAAGGGTCAAATGTGTGTTAAATGATTGAAAACAAATTCAAAGGTTATAATAGAGTACAGCATATGTGAACATTTCGGTACATTTTAATACGAAATCCTATAATAATAATAATTAATAATAAATAACAAGTTACAAAAACTCTTTACACGTGACATCTATGATATGGCTTTTGCATCAAAGTGTAATGAGTAAATTTGTTTATATCATAGATTTAGACTCGTATTGTTAACAACGTATGTGCTAATCGAATAACTACAAAAATGTCATGATTTATTTCAAAAGAGCTATTGACATTTCAACGATCTTAAAAAAAATATTCCACACATAATAAAATCATTTTTAATGTTAAGTTGACGTAGGAAATTTTGTTTTTGTAATTATAATGGTAAAATATACAACATACATATATTTTGTTTTTACAGAACAACCGGACCAGATCAGCCATTCGTCCCTTGGTTTTCGTTTTACCTAAATTTAAAAATAATAATGCATTGTGTTGCAAAGAAGACTGGTGCATGAAAATACTTTCAGAAGACATTAAGGAAATAAAAAGCGACTTGGCTAAACTAAAAACAAAAAACGAAAAACAAAAGTTTTTGGAAAAATCGATTACTCTAAAAGATAATCCCTCAGACGCAAAAACACCTGGTTACATTTTGAACGTTTACGTAGACAATATGGAATTGCGTGTTTGCCAGACACAGTTCATTTCATTAATGGAATTAACGGATGAGCAATTCAATGAAGTGATTGCCAACATGACAAGAAAATCTTCATAAACATCCAACCGCATACATACATGTAAAAAAACAGGCATTTTTAAAAGGAAATACTTTATGTTAACATATAAGAGAGCTGAATATTTTTTTTTTTAGAGACACGTCCATCGCAAAATATAATATTATACGCACCACAATCGTAATACTGTAGCCATCACTCTGAAACACCTTAAGTGTAAGGTCCTCTAAGGAGTAAACTTTTGTTATCGAGACTTAATCAATAACTCACATTCTGATTTTCCGATAAGTTATTCCTCGTAATTTTGGTATTCTTGTGCATATAAAACATGTTTTTTTACAAGGACTACAAAGAGTGTCGAATAAAAGTATATTCAGCTATCTTTTATGTATAATTTTTTTTCTGTTTTGATTTTTTTTTTAATCGATAAAATGCCCAAAAATATATTTGACGGTAATTTAATGATTCAAATAGTTTTTGTTTTTCTTTCTTTTTCATTTAAGAACCGTAGTAGAAACAATTATGCTCGACAATTATAATACACATATATTTTTTTATATATAATTTTGTATCATGTACAATTTGGTATTCAAAAGTTAACTCCTCAAACTATACCTTAAAAGTAGTTAAAAAATATGAAATTTACAAATAATTTTATACTTCCATAAACGAAGACATTTTCATAGTATAAATTTTACTCATTTTGAATATTTATGTGGTAAAATCGGTGTCATTACTGAATCACCCTGCTTAATTCTATAATATTATAATTCTCATTGAAAAAACGTAGGGGAATTAATAGAATATAAATACTTTAATTTGTAATACTTCAAAGTTTATTGCAAATCTATAATACATAATTATCATTTAATAGATGCATAAATGTTTTTCATTATATAAATTGAGCCGTTAATTTATTATTATTATCATTGTTTTTGTCTACATTCTAGATAATTAGTAAATTTAGACCTGAGCGACGTCACTATCTACCTACCTATATTAAATTGTATTAAATGAGCCAACATACCACTGAATTTGAATATGAATAAATTTGCATGTGTAGAAAACGTTTATCACTATTTTAAGATACTATATTTATACGTATGGAAAGTTATACAGTATATTTTTGATCCAAAAAATCTGCATTTCATTAGTATTTAAGATTGGTGTGTATGAGCAATTTCGACTGTTTTGGAGTATTGCATTATTTGTAGGTATGTTACAAACCCAGATTTTCAAGGTCGAACCAAACTTTTCCTAAAATTATCGAACTCGAACCGGACTTTAAAATAGCTAAAAGATTACATACAAAATACTACAATCATTATACATTAGCATAGGAATTAAATTTCATTTAATAACTGAACATTTTATTATTTCAATATTTTTAACACTAACAAACAATGCGATTTTTTGGGTTGGATTTTCAAACTACATTATTGAGGATACGGTTCAGTTCGTTTATTAGCAAATTTAAGTTCAATTTTCAGACTGAACCGAACACCTCGAGTTCGGTTCAAAAATCAAACTGTTCGTAACATCACTAATTATTTGGTTATGGAAGTTGAAAATAAAAGGAGCATGCAGTGTACTTTTAATGTCTAATGGCTAGTTATACGAAAATATCATAAGAAGTACACTTTAAAGTTTAAGCAACATAATAAAATTTAATAATTGTAATTTTTTGACAACTGTTTAGTTACACTAAAATAGTAGATACATAATAATTATACTGTGAAGCCAGTTAAAAATCAGAAAAATTGTTTTGATTACCAAGTGTTAACAACATATTGGTAAGAAGAATAAAGTAATAAAATATAAGAGACTTATAAACGATAAGAATTTAAAAGTTTGAAACAACTGATAGCAGATTAAGTATAGGGGAAGGAGAAAAAAAATTAATGGAAAGAGAGATGTTAAGACATTTATCGTTAAATATCTAAGTACCAGTTAACACAGAAAAGAAACACTTATTACTTGTGTTGTGTAGTTTTCAAAATTAAATAACTTAGTTTTTAATTTTTTTTTTTTTTTTTTTTTTTCAATGATTGCTTTGGGTTTATAGTATAATATAATTTTTATATTCTTATTCCTACAGAAAGAAAAAAAACATAAACTAATTAGTATTATAAAATACAGATGATTGAGCAATTATATTAGTGTTTTATCATATAAATATTCAAAATCAGTAAAATTCATATTATGAAAATTTTTTTATTTAAAGAAATATAATCAAAAATATTTTTTTAGTTAATTTTAGTGACTGAACAAAATTGATTGATACAAAGCTCTAGGTTTGAGTGATTTTAAATTCAGGTTCTCATCAAGATGTGGTCGTTGTCTCATACAAATCGCATTAGCCATAGCTGATTTGATGAAATAAATCAGACAATTGGAAGAATCTCTTTCATTTTTTCCAACTTAATAACCAATGCAATGGTATAGAAGTCCATGTACTGTAAATAGGTAAATACATTTCTCAGCAAAGTGGGAATATCCCCAGTGTTTTCTCAGCATTGAAGTGGCGGGCATGACAGTATTAGCACACTACATTTCAAGGCCCAATGTAATGTTGTTCGGACAATTCATTATGTGCACCAGTCAGGCGGTTTTGTATTGGAATAGGACTCACAGGTTCTAGACCTTGAATATCAACAGGAACATCTACAAACTATAACAGACATTAGGTATAGTCACACCACACAGTAGCATATAATATGTATTTTTAATGAATAATTATTGTCCAATAATTTTCTAATAATAAAAAATTTGTTATGCACAATACACATACTTTGTCGTCAAAGAGTGAGAGTCTTAATGCATCGATTTCTTCTATTATAGCCTCCTCGTTGACCGACACTGACGTTGCACCCTACCCGTAAAGTCACGATCACGAAAATGCCTTGAACATTGACAAGAATTGACCGTAATTCTTTCTGCATTCACACAATTTTTCTCTGCACACAGTCATGTGTTCATACGTTCAACATTACTGGGGAATCTGAAATGGTACAAATTAGTTAGAAGGCATAATATGAAATTGGAGTAACAAAAAATAATATTTAAAAATATATAATGTATATACCTATGAAGGGAAACTTAGTTTGCACAGTTTGCAGCATTGACATTTTCACATAACATACACAACTTAGGCATGGTGAACGTGTTAAGATTTAACACAATTGAATGAAAGAAAAGATTCTCCATCGAAGAATATTTTTTTAAATCCGTTTCTTTTCTGTAGTTTGACGCCGAGTATTATACGGCGTGGTGTGTTTGAGCGTACAGGCAACACGTATCCGAGCATTTGACAAAAGCTTTAAATTTTTGAAAAAAATACGTGTTACGTACTACTAATACTTCGACGACATGGACAATCAAAAAATGACGACCTTTTTAACTATGAATCGAATGGCTACGGTTGGCTTCACTCCCGTAAGTTTTCATAATATTAAATTTAAAAAATACAATACTGTCATTATGTAATATAATTTCAAATGCATCACTTAGCAAATGCTACTCATTAAACTCGTAGAAATATAATTTTTTATTAGTTTTAAAATTATTACTGTTATTTTATCAAAACCTGCAGCAATTTCATATTCGAAATTATAAATAATATAATCACACGATCACACGTTTTATCGATACTATTTGAAGATATATTTCTGAATTGTTTATTATATTCTTCCCCTACGCTACCAAAATAATAATTTAAAATATTCGCAGCTTTGAAAGGTTTATTTTGAGGTTTAATTATTTCACCATTTTACTCTACCTTATTTTTGAAAATTAGATTTTCGTCGTTGTTTTTAGTACATGTTTAGGGTCAGATATTGTTTTGGTAAATTTATTTTTTGTAATCATTTATTTCTGCTGCTCTTATAAGAAAGCTGAATTTATTTCTATATTTTATATAATAATAACGTAAATTTGTATTATTAGGATGTATTTTTTTATTTTTTTTAGGCATTTTTCTTATGAGCATAGATTAGCAGACCTTTTGTCATCCAGTCTTTAATTATTTTGTTTGTTGAACTTATTTTTTTTTTATTTTATATAAGTAGATTTTTCTATAGTATTTAATACTATAAAGTGAGAATATCCCCAGTGTTTTCTCAGCATTGAAGTGGCGGGCATGACAGTATTAGCACACTACATTTCAAGCCCCAATGTAATGTTGTTCGGACAATTCATTATGTGCACCAGTCAGACGGTTTTGTATTGGAATAGGATTCACAGGTTCTAGACCTTGAATATCAACATGAACATCTACAAACTATAACAGACATTAGGTATAGTCACACCACACAGTAGCATATAATATGTATTTTTAATGAATAATTATTGTCCAATCATTTTCTAATAATAAAAAATTTGTTATGCACAATACACATACTTTGTCGTCAAAGAGTGAGAGTCTTAATGCATCGATTTCTTCTATTATAGCCTCCACGTTGACCGACACCGACGTTGCACCCTACCCGTAAAGTCACGATCACGAAAATGTCTTGAACATAGACAGGAATTGACCGTAATTCTTTCTGGATTCATACAATTTTTCTCTGCACACAGTCATGTGTTCATACGTTCAACATAACTGGGGAATCTGAAATGGTACAAATTAGTTAGAAGGCATAATATGAAATTGGAGTAACAAAAAATAATATTTAAAAATATATAATGTATATACCTATGAAGGGAAACTTAGTTTGCACAGTTTGAAGCATTGACATTTTCACATAACATACACAACTTAGGCATGGTGAACGTGTTAAGATTTAACACAATTGAATGAAAAAAAATTATAATTGATAAATTTGATTCTTCAATAACATAAGTGAATCCACAGGATATTCTATATATAGAGCCTATAATACTAATTTGAGAGCTTAAACAGTTACAAACAGTGAAAAGTTTTAAAATTTTAATATTTTTATCGATACAAATCAATAATTAACATTTTCATGATAAAAAATTATTTTATGAATAAAACTATCTTGAAAAATTGATATGTGTGCAAAATAATTAAATATGTAACATACATTCAAATTTGAAACAGTGGTTTACTGTATTGTGTGAAAAATAACATCTAATCAATAAATATCTGCTCTTTTATAAATGAATACTATTGTATTTAAATGAGAAGCATTTGAAAAAAAACATGTATATAAATATATATTAAGAGGCTTTTGGAATATACAGGGCCATTTTAGGTGAGGGCACACTCTATAATGATATCCTTGATTAGCATATGTTCAATAATCATACAGTGAATCAAAAAAACAAGTTACTACCATAAACAATATTTGCATAGTACTGATATGGTGTTCTAATAGTTATGGTCCACTATGGTTAATAATATTTTATTATATACATTTATTCATTTAAAATAATAGTATCAATACATTGGCTTAAATAATTTTATACCATTTGATACATTTAATGTGTATGAATAAGGTTTCTACTATATAACAGGTGAATTTGAAACAAATTAAATTTAATAATATTATTTATTGTTATTTTAAGTATTTCTAAGTGATTATTTTACCACACCTCTAAACCATGACACAATTTAATATAAATTGTACCAATGAAAATGTAGATAGTTCTTTTTAATTTTAGAATTTCCTAACACATAGAAAAACAGTCTGCACAAATAAATGGCCTGAGTGATTATAATTTTAAAAGCTATGAAAAGAACAAACCGTTTTGGAAAAAAGATTCATTAAGGCAACCCTCGACATAATAAAACCTTTTTTTTTCTTTTATGCTCATGAAAATACTAATGCAAAGAACAATATTTATAATTAAAAGTAACATCCAAATGACGATCAATGATTAAAACTAAAACAAAATATTATGAACGTGCAGTATCACGTTCAATATTTTATAAATATTTAATATAATATACATATGTACATTGTATAATACCTGATAATAATATAATATTATGTACTTTTTATTTATTTAAATAATATGAAATGCGTATTAATTTCATAAGGTTATGTGACCAAACATTTGAGAATCGTTGGTCTACCTACTTTAGTAGGTTAATAGATTTATTACTTATTACTAAACTGTTAAATTTGAATGTCATTATTATTCAGTGTCACAAATAAATTTAATTCATTTTAATAGCCAAATACACCTAAATAATAGTGAAAAACTGTCAATTTATAAACTTACAGCAAACTGTTACAAATCCTTAAAACCAATGAACAATGCTTATAGGTAAGCTTTTTCAATGCACTGTTAATCACCGATGTATTGAATATTGATGTCTGCTACTGTACGTCTGTACATAATAACAGATCAGTTTGAACAGGAGTGTGACTCTAATCTGTAATCTTATGTAAATGTAATCTTGAAAAGTTTCCAATGACGTGGGCGACGGCGCGGCGGTGGAGGCAACGTGGTGGCGAGTATCACAGAGTTTTTAACGGTCTTCAGTCCCGTAACTATCGACTAAAACCGTTTCTATATGCCGCCAGTTCCGTAACGATCGGAGGTTTCAACATCATGTTGTATTCGCCAATTTTCGAGAGTCACTTCCACCCAAAAAAAATAAACAACAGTTCTAATCTGTGGCCCATAGAGTATTACTATTGATTATTGATTAAATATACATTTTGTTTACCTCTGCCACAGAACAATACCGACTGTACAAAATTTTGATTCCTTAATAACGCCGAATTGATAAAGTTTCCACAATTTACCGCCAAAGCGCTAGTAGTGAGTTCGCCCGTTTAAAGCGCGAGAGAGATTGTGGTTAATGAATTTCATACATTTAAACATACCTATTACCTGCTATTTTAATTGTAAATTAACAATGGTTAATTAACATCTACAAGAGGCAATGATTTACCTGTGATTTATTATTAAACGTACTATGTATTAAAACAACTGTGTACTTAGGTAAATATCAAAATCTCGGAGTATGTTAATAACGTTAAAAAAAATGGGAGAACTCACTTGAGAATTAACTAAATATGTTCCCAAAGTATATCTAAATATACAATATTATTTTTAGTCCGGCAATATTCTCATAAATTAAATTTTGAAATATTATTTCAAAGAAAAC
The DNA here is from genome assembly GCA_027580255.1 of Therioaphis trifolii. Classification (NCBI taxonomy): domain Eukaryota; kingdom Metazoa; phylum Arthropoda; class Insecta; order Hemiptera; family Aphididae; genus Therioaphis; species Therioaphis trifolii. The sequence continues at coordinate 125,902,660 of CM050404.1, forward strand.
ATAAAAGTTGTTATAATATCTTGAAGCCTGTCTCTATTTTTACATTTTATCATGTAAGATTCATCATAGTCAACGGGTCAATATCATTTGTGTATACATATTTATATTTATATTTATAAAACACGACAGTCCAAATATATATATAAAAAAAAACGTTTTAAGTCAAAACACTATTTCAACACTTGAAGGAGAATGGTAAAACATGAAGTACATAGCTCCTTATATATTATTGCTAGCGGAATTTATACCCGGCTTCGCCCGTGTATAGTTTTTGTTTTCTCTAAATAAAATTCTTTAATCAACACACATGGTTGTGTTTTAGCGAAGAACATAATTTATAATCGATAATTATTATTAATCAAGTGCTACCTAAATTGTAGTATTAGCTTAATTACAATTGAAAAATTATAATTATAATATTTACAAATGATTATTTTTCGATAACCCAATTTATATGATTGAGCTAGTCGTGAAGATATAAAGTGGTCGGTGTTTCGCACACAACTCTAATGATATTAAAACTATTATATTAATTTGTTATTTGTAATTTTGGCCAGTGTTTATTTACGACAGAGTACATAAACGCGTAAGGCCCTCCTCACACGGGCATAGGCCATAGGTACTCAAAAGAAACTGCAATCGCCTAGGTACTAGGAGACTGAGTGACTAGGCAACTAGAGTTGCCGGTTATCTTCATACAGTATACTAAATTTTTGTTTCTAGTTTTTTAAACTAGTGTTGCCTTACTATTTCGACACTTACATTTACGACAGTTTTTCGTATTATATGAGTACATTGATATTTATACAATAAATAAATGAAAATAAATACATTTTTCATAATGTCTAAAAGTGATTCGAGTTGCGATGAAATAATTATTCTTTATCATTACTATAAACACCGCTTAAAAAAACGCAGAAGAAAATGTTGGATCAATCCTTATATTGAAAAAAAAATGTTAACTGCAAACTATTTGTTACTGCTAAGAAATTACAGGAAAGTGACTCCCGATTTCTTGAATTCTACAGAATGAGAAAAGAAACTTACCTTCAATTAAAAGAAATTATTTACTATACACGAAATAAAAATTACCAAGCAACCAACTCGATCAACCAAAGTAGCGAGGAGACCGGCATATCTAGCCGCCAGTTGACTAGTCGCGTCAGTTTATCAGTCGCGGCGACTTTAGTAGCGCCGTCTGAACGACGCCATTCAAACACACATGCGCAATTGCCTAGTCGCCTAGTCTCCTAGTACCTAGGCGATTGCAGTTTCTTTTGAGTATCCCCGTGTGAGGAGGGCCTAAGTCGATCACTCGTAGGAGTATTTGGTACAAACTTGTGAAAAAAAAAGTCAAATTATTAAAATGACACACTAAAAAAAGTGTAACCTTTAAATACAATTGATTGAATTGTGAAATATTTCAAATTTACAACTCTAAATACAATCCTCTCTCCCTTCTCGCAGACAAAAAAAAAAAATGAAAAATCGGGCAATGCGGTGGCACTCAGGAGGGTATTTGAAACAACACCGGGAAAAAAAATTGGAAAAAGTTTAATAATGTTGTCACAAAATTGGTACCTAAAAAGTCCTGTTTCATTTATGTATATAGTATAAGAATAACATTGACAACGGCGGTGTTGAAAACTGCATGGTTCAATTACTTAATCATTCAGATTAAAAATATTTTGTACCTATTAATTATTGATAACATGAATACGATATTTTTATGTACTATTACTAAGGAAATATATGATTTGTCTATTTTTTCATAGCTTATTCTGTTTTCTGTCGGTAGGCAACAAAAAACAACTAATTAACTAACTGTTATCAATCAGATTCTATCATTCCTTGATTATAGACTTACAGTTTGACCATAATATAAACTAATAATTATTTTGTTACCTACGGACTGAATTTATAAAAATCTGAGCGACAAGGCGTATTGTGAAGGCTCCATGTTTTATACCAGATACCAAATAATAAAACATATTGAGTTTTATAAATTTTAGGTTGTAACCACGGTCTTACAAGATATCTTCTAAGACCGTGGTTGTAACTATTAATGATTTTTGGAGCAAGAAGAATTTTATTTACTTAATAATAGTTCATTATTTCGTAATGATTATTTATTTATTTTTTCTTGTCTTGTGTTGTAAATTGTAATTTGCTAAAGAAATCTTAAGTGTCTAGTTACAAATTAGATACCTGTCTGATATTGTATTTTTTGTACTTATTTAGAGATAATATCATTTCATAAATAATTTTGAGAATAAAAAGTAAAATCTGTAATAGATAAATAATATTGTTTTGTAAAAAATAAATGTATAGGTAACATTCACAAATGCAAGAGTTAAAAATGAATAGTAAGTATGTTCTATGTATAAGTATAACTGTATAAGTATATATAATTTGGTTCAGGCTATATTTAGGTATCACCTTTATTTATACATTATAAATTTAGTAAAAAATTAAACACTATAGAACTAAAAGTAACATAAAAAAACATAGGCATTGGGCACGTTGTGCTTAAAAATTATTTATATTTTCAATGTTTTCATAGAATAGAATAGATATACTACCTAATTAAAACGTGTTTTCTCATCTTTATTACATAATATAGCCGAATAGCTCTAATATGTATTAATTGGAAAACAACCCTATTTTTTATTTATTTTGGGAACATTTTTATTTTTCGTGTAAATGAAATATTTCATGAAACTTTCATGAAATATTTCAAGAAAATAAATTTCATGAAATTTTAGAACCCTAATTAAGATGGTGATTATATTTAAATACAAAATAAATAATATATAACAATAATCAATACAACCTATCATTTTAGCTCAATCGAAACAGCTTGAAATTACGTCTCGAAAATTCTTTCTGCAGTGTTTTCCTGTGTTTTCTTCTGCCGCCTTCTACTTCACGCTTCTTTATTCAGCCATTTTCCAATCTAACAATCTGCTACAACTTTATGTCACTCAATATTCAGCTCTTGCGACCTCTTGGCATAGAAACATTAATCCTATCATTTCTTCCTATCCGTAGAGTAGTGGTTTAGATGTTCCTAAATCTTGTGTTATGGCTTTTACCCGCTACAAAATCGGCCATAACCTGCTTTCTCATCTTTCTTTAAATTTGGTTTAAAAACCTTTGTTCCCTACATGGTTACATCCCGAGGAAACAGTCTGTAACTTTGAGTTATCGAGAGTCGAATGTATAATATATATCTGTAATTATTGCTGCAGTTGACCATTGTTGAAATATGATGAAAAAAAAGAAAAACTAAAAATAAAACTTTACTGATCATTCATATTATTATATTTTATGTGAATTTTCGGTAAATTTCTAGGGCTATTATACTGTTCTAATACAGGAAAAAGCTCACATCAATGTCAGATATACGAGTATATATATATATATATATATATATATATATATATATATTGTATTCGGTACTACTGTACTAGAGATTACTACTAGACCTACATATTATTTTGGAAATACGAGTAAGTATCTATTTTTATACATACGGCGATGCTGGGGGCGAAAAAAGTATGAAACCAACGCCCGAACAAACAATCTGCCGTGAACTGTCTCTACGGTCCGCTTCAAACTCTCAATGTTTAGAAGTACGTTGGTGATGTACATGTCCCCGACCCCACCCCATCAAAATATAAAATTATTTTTTATGTCATTATCTAGCAGTCAATCAGCAACAATTTGCAAGACCATTTTAAGAATTCGCAAACCATAATTTTACTCGTAAAAAAGGTTTTTTGAAATTCGCGTTTGTCCCCAGTCCCACCCTGTTGCGAAATTATGCGATTTTTGACTTCAAACTCATGCTGACATTTTGCAGCAACATAATATGTTTGATTATGAACACGAGGGGCACCTGTAATTTTTCTGAGAACTTTATTTTGAAAGGTTTGTATTGTGAGAAGACCTACTACATTTTTCCTAGATTGGACAAGCGTAAGTAATATTATATATTTTATAACGGGTTTCTTTAATTTATAGATTAAATAATAATAAATATTAAATATGGTAATATACATCGTTATTTAAATTTCTTTATTTTACAATATCAAATGTGACCTACATTAATATTACACCAGGAGTCTCAATGCATGAGTTGTGTAATTCAAATGCTATTTTAGTTATTATTGTTTTTTATGGATTATAGTTTATTATATTTTGAGTTTAATGTAACAATATTGCTGATGAATGGTACTAGATATCAAAGATATTAATAATATCGTATTGTATAATCGAATGGTTATATAATCGAAATGTCCACAACACAATATTATAATATCGGATTTATCTGGGATTTTATTCGATTTTTGTCACAAAATTATAATTTTGTAATAATCATATTTGTTACTTGTGATGAATTATTTTAGATTCCGAGTAAAGCGAAGGATCTTATGGTTTTACAATGACGTTTATTTTTTATTTTTTTTATTTTTCTGGAGAAACTTTGCTCAACATAACTTTGTCCAAAAGTTTCATACAGCAACTCTGTTTATCGAAAATTTTATGTAGATGGTACTTTGAAGGTTTATTAGGCTCTAATCTCAATAGTTTTTCCAGGCGAGCGGAAAAACAGCCTAAAATGGACCGAAAACGACGAAATTAATGACAATTTCAAAAAATCTACTTTTATAATTTCGTCATTACTCCAAAAGTAATGTTGAAAAAAACTTGAAATTTTGACCAAATATTATTGACGTATTACCACATACTATAAAAAAGTGGTTTTTATAAGTATTTGTCAACTTTTGGGCTAAAAATATAACTTTGAGAACCTAACCTAACCTTGTTCGATAAAAGATTGTCTATAATGAAATTTTAAATATCTGAAAAAAAATATTGAAATTTTAATTTGACTTTACCCATATACTTCTTTAACGATTCTCAAAAAAATTCAAAAATCGTGACTCCGGATTTTTATTATAAGCGTTTAAGTAAATTATGATACGATTTTTACGTAATAATTCGTTTTTACGTCTCTATTTTCAACTTACACAATTTATTAGAAGAAATTAGTCAATCCAAACGGTATATTTTAGTTCTGAAGCTTTACTCAGAATCGTTGAATTAAAGAAATGACCTATCATTTCTTTAAAATTCAATACACCCATCCCCATTAACTCGTCCGAGTAGCGAAGAATATCCCATGGAGCGGAGTACGTACTTTTTTCAATAGCCATATTCAGACCTTTACAGTGAATATACGACTATATTAATATAAATACGATTTCTTGCAATTACGTTTTTATTGTTAATTAATTTGCCACAGTACTTGTGTAGTATGAAAGGACGAAATGTCGCGGTTGAAGCAGTGCTTCATTTTAAATTGTCATTTATTTTTAATAATTTAATTTAATTTACTCGTACATACCTCACAGGTGACAAGTATACGTTTTCTGAATTTGTTTGTTTATGAATGTATTTTAATTATTATTTTTCTTATTTCCATTCATATCAATAATAGTGGAGTAGGTATTTAGGATTTGACTTATAATATGATCGATCAAGCGCATGTGAGACTTTGCTGTGTAGCATCTAAACATACAGTTAATTACAAAGCTGTTCATTTCGTTCTTAATTTATATTCTTTGTTTATTATTTTGATATCATTATAAATAACTTTTCAAACCATATGCGCTTTGTGACTCTAATTAAAATTTTTCAGTTGCATTTATTATTTGAATTGTTATTAGTGATACACTGATGCGAATGAACAATATTATCATGGATTTATGTAAAAGTAAAGGTTTTTTTATTCCAAAATTAATATATTTAGTTTTTCCGTGCTTATTTCTTAAGAAATATTTTAATTAAATAATTTATTATCTAACCAATTTTTAACAACGCCTAGTGAAACTTTTTCCTGATATTTCATATTAAAGCAGTGATTTTTTTAATAACATAGAGGTATCTTCAGCGAAACATACTATTTTACTCTGATAATGCTTATTGAGGAGGCCGCTGATGTGTACGTACGATAAAAAAATCCGGACATACTTCGCATTATGTGGTATTCTTCGCTCCTCGGACAAGATTATGGTGATGGTAGAATGGAATTGTAAAGAAGTGATAAATCATTATTTTAGTTAAACGATTCCGAGCACAGATTCAGTGAGAAAAAATGCCATATAACTAGTGCAATAATTTATGAATAAAGTATAAAACAACAAAATAATAATAATTAATACTTCTTTTAAATGTACAGACAATGTCAAATTTACTTTTTCCAAAAGTCATTTATTTATGATTTATAGAGATATTAAGAATTTGGAAAAACCTATTTTACCGGTGGTATGCGAATTGTTGCTAATTGGCTGCTAAATGTTGGCATGAGTTTGAAGTCGAAAATCGTATTATTCCGCAGGGTTGGGCTGGGGACATAGGCGAATATTTCTAAAATCTTTTTTACGGGTGAAATTATCGTTTGCGGATTTCGACGATGGTGTTGCAAATCGCTACTGCTTTGCTGTTAAATAATGGCCCAAGACAAAATTTTAAAAGTGATTTCTATGATGCGGGTGAGGCTGAGGAATTCGTCTCTGGCCCCGCCCACAGTATTATTGGTTTTATGATTAAACTAAAAGTTTGCAAATTTTGAAAATGGTCTTGCAAATTGTTGCCAATCGACTACTAAGTAGGTAATGACATACAAAAGAATTTAATATTTTGGTGGCGAGGGGTCGGGGAAACGTACGTACATTCGTGAGTCGAATAATAATAATTCCTGCCGATGACGGATAAAATTCGTTAGGTAAAACGTGATTTGGATCGTAACAATATCAGCTTCAAACGAAATTAGTTTTGCCGAAGTTACGATTTTTTCCCTTCCGAATCATGTTATACAATCAGCGTGAGTGTATTTGGTTAGTTTTTAAGAGTACACCAATTAACGGCTGTGGCTCTCTAGAATGAAAAACATGGTCCCACAAGCTGTGGTAATGTTCAACCGACTATCACTTAAAAATATCGACGACTGACGAGTGACGAGGCATCGAATAAATTTGTTCGTGTTTTTTTTTCGTTCTCTCTTTTTATATTTGAGTCGTTAAATCGATTTTAGAAGGTATTAAAATGTATTATGAATAGCTTTTTACATAACGAAATAATAAATGTAAAAAAAAATTTAGATTAATTTTTTAAGACATATTGCTGTCAAATGGCACTTTTTTGGGGGTATTTGTAAAAGAATTTTATAATAGTCGTAAGTGCATTGAACTCCAAATCCTAGGGTTAAGAATGATCATTAAATTACATAAACATCGAAAAAACATTCATCTCGATTAATGCGGATCAAATGATCAAATGACCAAACCGAAAATTGTTTGACACATATAATAATGTATTATATTACATTATGTAACATTAGCGGTAATGTTTTATATACTTCAGGTAGGTAGTATTTGAACGTTTAACTATAATCCGGACGATAATAGTATAAACAAACTTTCAGTCAAAATGAAAAAAAGAAGAAAACGTAATTCAAAACCAAATACACATACGTTGAATGTATTCTGACCGTAAAACGTTGTCAGATCGGACAACAGTGTGAAACTTTAGCGTGCAAATTGTTCAAAAAGAGGAAAATCGATGGCACAGTAATTTTTAAACGTACGCGTACACTCTTAAAAGTTAAAACATCTTTTAAAAGTAATGTACCGTGGGAATGTTTTTATGCTGCTGTCTGCTGCAGTGCTGTATAAATAAGTACACTCATGATTGATCGTGCCCATTCATGCGGAACATTATTCTTAGAAATGATCGTGTACAATATGTATTATATTAAGCACATAATAATAATCCAATTGTGTTTGAAGAGTCACTCCGTAATAATGTTTTCGTTTCCTAACGATATTATTATTTACTCGTTTCTTATGACGCCCTATTGCCCGCGAAATTAATCATCACGATATGCTCTGCCTTGTATTTACTTATAGGTCCTGCGTATAACATGGCGTTTTTAATATTACAAAAAAAAAAGTAAAAAAAGAACGAAATCGTTTCATAAAAACCCAAATTCTCAAAAACACTTTAAATGTACACTTACACTTAGTTAATTAAAATAAATTTTATTTTATTTTTCATCAAAATTCCTTTTTCGTTTTTAGTACTCATTAATTAAAAAAAAAAAAAAACAAAAACAAAAAAAGTCGAGTTCGATAAGTTGCTTGAGTTATACGATTAGAAATGTACTGTAAAATTGTTGAGTTAAATTTTTAAATGTGTGCCATTGATGCAATCATAAACATATGACATAAACTTTTTAAAATCATGACAGCAGGTATAAAGTTTATACTATAAACCGTACAACAGCTATTCCATAATGGCTTGTTGATTAAACATGAGGTAAAAGAGTAAACTATTATTTTTTTATCATTTCCTTCATTTTTTCGTTCACTTTATAAAACCTTTTTAACAACCGTCCTTGAACTTTAACAGTGATACTAGAAAAACGATAGTTTTACAATATTTCACACGTGAATTTGTGTCTATAAAAAGACTCGTAATTTCATATTGGGTAACAAACTAATACTATTACGTTGATAGGTGGTGTCATGAATTCGCAACTGGTTTTTAATTACGAGGTTCTGCAAAATAACAACGATAATAAATTGAAAATATGAGTTGCTGCGTACTTGCGACATAATTCATTTAGATAATATTATAACGTACAAACGAGTTGTTACATTTAAATAAATGAAATATAAACGCAAAGCATACTAATGAATAATAACCGTCACGTGAATGGTTTGAACTCGGGGTTTTTTCCTCATGAAAGCAGAAAAAAAAAACATGTACCTTCACAAGGTATAATAACAATATTATAATAATTTCTAGTGAATAAAAAGTCATCCTTTTGAACGATTCCACGGTATAACTACTTTTGATCTAGATATATAACGCACGCAAAGAGATAATATACGAAGAAACGAAAAAAAATATTTTTCTTTCTGAAAATCGAAACGAATGATAATTTATTTGACTATAGGTATTATTATAATACATACGTACTATTAGCATTTACCGGTAAAAAAAAAAAAAAAGTTTGAATTCAACATATTATTACTCGTACGTTTTTAACTGAGAATTAAATAAATACTGTGCATTACGCTCGTATCGTGTTATATTCTATCCGTTCGTGGAACGATTTTTGCTTTTTATGAGTGCAGATTTAAAACGAAGAAATGCGGGATCATAAAAATATAGGACAATACGGAAAACGTTTTCGTCTCATTTAACCGCTCGTTGAAAGTATGATATTTTATTTAAAAAAAAAAAAAATAATAAAACCGACGATAATAATAACGACGTCTTGGAAGTTTTGGGCGATTTAAAGGAGCATAAAAAATATCGTCCGCTCATCGTCAAAGCCATATTATTATACACTCCGTCCGCGTATAATGGTCCTGCGGCTTGATTAATACGTTCGCGCTTAATAAACGGCCGTACTGTATACATAATATTATTATAACGCTATTACCGTACGTATTCACGCGAAACACGCGATAACGCGTTTTGGTCTCGAATCTTATCGACGGCACTTTGAAAAACGATCTGCGTAACGAATACTACAGTAATATCGTTCGCCTCGTAAGCGATTCGCGCAAATCCTCCGTGTCGGTTTATGCGATGTCCCGGTGTTCGCCTGCGGTTCGTGCACGCGACTTGCCGGGCTCGATGGTATTTACAATATTGGCCGCTGCATTAGGGGTGGGTTTCTGGGAGGGTAAAAGAGGACAGTCGCACACCTCAGACCTAATTAACTAGCCATTTTATCAATACTTCAATAATTACAGTCATAATTAAAAAAAAAAAAAAAAAACGCCTTATGATCATTGAAGAGTCTAATTGAACCGAAAGTGAGTTCAGAAGTGTTTTCGGGTGGTTTTTTCGATTCACGTTGTACGTATGTTTACTGTTTAGGCATAATCGTCCTTAACACGAGTACATTACGCACGTGTTTATGACGATTATGTATATTACGTTATGACATGACGAAATACCTGTTGACTATTTATCATAACGATTTTATTTTTGTGAAGGTTTCTATTTACATCCACATCAACCAATGTAAAATAAGTTATCGTGAAAAGAATCGGAACGACACGTCCGGACGAACTTTGCACCATGGGTTATTATTCGTTCCTTGGATGAGATAACGGTGATAGGTTGAATGTCTTAAAAAAAAAAAAAAAAAAAAAAAAAAAAAAAAAAATGATACATCATTTCTTAAATTATGTATATTTTACTGATTTTTGGTTTGATTGTCGGTAGGTTTTATTTTTATCAAACCGTTATCATAAATAACAAAGAAGAAACTTTGTTACCAAAAAATTAAAAACATGTTGTTCTAACTAAACTGACATTTGTATGTATATGTATATTGATCGAATGGTTCAATGATTTTCATAACAGTTATAGTTCAAAATTAAAGCGAAAAAGGTCGATTCCACAAAAATTGTATAAGAATTTAGTTAAATGCTGATAAAAAAAATTCTGAGCAGACGATTTTTGAAATTTTTTCAGTTGCGTACGTTAAGTTATATAAGTAAGGTCACATTAAAGATTCAGAATTTTTCGTCAAATATTAAATAGTGTATTAAAATTAAACCAAACCTTCAAAAAAGAGGTATTTTCAAAGTTCTATTTTTAGCCAAAATTGGAAAAAATATTTTGAAATTTGTTTCAAGTATGTCACATTGTGTCATTAATATGTGGTGAAAATCACCTACATTATTTTCGAAGTAGTGATTAAATGACTAAAATCGATTTAGTGAAAGTGTCGTTTACGAAAAAAGTTATCGTTTTCACTCGGTTTTACGGCAGTTTTTCCTAACGTCTGGAAAAACTATTGAGAAGAGAGAAAATGAACTCTCAGAGTACCATACACATGCAATTTTCGATTTATAGAGTTGCCGAATGAAACTTTTGGACCATGTTAAGTGTACCTAAAAGTGGCTAAAGAAAAAATAAATAAATATCATTGTGAAACCAATAGACCCTTCACTTTACCCATAATCCAAAATTATTTATGTAAGAGTAAGTTTCAAAAATATAGTTTACTATATTAAAATTAAATATTATTTAGTAATACTAGTTATAATTTAAAACGTTAAACATAAAACACGTTTATCCAAATTTGTATTCTTGATTCGTCCCGCCATTGGTGAGTGGTAAAACCCACCCTTGTACTGTGTGGCCATATAATTTCGTCAAATAATCGTAATAGAGTACGGATCTGCAACAAATTTGCATACCGTTGACAGTTGAGGTACTTACAGCGAAATGGAATGCAGAAATTAAATCTACGTCCACGACCGACGATTAGGATTAATGGGAATTAGATTTCAAAAATACACGTCATCGAAATAGTATCGTCGAGTTGATTTCATTAAATTTTCAATTAAAAAAGCAATATGAATTTTACTATATTGATTTAATCACTTGAAGTAGGTATTTATGATAGGTACTTTAAAATATAAACAGTATGTAATAGAATATCATCCAAATGAAAAACATAACATTGCAGTGCATCGTGAAACTGTTCTTTTATATTTTTTTTTATAATAGTTATGAATTATAAATAATTATAAAATATTCAATAACATAGGTACCTAATTCGAAAATAATAATGACACATATAGTCGTAAAATTATACTTTCTGCATATGATTAAATTTATTATGAAATATTTAACAAAAAAATAGAAAACTGAATGTATTCTAGTGAAACGAATATGATTTATAATACCCGCATAATTCGAATGACATTCAAACTATTATTTATTATAATCGATATTCAATCATTATCGTTGATGTATTTCCCCCCAAATATACACTGTGTTTCCTATATAATATATATACTTATACGATTCAAGTTAGTAAAGAATTGAAAATAATTACAAAACTAGGTAATAATGTCTACCAATTTACGACTGCAAAAATGCAAGAAATCACGTAGACATTTTGGAAAAACATAAGCTAATCGTGGCAAAAAATCAATCTATTCAATTTACAAACTAGTTTAGTGTAATCTATTTAATTTTTTGTCAACTATTAAACACTAATGATGTAAAAATATTCAAAATATATTTTGAAAAAAATTGATTTGGTGAACTTAAAATAATGAATTATACCTGTATGTTGTATTTAATTTAATATTTCGTATCCTATACTGTTTATTGTACTCAATTGTATTTACTTTAAGAATATTATATAATATAATGATTACAAATAGATTTAAGACATGAAACATGTCCACAAGCACCGGAGACCAACTTATAATTATTATTCTTATAAATTAACGTACTTATATTGTATATTTTATATTTAAACCACGTGTTGTGTTTGAAAAAAAAATCAGGCCAACGAGTTTCATTATTGTGAATTAATTATTCCTAACTTTTATATACGTTTATTTATACATAATTGTTAAAAGAGCAATTATGTGCCTACCATTATTGTCTGTTTATTGAGTGAGTTTTATTATTATTATCACACCGATCTGATAGCAGCAGTGATTCATTAATATTAAGCCAATAATCCAGTCGTTAAGACACACCTTTGCTCTTTATACATAACAAAAAAGCTAATTGTAGCAATTATCGGTGGTGTATTTTCCCACAATATACAGTGCGTTTCCTTTTAAAGGCATGCGTATAAGTCAAGTTTATAAATAATTGAAAATAATTTTTAAATTACGTAATTGTTTCTATATACCTACGACTGCAAAAAAAAAAAAAATCACATGCAAATTGTGAAATTTACGAGATGATCGTTAAAAAAAAAATTAATTCAAACTTTAATTCTTTTTAATTCAGTCAATTTTGGTTTTAAAGCCATGATTAAGTGGAGAAAATAACTTAAAAAAAATACTTTGTCTATTCAAATCTGGCGTCATATATGGTGTTAATAAAAAAAAGCAAGTTATAATGCACACGTGCACAATAAAAAAGCTAAAAATTTGAAAACCATATATTTTTTTTTATAGTTTTTAGAATTCCATCACTCTTTAGAAAAACTCGCCATCAATCCGAGGTCACAGGACATAAATATATGGAATAACATTATAGAATACATTATTTGCTCTGAAATCGTAATCCATAGGTTTAGGACATAAGGATAATCAGGTGTTATCATAGATATGTAGCGCTTGACTTGAAAAGTGTATTCTATAAATTTCCTCATTTGTATCGATAAATTAGATTTAGTATTCTCTCTCAAACATAAAATATAAATAGACTGAGATTTGAGTTGAATTTAATAGAAGATCTCAGTTTTTTCAAATACTAAAAATACTCGTTTACAAGTACGAAAACACTTAGCGTTTCGCACAAATCAACTGAAATTATGTTCAGGGAACAAAAAAGTAAACATTCATTAACTCGACTATTTTGGAAAACTACGAGAGGACGAGTATTGCGTATGTACAAGGAGTAGAGAAGAATTGTGAAGCAAATGCATTTCAACCGTTTTAAAGAATACTCAAACTGGAGTGATTGTATATTTTTTTATTGCTCACGTTTTTTTCGTACCTAACGACAAAGTGACGACTAAGGCAGTTACACGATGTTTACGCGTATACGAAAACTGACAATTTTTAATGATCTATTACTTATCATTTTTTTGTTTTTTTCATCGTGTCATTTCGCTATTGAAAAATACAGTGTGATTTTCTGAGGGTATATGGATAGAGTTAGTTGATCAGATCGACATGGTGTACTGTAGTTGTTAACGTAATTTGAACAAATTTGTAATTTATTACAAAAAAAAAAAAACACAACCTTTGACATACTTATTATTAAATCGTTTGCAATATTTCTCGTTTAAAAGAAGTATAGACGTTCAGGGTAAAAAACCGCGATCTGCCGTCACTCGATCACACGAGTCAAACACGTAACGATAATTTAATTTTCCGTGGCGAGTTATTCACTGAGTACCTGTACAGTCGTTTTATAGGCAGATTCCACAATCGGTGGTTATTCAGAATTAATCGTATAAATACATATATCATGTACATATATAATATAACTTACATTTAGTACACCTCGATACTATGCCAATATTTAAGTACCATACATTATATACATCGTATACGCTCATGTTGTGTTATGTAAATAACAATTTTAATAAACAGTGAAGTGAATAAATTAAAAAAGAAAAAAATGTATATACTACACGACCGATCCACGCAAAATTAAATGAAAAATTATATAACATTAGTTATGGTCGTCAACAAGCGACAGAAGAATGATTATAATAAGTGCATTTAATTCATTCGGTTACAAGATTCAATGAAATCTCTGATTAAACACGCTTCGTTTATCCGAACACTGTTTCCGAACACCCTCGGGGTTTTAATTATTAATAAATATAAATTATAATTATTCAAATAATATTCCCCATTGCATTTCCAGCCATGACGTGCCCTGGTCCGTTTCACTTTCGTACTCTGCGGTCAGAAATGAGTAAAAAATATAGCGACACATTACAAAAAAAAAAAAAAATGATCCAATTATGTCGACGTATAGTTCGTTAAACCATACATCGGTTTCGTCAACACTCGTACAAATAATAATTAGTTCGACGACTGTTTCAAAATTAAAAAAAAAAAACAACTTTCATTGAAATCACACCTGACGGTAACGTCGTCGAACGTATCTCGGAGTATTCCAGGTACTACTGAATTCTCACCGTACCACTTAACGTAACTTCACGATATCAATATACACATATGTACATGAATACGAATATGTAACTGAACACCTTAGTATCTCGTGCGCGTAACATATTGTGTCGGTGCATTTAGGTCGAGCGCGCGCGTTCGTCCGAAGTTTCGTGCACAGGTCTAGAAGAATATGCGCGCGAGACCGAAAACCGCGTGTTATTCACCGGATCCTAAAAATGTATGCGCCACGGCGAATTCATCACGACGTGTGAAAATCCACATCAGATAATGACGCCGTATGACATGACGGACGTTTGATTTCGGAGAGTCTAAAACCGGATTCGTTGACTTTTATATCATTCAGTTTTTGTTTCGATTTTGTAGTTCGTCGACTTTTGAAAATCCAACGGGAATCTACACGCTATTCTCCCGTGAAAATAAATTCCGAACCGGTTCGATGTGCGATCAACCTCTGAATTCGATCCGACGGCAAAGCTCATTACACAAATGTGGGTTTGAGAGCGATAAAGTCTTAAGAAATCGCGTTTCCACCGCACGCGTACTTGCGGGCAGCTCGTCGGCAACCCACACTCTGTAGACTATACAGATCGTAGTGGCACTCTGCCGTTGATTCGTTAACTAATCGTTTTTTGGTTTTTCTAAATCAAAACACTGTATTGATTTTCCTCTGCTTCAAACTCTGCGTATACGACAAATCACCGTAACATTCGTTTTGGATCACTCTTTACGTAATGATAATAATAATAATAATAATAATAACATTAACGTCATATTTATAACATAACATAGACGTAGCGTACTAACGCTCGAAAACAACTTATAGAAAATTATCGTTACAGATGTGTGTGTGTGTGTGTGTGTGTGTGTGTGTGTGTGTGTGTGTGTGTGTGTGTGTGTGTTATTAATTAAAGAAAAACGTACGCTGGCGCTTGCGCCCGTATGACGTGTCGACGCGTTCCGATATCGGCCGTAATTAAATATTCAACAAAAACGTATAATTTCTGTGTCACCACGACCGATCACTGCGACGGCGACGGGAATGACCGCTACGTTGCGTAACACAATATTATTATATGTCGCTTAGTAGGGCAACTTTCCGTGCGTGATACGTTTATTTCAATAATATAAATATTATTAATTACAAATATACGTACATTCCTATATATATAAATATATATATATATATATATATATATATATATATATATATACACGGTGTCTTGTGTTAATAAAGTTAATCAAATTTTCGTTTTTCTTTTTGTTCAAATGACTCGCAGGGAAAAGGTTATAGTTTTTTATTTTTCTTCTACGTAAATATTTTAGTAGAAAATTATTGAAATAATCATTTGTATTATATTTTTTTTTACGATTTCAAGATGTTTTATTGAATTCATTACTCTGAACATTTTGACGGTTTGACTTTATTTTTCTCATCTAGATGATTTTTTCACTAAAAAAATAAATTACAAAACTCATCTAGTTGATGAAAATAAAATTAAGAACAAAACGAATTTTAGGAAAATAAATCTGTTTATGGATATATTTAAATTTGTCGAAATTTTTTACATTTAAAGTTATTTTTTTAAATTTTCACTAAAGCATACAAATGTAAATAGAATTTTAATATTTGTATTATGTGTAAGGCGAATAAAATAATAAAAAAGAATTTTACTATTTTCATTATTTCTAGAGATATCACAATAGGTGTATTTTCGTCAGACATCCGAATTATTAGTATACACAATTATTGTATAAACAAAACCGATTAAACGATGATGAGTTAACGGAAGTTAAATTCATAGTTAGTACTGTTATTTTGTTAAAAACTTTACTTAACGGAGAATTTATGCGTTCGTTTCGTTGTTTTATTTCTTGTTGAGAAATCATCGTTGAAATCTTATCCTACTCTCACCGTGAGCTTATCGTTCTTTTCGTCGTTCGGAATGAAAAAATAACAAAATATTGGGAATTACACGGTAAAATACAGGGCTGGGTCTTGATGCAGATATTCATCGAGAAAAATCGATTTTTGAAATATTATTATTATCGTTGTTATTGCACATCGAGAGCAGTGTTTCGACGCGAGTGCCTAACTGTTGAGAGGAGAACCGAGCCCGGGGAGAACGTTCACGCACATGTTAAGTGAAAAAAATCCCTGCGGATTTGTAAACGATACCATACGTGTACACTTAAAGTATTCAACTACCGGTCCGATAAGTGCGTGTGAAATTAATTACTTTCCTCTCACGCCCCGTGCACTGCACTACATGTTATACAGCTGTGTTTCGCAAAGGTACGATGGTACATTTTACATTGAAAATACACGTCACATTGTCATGTATGTGATGCACCCTGTAGTGACGGGAAAAATCCGGATTTACTGAAGTTCGAAAATCCGGATTTTGGATTTCGAAACATTAGATCAGTATTGTTTTATCTATAACTTATAATGACGAAATTGAAGGGTTCAGTATTACAACCAGATAAGCCCACTTTTTCAAATTTTACAGGAGCAACACAAAATTAGTTTTGGTATACTTAGCATAGAGATATTAGAAAAATTTCAAAAACCTTTTGAAATATGAATATTGACCTATTGTAATATCATTTCTCAAAGTTTTAGCTTCAAATCAATTTTTATAAAACTTTTTATAAAGTTCAAATGGGCATGGACTTATATGGTTTTTGCACCAAATACAATCAAATAAAAAATGTTCCCATGAAATGTAAGTCATTAAAAGGAAACCATAAAAAATTTAAAGCTCAATATAACTTTAAAAGTTTTAAATATGTATTATGATAAGATTTCAACTATAACTTAAGTACTGTGTAGCAACAATGCTGATTAAAATAAACTTAAATAATTTTTTTTTTTTTTTTTAATAAATTGGACATTTTTCATCCATAAAACACAGAAAAATAGTAGTAAGACTTTCCTGAAAAATTATAATATCTTAAATGGAATTTTATTTGCACATGAGTTATTCTTATTAGTTCAAAACATGAATTATATATTAAAATAAAGAAAAAGTCAAATAAAATTATACACAGAATCAACTTGTTTAATTAAAAATATGACCACATATTTGGGGCAAAAACCAGATAAGTCCGGACTGATCTGGTTTTTTGTACCAAATGAATAAAACAAGATAAGTCCATTATCGTTATAACTCAATAAATAATAATTGGACATAACTGTTTGTTGCACGAATATGTAAAGCGATTTCTCATCTATTATCTCGGATACATAACTCAGTTTTCAAAAAAAGTGGACTTATCTGGTTGTTGCACTGAACCATTCAATTACTAAAGTTGATTTAATGAAAATGTCGTTTATGGGGAATTTAACTGTTTTTCTCCATTTAGGGTGTTTTTCTCTCGTCTGGAAAAACTATTAAGATGAGAACTTAATAAACTCTCAATGTACCATTAACATAAAATTTCCAATCTATGAAGTTGTTGTATAAAACTTTTGGAAAAATTCAAATTCAGCAAAAAGTGTCTCTAAATAAAAAAAAAATAAAAAAATAAAATAAAATTAAACATAATTGTAAAACCATTTCATTTAGAATCGAAAACTTGATTTTCTTATTTAGAATATCAAAATCCACAATGTGAAATGCGAATATTCGGATTTAGATATCCGAAATCCGAAGTTTGGATTTGAAATCCGGAAATCCGAAATTCGAATTCGAAAATCCGAAATCCGGATTTTCGGATTTTGGGAGAATCCGGATTTTTATCACATCACTAACACTCTGTGTACATATTATACACAGTGTTATATAGTGTATTGTGTATGATAGACAGATGCGCGTATTGGACCGTGAGTAGTTTCCCAGAAACCCTGGTAAATGTCGTAAGAACACCGTACAGTTTCAACAAGTATGTTTATTATTTTTTATTTTTTTGAATACTGCTGTGATGAAATCATAACACTTTACTTTTATCTAATTATTGACAGTGATGCGCCCGTCACGGGATCAAGATTGACGGTAATGATAACTCGTGCATACAATATGGTTCAAACGTCAAATTGGCCATCGCTGAATTTGAAATATCCGTGTGATAGGAATATGATGTAATAAATTAGTTTAAACATGATGCAACATTATAATTTACTCGGTGACGGTTTGATTTCAAGACTTTGATTTTTGTGATTTTGTAAGAAACGAACAGTCGAACGATACAATAAAATGGATTCGTACGAAAAAAATGTTTTCGAGAATAATTAAACGTATTCTGTATACCTAACCGTATTTGCTGCTCAACTCTACACCGATCGTTTTTGAATTACAAATATTGAAAGAGCACACTTATATAATCCGTATTTACATACATCAAATAATAAGATTAAAAAAAGTAAATACTCATTTCGAAAATAACAAAAACGTACTCACGCGAGAAGAAATAGATATAATATTTATTTGGGTTTTGTTTTTCTATGCCTATCGGTGTACACTATTACGTTATGTTATGTAAATATTAGTAGTTTCACATAACTCGAAAATACAGCAAAATAAATAAAATATTCCAGTTAATGGTCGGGAAGTAAATTTTGTATCAATCTTATTTGTCTTATCTTCAAACGTCGATTGTTTTGAAATGTTCTGTTGATTTTATATTTAATCGGTTTATGCGATTAGAAATAATATTGTGAGTTTTTCAATATCTCTGAACAAACATTGGCAATACGATTAAACCGATTACTATAGTAATTCGGAATCACTAGACCAATTATTTAGGTTTTCGATGTTTTGAATAATGGTTACTGCAATACTGCGTACACGAGTTATATAGACGCACGTACGGGTTACTGCAGCCGTCTGTCGGAAATTCTAGTCGTTGATTAGTGCCCGTACTAATATACGTACAGTCGAACTTGGTTATCTCGAACTTCTCTAACTCGAAATCGTCGATACCTCAAACTTTTATTCCGGTCCCTAGAATTTCCCATTAAAACAATGTAAAAAAATCTTGTTTAACTCGAATATTTTCGTGGATAACTCGAAGGTTTGAGTTATATTAATATTATGAAATTGTGATATTTCCCTCTTTATCAATAAAATAAGGTCATTACTTAATTAAAAATGATTACTCATTAGTCATTACTCATCATAGTCAGCTTTTTTAGTTAGTCAATTTTCTAACTTCATTTTTGTTTATAGTATTATACATACTACATAAATACATATACATAACTCATAAATTAAAACACAGTAAATATTTTTTTATTACATTACTTTATTAATAATAAATACATAGCAATAGAAAAAAAAATTAATTTGGATAACTCGAACTTTTTTGCCGGTCCCTTCAACTTCGAGTTAACCAAGTTCCACTGTACTAATATAAATACGTACTTACGTATTCGGTTTTACCATACTATTTTACTCGCAAAAGTCAAACGGTCCTTTTTTCCCCGGAAACATTGCTGTTTGAATCTCACACGGGCTGTTTGCCGAGTTGATTTATTTTGAAATTAGATCACGCTGCGTAATTCGTCTGAAGGTGTTCGATGGACCATAGACGGCACAGAGCCAACGCGTTTAACTACTAGTTTTGTAAGTTTTCCGTAGTTAGTCGGCATATTGTTTCTAAA
Organism: Therioaphis trifolii; assembly: GCA_027580255.1. Lineage (NCBI taxonomy): Eukaryota > Metazoa > Arthropoda > Insecta > Hemiptera > Aphididae > Therioaphis > Therioaphis trifolii. The sequence goes on from CM050404.1 coordinate 125,922,988, forward strand.
GACGAGTATATATGCTTGTAGAGGCTGATTTCGTTTGACCTATACTGCACGAGTCGCTGAATTTTGCTTTGATGATTGAATTAAAATGTAGCGACTTTTACGTTTTATATTTCAACCGTAAAGTCTGATTTATTATTATTTAATGTAATAATTGTCATCCTTAAACTATCGCTGTAAACATAATTTAATTTTTAATTTAATTATTTTGTCCTCTATAGTGTTTTAATTATTATTAAATATACGGGATACGCCCACTGAAATGTAGTTTAAGTGTAAATAAAACACTAAATGATATAATTTACATTATAGTTTACACATATAAATTATAATTATAAAGTAAATCAAGATTTCAATATAAAAAATGATTATCTAGGTAATTATTAATACAGGTTTGATCTGCGTAAACGGAGTACGGCATTACCTACCGACTTATTGGCCTGTTGACTTTAAATGGTTTTTTTTTATTTTTGTAATTAGTTGTGCTCGGACATACGGGAAATATAACATCTAAGAGTAGAATGTTTCGTACAAGACCAGCGAATTATACATCACACAAGCGGTGAAGGACTTTACCCCGGTACATAACCCCAATTATGAGCAATATCCAGTAAACCAGTATGAGCAATTTGTACATTTTTTTTCATTGCTAAAATTTAATTATCAAGTAACAATAAATTGCAAAAAATATTCAAACACTTCATATTAATTTAGTGAGTTATTACACCAATATCAATAATGAAAACTGTTATTAAATATTTCAAAAATAATAAATATTTTAGGTCAATGTTATTTTAAACTATTACATGATGTATTACAGATCTTTAAAAACAAAATCAAACAACTTTATTGGTTAGGTTGATGATTATAAATTTATAACGGTAAAAAAATTAATTATAAATATGATCACAACACAGTCAACATTTCGTGTGGTGCAAAACAAGACAAACTACAAACAATTTTCGTCTTTGGTTAGAAACCGTGGTCATTTTGTCAAGTTTGAACAAAACTCAAGAGTGTTGATGAATATACTCAGGTCTCGAAATGGACCGGAACGACAAAAATTTTTTAAACGTCCCGGTTCGTAAAATAAATACGTTTACCATTCCGGTTCAAACAAAGTTTTACTGTAAATATCTACCATATTTTGGTGAAATTTGAACATTTTGCAGAATTGCTCATTGTAAAATGTATTTTAATAAACGTCAACCGACCGCGACGCATAAGTAAATTTAGTGCTAAATTTTGACTGGTGGACATTTGTTTGGGCGAAGGGAGAAATTATAGTGAGGCTAGATTTGTTTGTATTTATTTTTATTTTCCAAAGTGTGAAACAATTTTCAAGTAAATTAAGGTGGTGTTGAAGTTTGAAACTTGCAACTGTGGAATCGGAAACGGAGGCTAAGATACTAGTATCGTCGGCAAAAGTGTTGAGGATAGTGAAGGAGGATGTGGGTATATCTGCAGTGTAAATTAAATATAAAAGGAGAGAAAGTTCACTGCCAGTGGCGGCTATCCTATGGTCTATGTGTTGCTTAAGCAACACATACAAAATTTGGTAGGTGGGTGGGTACCTGGGTTGGTGGTGAAATGGATGTTAGGTGTTAGAGTATTTATTTATAATACTATGACTTATTAATACTTATAAGTGTAATATAAGTAAAAACGAAACAGTACTAAAAAAAGTGTGGTTTTAAGCAAACATTTAATTTAATTGTACTAAGGGTATTGCACAATATATATTTTGTAATTAAAAAACGGTTGTTCTTGTTTTAATTCATAGTTATAAGTATAATTTATTAATTTTGTAATTAATTTATAAAATAGAGGATAATGTTTTTTTTAGCTATTACAAGTTATATTTTGATAATTGGTAATTATATTTTCTAATAAATATATGAAGGTAGGTGGGACCTCAGAAATATTTTCAGCAACACATATTAATTTGAGGATAGCCACCACTGTTCACTGCCTTGTTGTGGTACACCTGCGTTTATATTAAATTGATTTGAAATTGAGTTATTTATATGAGTTTGGAAAGATCAGTGGTTGAGAAAGGATTTGAGTATTGAATAAAATGGGTTGGGAAGTTTGTTTTTAGTTTGTGGAGAAGCCATCGTGCCATGCTTAATCAAACGCTTGTGCGACATCAAGGAACATGCCTGAGCAGATTTTTTTCTGTTCGCGGGAGGATGAAGTGGCAACGGTGAGACGGTGTAGAGGGTGAATAGTAAAGTGGTTTGCTCGGAAGACAAACTGAGAATCGGGAATAATTTTATTAATTTCGGATAAGTTTTGGATACGTTTTAATAGTAGTTTTTCGAATCGTTTTCCTATATATTGATGGTAGGAGGCTGATTGGATGGTATGAAGATGTAGTAAACGAACCGTTTCATAAAATAAGTGCTCAACATAGTATACTCATATAAAAAATGACTAACGTTTTTTTTTGTTTTTTTTATTTATTTGTTTATTTTAATCACAGTGACTTAAATTAATTTTTGTTCAGTATAAATTTTAATTTATTGTTTTTGTAAGTGTTAATAATTTATACTTTGCAATTAATGCTATTTGCAATAACTACAAAAACTTTGATTTTTGTTTCAGTGATATTATTCTGTTCTTTGTGCTTATAAAAAAAGAAAATGGAATTCAAAAAAACGTGTTTATGATTGTGAAAATTTGTTTTTTCGTCTTGTCTCTCGTTGGAATTTATATCATAGAGAGTAATAATATTGTTGAATAAATGTCTATACTACTATATACTCGTATATCAATCATCATGATCGTTAACAGACATTATTGTATTTTAATAAGATTAACATAATTTTGTTTTATTTTATTTTAACTTTCTATTAGTTAAGAGTATCGAAACTTAATTAGTGTGTATGTACATTATAATATGTGTGTATGTACATTTAATACAGTACCGCTACTTGTGAGATAGTAATGTAGTAAAAATTATCAATATTTTTTAAAGCTAATGTTTTGATGCTAAATCTAAATTAAACATATTTTTTTCAAACGAAAATTAATTTGAAATGAAGAACGTTAATGTATTCACTGTGTTTAAATCGAATAACATCGACCGACACCTTTGTTCCGTATCTTTTTGAAACTTCGAGTCTTTTCACTTCTATGTAAATTTGAAGGAACGTACGTTTTCGAATCGTTTTGAAGAAAAAACATTTTTTCGAATGAAATTTCATTTGAAATGAAGAACATTAATGTCTTTACTTTGTTTTAGTCTCCGCATGAAACGGTTTGAAAACTGTTTGTTTTGTTTTGTTTGTTGAATTTGTTTAAGAAATGGCAATGTAACGATTGCGTATTTCATTCGGATTGTCAATATCACGACCGTGTGCTCCGAGTGCGTTTCATATTACGTATTATTGCTGTGTCGTCCCTACGTCACGATGATTTATGCACGAGACGGTTCGGAGCGATCAAAGACTTATGTATATAAAAACGACGAGCGTTCCCGCGGAATATATCTCGGCGATCCGCAGAAACAATTTTTGCAGAGCTTAAAGCTTAATATTGTGCGTTTTACCGGCGACAAACGTCGAGCGGTTCACTCCGAGGAATTAAAAAATTCGCGTCTAATGTCTGATTATAGACCATAAATCAACGGGTTACCGTACGCTGGGCCGTTCTTCCAATGAAAAACGACGTGCTTGAATGCAAAACACAATGCATTTTATTAAATTGACAAACTTACGTATAAAACACTGCGTCAAACTGTATTCAAGCAATAAAATTGTATGTTGGCTTATTCAAACCACGAATAGCGTTTCCGTGACGACGTATAGAATAAACACCGTCATGTTCATGTTATGTACACTTCAAAAAATATATTGACTTGAGCGATCGCAAATTTTATCGATATCGCTTTAAAGTTTTTCAAGAACCGCCGTTCGCCAATTTACTACAGTCACCTACAGTAAAAGAAGCAGTCAGCAATGAAGTAAGATTACAAAATTACTTTTAATTTAGTTATTGTTTAGTCGAGTGTTTTACATTTATCATTGACACCGTACCGTGTTAAATTTTAATTCACGACGGCGGTTAGTCATCATCGGATCGTAATGGTAGGCGAAGAGATCGCAGCGCGCCAGAACCGTACACGGCCGGACAGGGTAGTCGGGCGTCATGACTTGTGCGTTGGCACGTCAGCGTAGAGCAATAACAATATTTATATATCACATCTTACCTTATGTCACGTCTCGAATGGGTAACAACGGCACCGACGCGTGCCCGTATAACTCCGGTAGCATATTTGCAACGACGTCGTGTTTTGTATTGTGAACATTACTAAACGGTGTAAATAAAAAATGATAATATAAATAAACAATAAAAACGTTATCGCGTCCGTGCGATGTGTATAGAGGGGAGGGGGCTTGTATAGTTCAAGTCTCGATTTCTGCTGTGCGCGTACGTTGGATTCGTGTAATAACATTAGACCACGAGTCGCAAAGTTGTTACCTACAGATTCGTGGGGGAGAGGAGGGCGTCAATAAAAATATCTCTCTGCACATACACACACAAGGAATATCACGGTATCGATACGTGACAATGTTGCACGTGCGTCATTCCGACGTGAATCGGTCGTGTTAGACACCCTGTAGCGGCTCGATGGTGATATCGTAAGACGTGCGAACAGAGTTTATCTTCAGATCCCCAACCGATTTCGAATGTGGGACAACTGAGAGAAGTTGAAACTAGGGAAGGAACGGTTACTGTGCAATGGTTTCCCGTTACCTTCTGCACAGGGGAGAATATGGTGGCCGCTCTCTCTGGAGTCTAGATCAGGGGTCGGCAAGTAATTTCTATTGGAGTCCGGAAACAAAAATAATACATAAACCGGGTCCAGAAAAAAGAAATGTATTTTATTCCATCATTCAATAGTTGTAACCAAAAAGTTAAAAATTATTTGAAGAATAAACATGCCTTGCGATTTTATATGAAAAATCGCATTTATTGTCTTCGACTAGTCATTTGAAATCGGCAACTCTTGTAGAACATCTAATACGTTATAATGTTCTCGAGGCTCAAAGTGAGAATCCGTTAAATTTGTTCTATACACGTTTATAAAAAAATGCATTTTACAAAATGACGCCTATTTCAATAACCGCAATGGAAATTAAAACCATGCACTTATTAAACTGTTAAAGAAAGATATGTTGACGGTCCAGATTACTGTCTTCCACGGTCCGCCGGTTGCCGACCGTTGGTCTAGATCAGGAGTCTTCAACCTTTTTATGGAAAGGGCCACACATTATTTTCTACTAATCTCGCGGGCCACATCCGTAGTAAAACACGTGTTTTACACTGAAATTCAGTTTTACTATTACAATTTTCATGATTAAATTTTAAATTACAAACTATTCTTAATATCATTAAAACAGCCAACATTTACAACATGTAAAAAGCGTTATTTAATTTTTTTTTATCGCACTTTCCCCAATTTTTTCAATATCGGTGGTTCATGGTGGTTTTAATTTTATCGAAATAGAAAAGATGCATGCTATATTTCAAATGTGATCGTGGGCCGCAAATAATGACGAAACGGGCCACATGCGGCCCGCGGGCCGCGGGTTGAAGACCCCTGGTCTAGATAGTCGCCTGCCCAGAGAGAGAGAGAGAGCCTTTAGCCTAGTTCCACTCGGCCACTCCGTATCCCGCGAACAGAGTACGCGTACTATTATTCGTGTATGCCGTGTTTTATTGTACGTGCGACGTGATAGTTTTTCTTCTACTCTAATCGCTTTATCTGCAGACACTCGCCACCCGTCATACGTACGCTTTGGATTCGTTCTGCGCGCGTACGTACCGCGTCATCTTCTATCCGTACGTTCCACGGTGTTATTATTACCACTCATCGTCCGTGTCCGTATTCAAAATACAAGCGTTTTTTCGTTGATTTTTTCACGTTTTCGTCACAGACGGAGTGAAATCGATAAGATTTTCCGACATTTTTCCACATGATCGTGGAGCCTAACCACGTAGAATCTAACCAGGTTCCAAGCACGCACGGACGTACGCTTTTATCATAATGACTATTGATAAAAAAAACAATCGGGTCGGCTCTCGTGGTAATATCGTAGTCCTGGTTTTCAGAAACTACTCGGGGGATCGTCTATAATTTTTGAATACCGTTATCGTCTGTTCACTTTTAAACTTTTATCCAGTCATCTCGGAATTATTAGCATTTAACACGCCAAAGCTCTGTTAACGATTCATATATTGTAAAGTTCGTTTTTCCGAATGAATAATATATCTGTTAGGTGCTTGGGACGCACGTATCCACTTGAACGAATGTATTTTTCAAACAGACTAAAAATAAACATTTACAAATTTACACTCGATAACAACACGAGATGCGTATATTATTGTACAATGTCCTGAATAATTAAACCCATATATTGCCGCTTTTTTGTTTTTTATGCACTGAGAATCATTTATCGTTTTTCGATTTAAATCTAAAGCCCAACGGTCGTCGTACCTACAGTTTTTTTCAAATTTATCTTTCGCGTGGTCTCGTAATCGTCGTGGTAGACGGTTACTCGCAGTGCTAGTAGTAGCAGAAGTAGTCGTAGTGGCAGTGGCGAAGAAGTTTTTAAAACGTGCGGTAGGGCAGTTTCAAAACTTCACGGCCTCTATTGACATAAACAGAAATTTGAGTTGAAAAACACAAGGTCTTGATGTAAATAAAATGTAGCTTTCCGGCCAGATTTTTCGAAAAAGAGATCAGGCTGCGGCCCGACCTTAACATATGCTTCGGCGCCACTAAGTAGTACTATTAGTAGTAGTAGTAATAGTAGTACTAGTAGTAACGGTTCGAGTAATATAATACATTCATCCATTCGCAGAGGCAAGAAGAAGACAGCGAGACACGCAGCCAGACAAGTAGCTGCACGCTTAGAAGCTGCACGTCAAGCAGCGTCACAAGCATCACAACCCCCAAAAATAGTCGCTGGCAAGTCACAAACGAACCGATCTTTGCCAAAAGTAATCGCTGAGCAGCAAACGTTGCAGCAGCAGCCGCCACAAATATCGCAACCTGCACCTAAAGTCACTAGTAAGTATAAAATATAATGAAAAAATCCTAGTGTGTAATATTGCAAAATAGTAAAAGAAGAATACTCTATTACAATTATGGTTATGCAAATTTCATAATGTCCGAAAATCATGAGAATTAGTAAACGTTGATATATCTCAACAATCGTGTTTATAATTGTGAGCAATCATCATTACCATTGCCATGATAAACACATAACCGACACCCAATGCTCAATGTTTTGATTAAGACAGCATTTAAATTTGATTTATTTTAAAGAAAACGTACGTGTATAGGTAGATTAATACAAGTATATTTGTTTAATTATACATTTTACGTATGTATAAATGAAATGTGTTTGAGGTAGTGCTTTGCATGGTCCAGTCTATATCAGCTCGGTCAGGATCAGACCAGACATGGTTCGGCCTGGTCTTAATAAATAAAAATATATGAATGATCAGTTCAGTCCGGCTTAAACGTTTTTGGAAAAAACTGGTCCTGTACAAGTCTAAAAAGCGATGTTATTTTTAAAAGAATAAGCGAAATTTTAACACAGTTTCATTGCTCGAGAGTGAAAACTCTGCCACGCTCAAATATTTTCCCGTACATTAATTTGGCTGCTTAAATTATTATTGCTTTGATAATTTATTTATTTATTTTTTGCATTGACGATTTGTGATTGTCTTGACTTAAATTGGCTTTGTTTTAAAATTGACCAACACCGCGCTTTGTTCAAAAATTATGCACAGCTATTCTCGTTATATACACACGTTTTTTTAATGGGTGGATAGTAGTAGTCTCCTTAAATTTTTAGTTTTAGAATCAATTCACTACGCTATTAATTTTGTTGTGTCGTTTGTTTTGTACTATGCCGTTGTGTATTTATTTCGTTTAGCGATTAATGTGTCCGGCAAGCAAATTGAAGGTCCAGACGGTGCAAATCTGATCGTACACAATCTCCCGCAAGATTTTGTATCTTCTGATCTTGCGATGATGTTCGTGCCATTTGGAAACATCATATCTTCAAAAGTTTGCATGGATCCAAATACCAAACTGTCCAAATGTTTCGGTAAGTCACGCAAAGCGCGTAGGTCTTAAAAAAGTGAGTATTTCCTCGCCGAGTTGTTTTACTCACCCGTGCGAAAAAAAAAATAATCAAAATATTCTTGATACATTGTAAGTATTATATCATTCACATTTCAAGCGTCCTCAATACGTTTGTCCAGTGACTTTATTACATAATCGTTAAATTACATTAAAATGTACAAAAAAATCATAATAATCAAAGTATTTTTTAAATCCTTGATTACGCGATGATCCCAATTTATAACCGGAAAAAATTTGAACATGAGAAAACGCGCGAAATTATATTTTAAAATATTATAAATACAGTTGTTAAACTTGTGTGTTTTTAATTGATAGTTGTTATATTTTGGAGTAAAAAACAAATAAGCATTCACTTTTATTGTATGAACATTAATTTTAAAACGACGAGAATTGTTGTATATTTTCAACTAATATTGTCTGTTCAAAGTGTTAATTTATAATTATTTTGCCCTTATAAAATATTTGCTGTAATGTCTTGTTTTTATTAGATAGTATGCTTCTTTTGCTTCTAGATAAGTAATGTAGCCTTAAAAATATGCATGTAGCTTTTCCTTCGATTTTCGAGGTTTTGACCTTTTTGAAAGTGGTACTTTCTTCAGTTATTAATAAGAATCCTCAATTTGTTTATCTACCTTTCCACTGTAAGTTGTATTTTATACGTATTGCTATGATTTATAATTTAATTTTCAACATTTATTCAAAATTACTTTTATTTCATTGAAATGGTAGATATATTGTAATTCAGTTTTGGTTTGATTATTTTGTATTTTAACAGTGTGATGGATCATTTTCAGTCATGTTATTTTTCCTTTTTTCCTTTTTGTTTATGTTTTAATCGTGGTTAGTAGCGAACACAAATATGATAAGAGTAGTTTTCCATTGCAAATAATTCATTTTTATTTCATTTTGATAAATATTAGTATATTACTGAAAAAAAAAACACAATTTTTTAAACCAATGTAGTTTTATAGAATTTATTTATCGAGTACTATATTTTTCTCCATCGGTGATTTATTGCATTTTTACTATTATAATTGACCTACTATGCCCTATGTAAAATATGCCACGTGGATTCTAAAGGTTGGAGTATGCATTCAATATATTATGATATTATATTCATGTTCACATTAGCGATGTGTAATGAAAAGCGAAAGAAAAAAATAATTTTTGTTTTGCTTAGAGTTTTAAATATTTATAATAAATAATCTGATAATAATTAATTTGTTGGTTTTTTTTATAGGGTTTGTATGGTTTGATAACGCGTATAGTGCCCAGGCGGCAATACAAACCATGAACTATTATAAGGTGGGCAACAAGAGGCTGAAAGTTCAGCTAAAGAGACCCAAAGAAACGTCCAGGTCGTACTAACAACTGTTTTTCTTAACTGTTTCTTAACTGTTTCTTTCGTCTTAACTGACCTAACAAAGATACATGAAATAAATATATGTATTTTAAACAGTTACATGAAGTTGGCACCACCACCAGTGGTTAGGATACCAGTAGGACACCAGTAGGACTTCAAACATTCTCAAATATTTTGCAAATTATTTGCTAAAATTTGATTAGTGATTTTCAAAGTTTGCGTATTTGCCATTTCCTCGCAAACATATTTTTCTATTGGTGGTGCCAACCACGCTGACACCAACACCACTACTTTGTGCTAGGGACTTAAAACCTTTACAAATATTTTGCAATAGCGTACCTTTATGTAATTTCATAACAATTAATTCGATAAATTTAACGTAGTGTATAAGAATGAAATAAAGATAGTAACAACACTCGCATTTGTTATCGTATAAAAGATACAGAAAAGAGAAAAATATGTATAATAGTCAGTAAAATATGTTAATTATATACTTTAATAACAATATAACCTTCAAATATGCATACATATGCAAAATAAAATTTGTTCTATGAGATTTGTTTAATTTGAAAAACTTACATTTTAAACTCTTTTAGTCTTGGCACAATACGATTACGACTGTCTTGCATATAGATACTCAGTATCGATATGCGAATACATACAATTTCGTATCTAGTTTTTATGTTTACTATTTTTAATTTATTTTTCTTTTATTCAACAAGATCAAATAATCCGTTAAAAATGAATAGATATTTTGATAGAATCACTTTCTCACTACATTTGATTATTTATTAGTTTTTAGATGTTTTATGCAAGTATTTAATACAAAAAAAAAATGCAATCTAAGAATTTAATTAGTACTTATTTTGAATAAGTTATACAATTTATATTTTAAAATCGTTAAATAATTTACACTTGCATAGCTAATAATAAAGTTTCCAATACTTACTCATTCCTCAGGTATATTTTTTTTAATATATTATGATATATTTAATTATTATATTCAATAAAATAATATTAATATAATAATAATATTAATAATATGAACTTAACATTAAAGTTTATTATAAAAATGATGCTTACCATTGTCACAATAATGAAATCATAGACAAGAACATAAATGACATGTGACCTTGTTTGAGTCTAATCGAAGATAGGAATGATAGAATATTTTTAATTCTCATTTAGGACCTAGTAGGTAGGTACTACCTACCTATATATGATAATCGCCATCCACCGATAGTGTATTTAGGATTATCTGTTGTTGACAAAACTCTTCGCTTTTCCAAATCTTGGCAAGATTTTTCTGTAATTTCGAATGGAAAGTCAAAAGAAATCCAAATGTCGAGTTTGAGAAAAAAAAAAATTTGAATAGAAAAAAATCTGACGCTCGTCTTATCTAATCTTTATTGAAGATTTTCCTGGTGAATCTTATACTTTTATCTTGACCTAATTGAACTCCCTAATACTTCCGCTGAAACTGTCACTAAATCATTACTTGGTTATTTGGGTGAACACGGATTTGATAACATTTTATTTAAATGAATGTTTTATTGAATTTGCATGTGACGAAGCTTCTGTTATGATCTGAAAAGATTCGGGAGTAGCCACGCGACTTAAAATTCAATATCCTAAATTAATTATTTGGCATTGTTCAAATCACCATTTGGAACTGGCAGTAGGTGATGTTGTTGGCGAAGTATGTGATATAAACCATTTTAAAATATTTATTAATAAATACTTTATACTTTATACTTTATTCCATCAGTCATCTAAAAACCAAAAACAACGTGAAAAACAACTCCAAGACAATGAAAAAACGTTTGAAAACTTACTTGATAATATTGAAACATTGAATTCAAAAAATTGGCCACTATCAAATTATGGCCAAGTAGAAAATAAACAATTTGGTGACTGTAATGTTCGCAATTTATGTCAACGATTTCAAATTGATGAAAAAAGCGCTATGTATTCAAAGTTTCCGGATTTATAAAATAGACTTGGGCAAAATGGAAATTCCAGAAGATTTGAAACCCTTCTATAAATCAACTGCAACGATTCCAGTATTGACTAGCGAATGTGAACGAAATTTTAGTTCTATGAACGAAATTATGTTACCACTAAGAACTGCATTAAATATAAAAACTGTTGCTGCTATTTTATTTAATGATTTTGTTGGACCACCTCTAACCAAATTCGAACCAGTAAAATATGTTCGATCTTGGTTATTAAATGGTTGACATTCAGCCGATGACACCGCAAGTCGTAAAAGAAACCAAAAATGTGAGAAGACTTATGAATCACTGTGGAAACTATTTAAAAAAAAAAATTGTATTGACGCTGGTCTTTTTGAGTTATAAATTTTTAAAATGGCTGAATATATAAATTGTTTTATAAAATAGTAGGTACAACTTATGTATTAAAAAAGGTTAGTATTTCAGGAAGGGGAAATTATAATTTTGGTGGGGTAAAGCCCCTTATTCTATGGTAGGTAGGTATGGACAATAAAAAAAAGCGTTCCGGTGTAACAGGCTATTTTTACCCCCGGATATTTTTACCCCCCCCGGTAAAAAAATCCTAGTATAATTTTACCGGGGGTAAAAAAATCCTAGTATAATTTTACCGGGGGTAAAAAAATCCTAGGATATTTATACCCACCGGTAAAATTTAACAGGGGGTAAAATTAACCTAGGTTATTTTTACCCCCGGTAAAAATATCCTAGTATATTTATACCCCGGTAAAATAGTAAGCAAGGGGGGTAAAAATATCCTGGGTTAAATTTAACTATGCATAAAACACAATAAATCTAGTAGCTACCAATTTTACCGGGGGGTAAAAATATCCTAGGTTAAATTTACAGGTGCATATAACACAATAAATCTAGTAGCTGCCAATTTTACCGGGGGGGTAAAAATATCCTGGGTTAAATTCAACTATGCATAAAACAAAATAAATCTAGTAGCTGCCAATTTTACCGGGGGGGTAAAAATATCCTGGGTTAAATTCAACTATGCATAAAACAAAATAAATCTAGTAGCTGCCAATTTTACCGGGGGGGTAAAAATATCCTGGGTTAAATTCAACTATGCATAAAACAAAATAAATCTAGTAGCTGCCAATTTTACCGGGGGGGTAAAAATATCCTGGGTTAAATTCAACTATGCATAAAACAAAATAAATCTAGTAGCTGCCAATTTTACCGGGGGGGGTAAAAATATCCTGGGTTAAATTCAACTATGCATAAAACAAAATAAATCTAGTAGCTGCCAATTTTACCGGGGGGGTAAAAATATCCTGGGTTAAATTTAACTATGCATAAAACACAATAAATCTAGTAGCTGTCAATTTTACCGGGGGGTAAAAATATCCTAGGTTAAATTTACCGGTGCATATAACACAAAAAATCTAATAGCTGTCAATTTTACCGGGGGGTAAAAATATCCTAGGTTAAATTTACCGGTGCATATAACACAATAAATCTAATAGCTGTCAATTTTACCGGGGGGTAAAAATATCCTAGGTTAAATTTACCGGTGCATATAACACAATAAATCTAGTAGCTGCCAATTTTACCGGGGGGGTAAAAATATCCTGGGTTAAATTCAACTATGCATAAAACAAAATAAATCTAGTAGCTGTCAATTTTACCGGGGGGTAAAAATATCCTAGGTTAAATTTACCGGTGCATATAACACAATAAATCTAATAGCTGTCAATTTTACCGGGGGGTAAAAATATCCTAGGTTAAATTTACCGGTGCATATAACACAATAAATCTAATAGCTGTCAATTTTACCGGGGGGTAAAAATATCCTAGGTTAAATTTACCGGTGCATATAACACAATAAATCTAGTAGCTGCCAATTTTACCGGGGGGGTAAAAATATCCTGGGTTAAATTCAACTATGCATAAAACAAAATAAATCTAGTAGCTGCCAATTTTACCGGGGGGGGGGTAAAAATATCCTGGGTTAAATTCAACTATGCATATAACACAATAAATCTAGTAGCTGCCAATTTTACCGGGGGGGTAAAAATATCCTAGGTTAAATTTACCGGTGCATATAACACAATAAATACTTTTTTATATTGGACAAAATTTTCAGAACAATTAGAGCACTATTTTTACCCCCCTGTCTTATTACTTCACTAGGGAGGTATAAATATCCTAAGTAATATTTTCGCATGTTTTAATGTACAATTCATAGTATATAGAAACCCAGGATATTTTTACCCCCCTGTTTGATTACTTCACTAGGGAGGTATACATATCCTAAGTAATATTTTCGCATGTTTTAATGTTTAATTCATAGTATATAGGAACCCAGGATATTTTTACCCCCCCGACAAATGGTTTAACTAGGGAGGTATAAATATCCTAAGTAATATTTTCGCATGTTTTAATGTATAATTCATAGTATATAGGAACCCAGGATATTTTTACCCCCCCGACAAATGGTTTAACTAGGGAGGTATAAATATCCTAAGTAATATTTTCGCATGTTTTAATGTTTTATTCATAGTATATAGGAACCCAGGATATTTTTACCCCCCCGACAAATGGTTTAACTAGGGAGGTATAAATATCCTAAGTAATATTTTCGCATGTTTTAATGTTTTATTCATAGTATATAGGAACCCAGGATATTTTTACCCCCCTGTCTTATTACTTCACTAGGGAGGTATAAATATCCTAAGTAATATTTTCGCATGTTTTAATGTGTAATTCATAGTATATAGGAACCCAGGATATTTTTACCCCCCCGACAAATGGTTTAACTTGGGAGGTATAAATATCCTAAGACATTTTTTATATGTAAAAATGTATAATTCATGACATATAGGTACCCAGGATATTTTTACCCCCCTAGCTTAAAATTTTACCGGGGGTATAAATTTACTAGGATATTTTTACCGGGGGTAAAAATAACCTAGGTTAATTTTACCCCCTGTTAAATTTTACCGGGGGGTATAAATATCCTAGGATTTTTTTACCCCCGGTAAAATTATACTAGGATTTTTTTACCCCCGGTAAAATTATACTAGGATATTTTTACCGGGGGGGGGTAAAAATATTTGACGGTATTAAAATCCTGGGACACCGGTTCAAAAAATGTTCCATTTCGAGCACTGAATATACATTGAAAAAATATACCTTCTTGAATCAAATAATATTCTTAAAGTAATTGTTTTTTTTATCTAAATTTTTTGTTTTATATTTTATTATACATAAACAAATATTATATAATGATGTGTAATTATTATGGAAGTTAATCACTTTTTTTCGTGATAGGAAAGTGTAAATTTTGTGAGTTTGACTTCATCTTAGGCATACGCACGGAAAAGGCAGTGTGAACAGTAGACCCTTCAGCCGGCTGAATGTTTTCTCAATTATAGTATATCTATAAAATCGTACAAATATTAGGCTAATTAATCAGTCATTATTTAGATGATCATAAAACTTAAATTTGTACTCATGTTGAATATCATAACAATTAGGTACCTTCATCGATATTATTTATTTGAAACATGTAGGTATTAACTTTTATTTGATAATCGAAATTAAAATGAGTTTTATGAAATCGCAAACATGATTTATAAATTCAAATGAAGCACAAAATATGTTTGATAATAAACGCTGATACGGAACTTATTTAGGAGGTGATTATGTTTTTAATAAGACCTTGATAGATATAAGTTCTAGAAAGGAAGGACCGGGAGATGAGAGACGCAACATCCGTTTCTGGACATCGGATTTTCACAAACGTATATTTTTTGTTATGTAAATCATGATATTTTTTGTTTCATTAAGTTTTCCTCTCAGTTCGGTCCACAAGACTCTTATACTCGATATCGTGTATTGCCGGGAGACTGAAACAAGCAGTTTTTCCATAAATCGAATTGTTGGAAAATGAGTTTTTCAAACTCTTTGTTTTTCTTAGTAATTGGACAGTATAATGGTCAATGCGATATTACTATACATTTTAAAGGCATTTCTAGCGGAGTTACTGTGTTTCACCTAAGAGAAAATAACGCCAAATTATCCAATTACCCCGAATATGAAACAACTTTAATTTTGACAATTTGTTGTTTTCGAATTTGATCTTCGAACTTCGGTACATCCGGATTTTTCCTATCACTAATATATACGTATATATACGGTAGGGTCTCGATTATCCGAACGACGTTGGGGAAAGGGGTCGTTCGGATTAACGATTTGTTCGGATTATCTATGACTTAAAAAAAAATCAATTTTCTTTTAATTTGAACTTAAAATTTTTTTTTTATTTTATAATTTTTGTAAATTATTCTTATATGTATAAATCCGTTAAAATTCGTAATTTAAAAAGACAATGAGCGCAAAAAATTGTTATAATTATTAATGTATGTACAGTGTACACTGTACAGCCAGTAAATATATTTATTACATATTATCATGAACCTTAGCGCTTAAAATATTTATATATTTTTTTTTGAACTGTAGTTCTTATACATTGATTAAATGTCTTGTCCCGCAAAAATTGTAATTAACACGCGTACATACCTATGTATTAATACAGGGATGCGATAATTCTCAAGCCCGTTCGGATTAACACGTCTTTCGGATTAGCCTATGTTCGCGCTAACGAGACCCTACTGCAGTATATGTACGGGTTGGCCAAACTGCGGCTGGTGAGCCGCATGTGGCTCGCGTTCTTTCTGTTCTTCATACTTGCGTTTCTTAGAAATGACAATTATTAGGTATATTAATATAATGATGATATACTCACGACTAGTGATGGGCTGTGGGTAAATACCCGACGGGTAAGAAATATATTTTGGGTAAATACCAGGGTATTTACCCACGTCATTTTTTCCTTTGAAAAAATTGGGTATTTTTTTTTTAATATGGCTATACTGTTTTATCTTAAACCTTGGTTGTAACCAAGGTGGATATATCTCCACCTTGGTTGTTACATAAATATTAAAGTATATTAAAATATCACATGACTATAATACCCACACGGTAGAAATGTAGAATATAGATATACCGTTACGCTTACGGCATTAAGAATGCGTTGGTAACGCGGCATTAGTCTTGCATTTGCGCTTTTTTTCGTTTTTGCTTTGTTAATGAAATACAAATTATTTATTTTCATTGTTGCTTAAATTTGTGAACTATAAAATAAAATTATGGGAAGAAAAAAGGACATAGTGCGTAAATACTTTGTACAATTCATATCTAACGATAAACGTCAGTCATGATAGTTTTGTCAAAAAGAGTATAATACGAATGCGAATAAAATGAAAGCACATTTACTTAAATGTTCATATTGCCCACAACAAACAAAACAAAAATTTTATTAAAATACAACTTCTAATGTAACTGAAGATCAAATACAAACAGTTGATGAATATGATGCTCATTTAGCTGTAAATTCGCACAAGCCTTTAACCATCAACAAATTTTTTGTTCACATGAATAAATCAGAGAATGTAAGTAAAATAATTAATTTAAAAAAATTATATTAAATAGTAAGCTTATTTTGTTTATCATTTATTACCAATGTTTTATTATTCAAATACAATATTTGTTTGTTTAACACTAAAAACTTGGTACCTACCTGTGTAGGTATAATGTTTAATAATTATATAAATTGACAAAAATTTTTTTTTTTTAATTTTACCTTATTACATATGTATTTAAAAGGTACAAAAAATCAAAATTTTAAGGATTTTCTATATGCTATATGAAAATTACAACTTATAATAAATTAGATACCTACATAAATAATATTGTATTCATGGCTATTATAATTTATATGAATATATACAAATTATAATTTATTATTATAATACTGGTGTTGTATCTTTCATGATATTTTATATTTATAAATGTATAAACAATCTATGCTTATTAATTTATGTGTTTTTTTTTTTTTTTAGATTCTGAACGAAGTGAAGAATGTATTGATTTTACTATGATGTGTTTTTTTTTTTTTTTTTTTTTTTTTTTTTTTTTTGTTTTTGTGTCTGTGTACACCATAACTACTCGAAATAATGCTTCAATTTTGAACTTCAGGGTATGTTTTCGGTGGCAAAACGAATATCGGAGGTACCTTAGAGAGGTCACAAGTGAAAATTCCCAAAAGTTTTCAAATGCCACGGGAAAAACAAACAAAAAATGAGGAAAAAACGGTACTTTTTGTGCAAAACCCGTTTTCGACGAAATCGATTTTTTTATTTAGCCGTTACTCAAAAACCAAAAATTGTAGATACTTGAAATTTTCACCAAATGTTTATATTGAAATCATCTATACGTGGTAAAATTTTTGAACACTTTTGACTTTTTTTGAGCTTTTTATAGACAATTTAAATTTTTGACTTTTCTTAGTTTTTTTTTCTGAAAAGTGGATAAAAAAAATTTGGCTGGACAAAAAATCTTGAAAATTTAATATAAAGTTCCTCATAAGAAGTACTTATCGGTATAAAAAAAAAATTCAAAGCGAAATGCACACCTTTTTTTTTATAAGCATAAAAAGTTTAAATTTTTATGAAATATTGAAAAATCGCGAAAATTTGAACTTATTTTTTTCTGAAATGTGGATAAAAAAAATTTAGTTGGCCATAAAACTTTGAAAATTTAGTACAAGGTTCCTCATTAGAAGTACTTATTGCTATTAAAAAAAATCAAAAATCGTGAGTCACAATTTTTTTTTATAAGCATCTAAAGTTCAAACGTTTACGAAATAATTACATGATTGCGTAAAATAATAATTTAGCCTTCAACGATTTTTGATATTTGTTCTTTTTCAAAAAGTATAAGTCGAAAAAACTTGAAACTTTCACCAAATATTTATATTGGATTCATCTATACGTAGTACAATTTTTGTAAACTTTAGACTTTTTTTGAGCTTTTAATAGACAATTGAAATTTTCAACTTTTCTTTGTTTTTTTTTCTGAAATGTGGATAAAAAAAATTTGACTGGACAAAAATTCTTGAAAATTTAATACAAGGTACCTAATATGTCGAACTTATCGGTGTAAAAAAAAAATTCAAAGCGTTATGCACAATTTTTTTTTTATAAGCATAAAAAGTTCATATTTTTACGAAATGTGTAGAAAATCGCGAAAATTTGTAGTTATTTTGCAGTTGAAAATTCATAAAATTTTAAGTATTCAAAACTAAGAATTGTAAATTCGGTACAAAGTTTGACATACGTTTTCCTTCAATTATCTGTAAAAAAATTTGCACTGGAATAAAATCAAAAATTTTTATGAGTGTTTGAAATTACAATTTTTTCACATAATCGCGTAAAATAACAATTTAGGCATCATTGATTTTTGATATTTGTTCTTATTCAAAAAGTATAGGTCGTAGAAACTTAAAACTTTTACAAAATGTTTAAATAGGCATTTTCTTTACATAGTTGTATTTTCAAAATATTTCGTTTATTTTTTAGCTATTTATAGGCATTTGAATAATTCGATTTTTCTTAGATTTTTTTTTATAAAAGTCGATAACAATTTTTTGGCCCTACCAAATCGCTTGAAAATTTAATAGAAGGTTTTGAATAAGTTGATCTAAGAGTGATTCAAAAATTATTCAAATACATAGGCACAATTTTTTTTTATAAGCAGTTGAAGTTCAAAAATCGACAAAATTTGTCAAAATCACGAATATTTGCAAATTATTTTGTAGTTGAAAATGTATTATATAAAAATTTTTGTATTCAAAGATAAGAAATGAAAATATTATGTAATATCACAGCTGATAAAGATAATTAAATAGATTAAGTTTATTATAATATAATCAGTAGCTGACAGCTGTTCTATACAAAATATTGGTAGATTGTAAACACAAGGTGTATAACGTACCTTTACATGGTTGAATAGAACGTTACTAAATTCCAATTTCCAGTTATTTTAATGTGTGTATCAGTTCCATAAACATGCGGATTTTATATATTATTATTAATTATTAATATTTAAATAGACGTAGCCACGGAGCATTCAGCATATATGGACGGCGGGGTCGGGTGGTACCGTCACGATAGTGCATTTAGGCAAATAATATGGTATTTACCTACGCCCTATCTATGCACATCCTGGTTTGTCCAATGCTCACGAGCAGAAGTCACATGAATAGACAAATGTAAATTTAACCCAATCTAGGATATTAAAATAAAATATATATTACAATTTAAGGCTGACATCTTCATCTTCGTTCAGAATCGTTTTTTTTTTTTATAATATAAAATAATTCCAAAATCTATCCAATAATGCCTAATCTAGCAATGCATCTCGTGTATCCAACCCAACTACTGTATCCTGTACTTAACTTACAATGATTTATCATTGCATTCAAATGTAAAGTACCATACAACTAAACTATCGTAAACCAGGTGATCCCATGATAGAAAGCGCTATACACTCCTCACCATTATCTTGTCCGAGGAGCGAAGCGACGAAGGACGAACTTCCACCACCATTATCTTATCGGCTTTTTACTTTTTACTTATCATAATATTTTTTCATTAAGTAGATATTTAGGCTTACATTAAATCTATTTAAATTAGGTAACATAGTTCTCTAAGTTGTTATATAATAACATTTATTAAACTTATCTGTTTAAATAAAAATTATAAAACTATACCTAAATTAGGTATTTTGGCTTGGATCACCACATTTTAACATTTGTTCGTTGATGAACAAAATGTTATTGAATATTTTTTGTTTGAAGTAATTACCCAAATTACCGGGTATTTATTTTAAATATCGGGTAAATAACTAGGGAATTCACCAAAAATATATTTACCGGGTATTTGCCCATCATAACTCACGACATATCTATGTGTATTTATGATATTTATGGTGTTTATGAAAACAACATTAAGATGAAATTTATTCTGACAATATAGTGCGTTATTATATTGTTTCGCATTCTACACATTTTATTAAATTTCATATCTTATGTAATTTATAACCAATATCATATTAATATGACCTTTTTTCCATTTCAACTCTTCCATATTCATTTATTCTACATGTATGTGGGCAGCTCACGAGTTATATATATATGTACAGTAGAAAGCGTTTATAATGACACCGATTGTAGCGACATATGGGTATAATGACCTTTGATTAAATTTCCCGGCAAAACTCATATAATATTGTATGTACTAATTTGTATCGGTTATTATGACGGCTATATAATGACTGTACGGATGTTATGACGGTTATTTTTGGTTATATTGGAAGACATTCTATCTATAATGGCTTTACTTTATCTTAGGCTACTTTATCTTAAGCTGATAATACTCCCGATGAAGATTAATATCTATTAATGCAGTGTTCAATGCAGCAAAATGTAAGCAAATTATATGGCTCTGAATAACGTAAGTCCAATGATAAATTTTGAAGGACTAGAAAAAAAAAATAGAGCGTGATTTTTATACAAACAAAGTTCAATCTAAAATAACAATTTTTTTACATAATAACTGAACTAATTAATTTAAATACATATATACATAATGTTTTTATCTTTACTTTTTAAAATCAAATTCACAAATAAATAAAAAATTTTTATATAAATAAATAATATTAAGATGTATTATAAGTTACAATTTTTTTTTTTCGTCATTTTAGTTATAATGACAACCGGTTATTATGACCTATTTTCTTTGGTCCCTTGACCGTCATTATAAACGGTTTCTACTGTGTGTGTATATATATATATACGTGCAGGAGTCGTTGCGGGATCTTCCTCGACAACCACGGAGACTTCACGCGGCTTCAATGCGCACGCAGCGACTGTTATTTCACGGCCGGTCAGCGGTCTTGTCGTTTTCCGAACCTCACGTCCGTGCGCGCCTTTTAAACAGGACGTCCTGCGGGAGGCGCGCGCGGACGACACGGGCCGGACGTGCCGAAAAGCGAGGTTAATTGAAGCCATAGAAAAAAAAAAACAAAAAAACAAAAAACAAAACAACGATCGGAGGAAAAAACAACACGCGATCGCGGAATCAATTGAAACGCTCTCGGGTGCCCGGACCGGATGCCGACCGTGATTGCCGGACAAAAGGTCCCGCGCCGAGAGGGGCGGCGAATCAACCGCGGTTTTTTCGGCACGGGTCGACGACGGCGGAATCGAGTGAATCGACGGCGATCACAACGAGACCGCAAGGGAGACGGATGGCGGCGCGGGGAGACGATCCGGTGGGGAAGGGTCTCAGCTTCCGTCGTCTCCTGGACCGCCGGCCGGCGGCGGCGACGTCATTCCGACGTGGACCATGGCCGACGACCGACGACGACGACGACGACGACGAACGCACGTCCGCGGCCGCGGTGCGGGCCTAGTGGCCGCGTGGCGATGGTACGTCGCGCTCGCCGTCCTCGCGTCCACCACGTGCGGCCACGCGTTCTCGGCCAACGGCACGGCTGCGGCTGCGCCAGCCGCGATTGCGGCGTTGCGGCCACCCGCGCCCGGCGGCGGCGGCGGCGCCATCGAGTCCGTGGCGGCCGCGAGACGGCCGCCGGCCGCGACGGTGCCGTGGATCGCGGACGCCAACGTGACGGCCGAGCGCGTGGACGTGTGCGCGCTGAACGCGTGCGAGGCGTACGTGAGGATGCGCGACGACCTGGCCAACGCGGTGCGGCCGATCAACGAGAAGCTGCGCGGCGGCGCGGACGTGGACGGAGAAGGCGCCGGCGGCGGCGAGGACGGCGCGCTGTGGGACAGAGGCTCCGCGCTCCGGGACCGGCTGCAGCGGTTGGACCGGCGACTCCGGTCCGTTGAACAGCCCGGCGAGTACCTCATGAAATTACACTATATATATAATTTATTTGATAGGGTCAGGCGGGGTAATTGTAAATGAAACTAACAAAACGGTTTTTAATTTTTGGTTTATGACTTGAAATGTCCCCATTAATTGATTTGATCGTTTAGTGGACGTATGTAACTTCTTCTTCTTCTTCTTCTTCTTCTTCTCAGCTTTTACTGTCCTTGAAAGACTTTCGCTGCCTCTACTACCTTTTTTTCCTACTACCTCTGTCAATACTGTCTTCCAAAGTTAATCCCTGGGCGCACTTGTTTATATCTTCTTTAACCCTGTCTATCCAGCGCTGTCTAGGGCGACCCCTAGGTCTTTTTCCATTGATTTTTCTTTCCAGAGCTTTCTTTAGGATACCATTTGACCTCCATATATGGCCTGCCCACTCAATTCGTTTGCTCATAAGGCACGCGTTGATACCGGGTTTTTGATAAATTTGTTGTACTTCTACATTGGTTCTTCTTCTGTACACTTCATTTTCTAGTAATAGGTCCATAAATCCTTCTAGGAACTCTTCTTTTGAAGCAAGCCGTTTTTTTCTCATCTTCTTTAATGGTCGACCGTGTTTCACATGCAAATGTTAGAACTGGCCGTAGGAATCTTAAGTGCAGACGTTCCTTTGATCGTCTAGAGCAGCGTTTCTCAAACTGTTTTGTTCGTGGAGCCATTATTTTCATAAAATAAAATACGGAGCCCCAAAACTCAAAAATATTTATTTGATACAATAATACTTCATCAAATATGATGTCAATTTTAAATGATTTGCTTTTTATTAATTTTTTTTTTGTACCTTGTAGAATGTAGATTGTAAATAAGTAAACTAAATTATCCTACATGTCAAATTTGAACGAAATACCCGACTTTTATCTCATCTCATTTTGACTATGATACAAAACATGTGGATCTATAAATAGCTTATAGTTTTAATGTTTTAAATATTTAAAATAATACTGATTGATACGATCTAAACGATATTGAATATTTATATAAAAATGTAACTAAGAAATATAATAATTTAATGACTTGAATTTAATAAAACAGATATGCTTAGGGAGTCACGGAGCCCCTAGACTACTCTCGTGGAGCCCTAGGGCTCCGCGGAGCATAGTTTGAGAACCGCTGGTCTAGAGAGGAGCTTTGACTTGAACAATTTTTCCAAAACGTAGGAACCCTTATTAGCGGCTGATATCCTAATTTTTATTTCATTATGCATGTTATTGTATTGATTTATGTTTGCCCCAAGATATTTGAAGTTTTCCACTTGTTGGAATGTATAGTGTTCTACTACTAGGTCCGAGATAAGTGGACGTAAGTAACATATTTTCAATGCAATTTTAGCACATTTTTATTCTCGAACGTAAAAAAATTGCAATTTACTGTCACCCTAGACATTTACCATTACCCCTTGATTTTGGGCGTTAAAGCGTGTAAGCTATAAGGTTATTATGAAATCGTATATGGGACAAATGAAAATGATTATTTTTCAAAATAAGATATAATTTCTAAAACACTACATTCAACATTTTGCATGGAAGAAAATATATTAAACAATAATGTTATGCAATTCAATTATTATCATTTCTTTGTTTTATTGGAACACTAGCTTCATTTACAATTACCCCTATTTATCATTACCCCGCCTGATCCTAACTATGTTTTATAAATTATATCAGCTGTAATAAACGAAAAAGGATAAATCAGACTTGAAATTTTGCACAGAGTTTTCTTCAGAAGGGATTTTTTTTAATTCTACTCGTATCGCGTTTTAAAAATTCATCCCCTAAGATGGTCAAACGGGATTTCTAAAAAAGTTAAAAAGTTTTTCGGAAAATCGCAATTTTATTTGGGGAGTTCATTCTAGTACAGTTTACTTATTATTGAACTTTTAAA
Organism: Therioaphis trifolii; assembly: GCA_027580255.1. NCBI lineage: Eukaryota > Metazoa > Arthropoda > Insecta > Hemiptera > Aphididae > Therioaphis > Therioaphis trifolii. The sequence goes on from CM050404.1 coordinate 125,947,219, forward strand.
CGATACACGTGATATTATAATAATAATATTACACATGGACTTGGCAATTAAATTGGAAATACAATTTTACTAATCAAAAAAAATTATACCTTTACTACCGTACCGGTTCGTTAGAAATTTTCAGGAAATGTGCCTATTATTCCTTTTTATAAGCACATTAGAAGGGATTTTTTAAAATATACATTTTAAATGGTCAAAACAGCATTAAATAGTTTATCGAGAATCTATGGTGATTATTATTACTATTATTATTATTCATAAATGTTTTTACACTTTAACCCCGCAACAACGAGTAATACAGTTGGTTAATATTATTAATTCTTACCGAAGTCAGTCGATAAGGCTTCATCCCGAAAGTATTTGTGATTCGGGGATCGCGTGTAGATACGTCGTTGGCTTGGCACCGGAACACCCATTTGTGAGATATTTAGGTGAAAAATGTTTCGGAATCATGTTGATTATTATGGAAAGATTAAAAAAAAAAAAAAAAAATTGTAAATCGTTTCGTAAAATATATTTTTGCCAATAGGGTACCAGGGCAACGTTATACGGGTTGATATGGGACATTGCATTTTTAATTTAATTATAAACCGTTACAAAATAATCAACACAACATAGTATTCGTCGTCAGTGTGATCTAAAGGGGTTAGTCAATCTGAAAGAGTCGAGTTGTCGAGAGCTATGGTGACCCTGGTACCCTGTAGGAAAAATGTATTTTTCAGAGTTCAGGGTGGATTACGAAAATAAGCTCTTGCATATCCTTACATAATAACTAACAGAGAAGCAGTACATTTTTATCACTGGGATGTCCAGGAAATACACCTGAATATTGTCTCTGCTACGCTCGACATGTTATTATATTATACGTCATACGAAGTAATGAATTGTACTTACAATAATGTACCGTACGGTATGACGTATGACGTACGTATTTCATTCGTTTAGTCGTAACATAAAATATAACCTTAAACGTATTCGATGTCGATGTCAACACGTAGTTGAACATGTTCGGTATTCAATAATCAATGTGTTTTCTGTATGCATTATTTTTCGTAGTTGCTATTTATTTTTTTTTTCAAAATTTAACAAATGCAAAAAAAAACACCCTTTTATATGGGACACGTATGTTTTATTATTTTTTCAAGATATTTAATTTTTGAATAGAGCCTTCAAATAATAACTGCGATGCGATTCGTGGAATTGTTAAATGTTAGTCGAGGTGCGCCATTCGTGTAGTTGATTAATACTGCAGCCTGAGACGCAATCCGTATGTAGCGTTAATAATACGCGTTTACCGCGGCGACGACCCTATTCACGAAGCCACGGTGTCTTGACCAAAAAAAGTTTGACCTACATTCGACTGTGCGTGTACCTGTTTGTTTATGATGGGAAATCAGAAGTGTTGTCGGCGACAACGTCAGTGATTGCTATATAATATGATATAGTATGACAGATTATTTTCATTGATTTGTATGGCGTTTATGACGACTGATGTTTTTCGGTCTGAGAGGTGAAACGTTTTTGTAAATACTCACAAACATTTCTTTTTATTTTATTATTTTAGTATTTATTTTAAGAAATTTGCCCCGAGAAAGTCGATGGGCTTTTCGTATTAAACCGTTGTCGTGAGATTCGACGCGATTCCCCATTTTTTTAATTTATTTATTTTTTTCACACACCGTGGATTCTCTCAAGTGGCGCCGCCGAACGCGATTACATCACCGCGCTCGGATTTCAGTGTCACCAGTCACTAACGAGACCGTGGTTTCAACCACAAACATAAATTAAAAAAAAAAACATACTCGAAGTAGCACTCAGTGTGCTGAAGCATTTTAAATAATAATAATAATAAAAACACCGACACAGAACGACAACATCATTCGTGGGGTGGTAATGTGAGTAAAAAAAAAAAAAAAACAAAAAAACAAAAAACGCGTCAAATCGATGGCGTTGCGAAATTCTACGTAGACAAACAGGCGGCACCGCGGTCAGATAAATATTATTTTCAATCTGCTCGAGCTTTCTATAAGTTGCCTTTTTTGTCCGTACATTAAACAATGTGCTCGTGTGTGGTGTTACGCCCAACATCCGTATTTACGTGACGAAAACGGACGACGCCGGGCCCTTTTCGATTTACCTACCGAACGTGCGGTACGCCGCCGTTGTCATTCACAGACGTAATCCGAGTGTATTATTTATCACCACGATCGTGGCGGTGCTTTCGTAACGCACGAACCTGCGACGAAATACGTAATCCACGTTATTTTTACAACTATACCGTAGCGGTGGCCGACGGTTTATTAGATCTCGTAAATCGGAAAACGGAATAACTCACGAGGGTCTCCTGCAGTCGTTTTTGTTCAACTAATTATTCATCTGTTTCTTCTTCGAACCAACTTTCATTGTAATACGAACAAAACGACCGTAAATTACATACTAACGACAGGCACGGATAAAGCATAACTGCGTACGTATGTCCGTTATCGGTGGTGATTTTTTAGCTAAACGATTGCGTACGGCCAGTGTTGGGATTAGATAACTACTTTTTTATCTAGATAAAGATAAAGATAGTATGACAAAAAACTATCTAGATAAAGATAAAAGATAACTAAATCAAAATTTATCTAGATAAAGATAAAAGATAAATACTTTTTATCTAGATAAAAAAATAGATAATTTTTTTTAATTCCTACTTTAAAGCAGGGTCATCATTTCAATATTTTCTAGGGTAGGGGCGTAGGGCATAATGTTGAGACGTAAGTATAAAACTACCCTTCACTTCTTAGGCATCCAACCAGTGACGCCACTAGCACTAAATTTTAGGGAGGGATATTTTTGTCTATGGTCCTATCTCAGTATTATGCCACAGGTAAAATATTTTTTTTTTTTTTTTGGTGGGGAGAAAATATTATCGTGAAAAAACTATATAACACGACTCTTCACAATCATTTTGAACCTTAACAACAGTTTTAGTATGTATTTAAATTTGTATAAGTAGATATACAATATTTTTATTAGGTAAAATACATATAATATAATTTATATCATTAATTTTTTCATTAATTTAATGTTGACGACGGTTGACGAGTCATCAACAAAACATAACAATGAACTGTAGGTTTACTATATATTTGAGCACCTACCAAGTTCCAGGCCCCTAGCAAAAAGATAAATAATGAATAATACCTTATAGCCAATAGGTATGTAGTATTATTAGGAACATACAATTTTTTACTCAGATGACTTAAAAAGTCAAATTTAAAGTATTAATTATCAAAAAAATTAATTGACAATAAAAACGAATATGTATTTTTTTTTTTTTTTTTTTTTTTTTGTATAGAGAATTAGAGACTAATAATTTATCTAGATAAATTTATCTAGATGGATGAAATTTTTATCTTAGATAATCTTTTAGATAAAATGAAATTATTTATCTAGATAAGATAAAAGATAACTAAATAATTATCTAGATAAGTCCCAACACTACGTACGGCGTTACCTGATTTTCAACAACACGATTGTGTACGACGTTTTCGACGTTGTTTCCAGTTTCATACCAGTACAATACACCGAATAAACTGGAAATAATTTATGGATAATAAATACTTTTCGTTTGTTCATAAACATTAAACTTTCGTTACCTTTATTGTTAACGATATCAATGCGATATCAAAACATTCTTATCTTGTGCTGGGCATTTCGTTATTTCAAATATTTATAATAAGTGTGTGTATATATTATATATATTATAAATGGCTTTGTGTAGTAAGAAAGTAATTCAATATTCAAAAGTAGTTGGTTATAGATGTCAAAGAATCAACTAAACACATCGCAAAACAAGACGAAAACTTTCCAACGGTTTAATTTTGTAGGTATTTTATTTATTATTTAAGGTCGAGATAAAAGCGTAGGTATTAATGAAAAAATGGATATGTAAAGCGCATATTCTCAGACAAAGCCGCACAATTCAGAAAGTATTAAATAATACAGGTGTGCGATATTACGTACGAGTACCCCCAGAAGTCTACTCAGTGATTAATACGTACAGCTGCAGCCACCCGCTAAAAAGAACGACGCACGTGACAATTATTATTCACGACATGTATACGGTGTGATTCAAACGCTGAAAGAGTTCACGGCACCACGAAATATTTGCAATTAAAAAACCTTGTGGGAGGTTCTTTTGTTTTCCTCGTTTTTTCATCAATTATTTCACGCATTATGTAATAATATTATTGATACGAATATTTATCTAAACGCGCAACGCGGCGGACGGTACTATCCGCTCCGTGTAAGACACGGAATAGGCAACGTATCTGTATTATGCGGTGTGAACGTGAGATAATGGTAAATTTCGATCTATGGTTTCAGTGTGGTCGATCGCGTTCGGCTTCGATCGGTGGACGCGGTGCAACCGCGGCCCGTGCAAGTGCAGGACCGAAACGCATACGGTGAGCTGTTGGAGAAAGGACTTCGAAGAAATTCCACCGGGTCAAGTCCTGCCGCACGACGTTAGCGAAATGTAAATATTATTATTATTATTATTATTATTATTATTACCATTGTCATTATCATTATTATTATTATTATTGTTGTGTTACCATCGTGTGGAATGCAGCCGTTCCACTCGTACCGGCGGCGGTGGTAAATTACGAGTAGATTATAAGAGTGCTACTGCGCGTAACGCAATACTTCAACGTGTATTATTTATAAACTCATCGAAATTCACTCTTTTATTCAGCTGGTGTTTAATTTTCATAATGGTTATTGAAACTGACATTTCAAATACACTTTTCAAAAAAAAAAAAAAAATGTTAAAAAAAACATACCTCTTCTGGAGGTACAAAAACGTTGACGGGTAAGCCACTATGACTGACCCCCGACCACCACCGGTTGAAGAGAGCTCGTTCTAGAGACGTGATTAGCGACCGAGATTCGAAACGAATCAAAGAATGATCACGAGGTTGTTTCGAAACTCAAAAAATTCACCATGTTTTTTCCAACTCGAAGAAACGTTTAAAATCGCATTAAACAGTTATAATATAATATAATCCCGTGCGCGCGCGTGTGTGTGTGTGTGTTTGCCAGTAAAAACGAAGACATTTCCTCCACGGTGGTTCAGACTCGTTACGACTCATCAGGAATAATACGCACGCGTTATGCCACGTTAGTGCCACGAATCTGAAAAAAAATATATAAAATAAAAATAAGAAATTTTGTGTACGTGCGTTTTTCGTATCAACACACAGTTGTTCTGTAAAGTCGTCGCCGTCTTCGCCATGGTAAAAACGCCGTTTAATCGATGAGGTATCGTGGTGTTCGACTTCAAAACTACATTTGTACGCGACATGGAAAACCGCTGGACAGAACGGGATCCACGAACTACGGAGTTTTTCACATTAAGACTATTTCAATTCAAATAATTATAGGCAAAAAAATTGAATATTCGAATACTGAATTATTCAGATAGTTATATACATATTGACGATGACTATGTATCAGTAGCGTATATTGGATTTAATTTCGAGGGGTTTTAGAAGCAGACTAAATTTGATTAATGGAATTTAGTTTTATTTTAACAATATATATATATTGATTACCGAAATTAATTTTGAGGGGGTTGAACGAACCCATCAACTCCTCTAAATATCATACTGGAATATATACTATACCGGGTGTCCTACGCTCATTTACACAAAGTAATTTAACTCTGAATTGAATTTTTTCATAAACAATTTAAAACACTAAAGTAACTATATTTTTTTGAAAAAAACTTTTTACCGTTTGTTATCTTTGATTATTTAAGTTTTGGGTTTTGTTTACATTATAACTGCTATTCATTTGTTTGAAATCATAATTTTACCAACAAATATTTAAATACTAACTGATGCCCTCAATTGAATATTCGAATCATTCCCATCACCCTTTCGTACTGTATTTACAGTCAAAATTATCAAAAAATTTATTGTGTATAGTAATTTTCTATTAAATGTATGTGTAAAAAAATTCAAAACGCGTACGTAACGAAAATTGCGTACGCACGTGGACACGATAGACAGAGAGAGAAAGAGAGAGAGAGTGAGTGAAAAACTGTATCATTTAGACGCCGAACGAATACTGTTCATATATTAAATAATGTGTAATATATATATATATATATATATATATATATATATATATATATATATTACACACACACACACACACACACACACACATCTCGATCCATTTAAAAACATGCGAACGCTATATTGAGAAATGTTTATTTCCGATTAGAAGTAGTTTCTATTGACCTCTTTACTTTTTATCGTACACATAATATTGTGTTATTTGTTTATTCAACACTATATACGTTATACTATTCGGGTAACGGGCGGCGAAGTCAATATAATAATAATAATAATAATAATACAATACGAACAAGACAAATAACGATTGTTAGCTATTAATACGCGCGTTGACATTGGAATGCGCCTGCTGTACGTATGTTGTGTTAACACAGCGTAATCCAAATTCGACTATTCGATAACAGTATAGGTACAGGATTTTTCGAATCACTCTCGAGAGTAGATTATAACTTATGGTTAACGATATACTTATTATTATAATCTTTTCGGATTTATACGTTTCGTATGTTATAAAAACTTTAACCAATTATTTAACGTAGTACAATATTTTTTTAAATTATTTTACATAGAAGGTGCTATCTTCTATAAGCGTTTTTATAATAAATTAGAAAACCACGAAAATCCTCTGATTAAAAATCTACATATCCCATCACTTCCTGGAAATCCCCGTCGCAGGCTGAAAAGGAAATGGTGTAGGGATCACCTAACTTAATCCTATCATTCCTAATAAGCTAAATAATCATATAATAAACAAGCAAAGTGCTACTGATGGGTGGCTTCTTATTCACGTAACCCCATAATGTTTTGTACCCTAATCTCACATATACTTATTGTGCTTAATTGTATAGATTGTATATTTCATGTAAAAATTAAAAAAAAAAAAAAATATTTTACATAATAATTTTGGCCTTTGTTGAAAATGCGTAAAATATTCTAGAAGGGGGAATGTCGATATATTTTGAAAATTTCTCAACTACTCATTCCCGCCCCCATCCTCTTGTTTGTTTTCAATAACTCTTGTGGCTAGCAGTCAAGTTTTAATTTGCTCACTCTTCCGTGTAATTACGTAAAAAAAAAAATAATCGTCTCACACCGCGCTCAATAAGATCGTGTGATTGTTTTGATTTTACAGCGACCTGAGCACCAACCGTATGATGTCACTGCACAAAGACACGTTTAAGGACTTGACCAACCTGACGGAAATGTGAGTGTACACTATTAATTTATGACATTATACTCTGCTACACAATGATTGTTCCGACGTAACAATATCATTATGTATGCAACGCGCCTGAGCGTCACGCTAAACAACTGGCACGCGTGTAAATTCTAGTGACCTGACCGACAACGACATCGACTACGTGCCCGCCGCCATTTTCAACACGCTGGAAAACCTCAAGAAACTGTAATTGCACAATATCATATTATTTCACTACGAAAACCGTGTACACAGTATAGTCATCAGTTATATACACAGTGGCGTCACGAAAATTTTACCTATAGGGACAAATATCAAAGCTACCCACCCACCCACACATACATACAATTTTAAAACATGCCTTAACACACTGTTTTTCACTATAGGACATAAATATCGATACAATTTTACAATATAAATTGTATGAAAATAATCCAACAGGGCAATAGGCATATGTTTTTTCATAGAATAATTTAACAGCCACACAAAATATTACCACCCACCGAAAATATTTTGGGGCAACTGCCCCAAAACATTATATTTCCGTAACGCCACTGCAGTTATGCACCAACACGGATCGCGTTATCCCGGTAAAACGGACTGCGATAATTATTATTACGTCGACGTTTTCAGACGGTTCCACCGGAATCACTTGGTCGAAGTGCCGCTGTTGTTCAAAAGAAACCCGAAATTGCAAATACTGTGAGTATATTAATACAACGTCACGTCGCGCCTGTATACATTAATTTATACATGATATAATAAAGCGTATAACTCTATACTCGCCGCAGCACAGTTTTCGACAGTATATCAAACAACGTTTCGTAAATACACGTCCTGTGCGTGAAAAACAAATACAGCACTTTTCGAAATAGCCGTGATATTCGTATGGGCTTGTCGCCTTGAAACTATACATATATACATATGTTTTAATACAAATATTGTAATAATAATACACCAGGCGCGTTAACGCACAAATTATAACATCGCGTATTGAATTATTATTATTATTATATAATATAATATCAAGGTAAATGGTCTAAATAGTGTAACATTAGATAATAACGAGCGGTTATATACTACAGATTAAAGATTTGTAATCGACCGAATTATTTATTATGTTATATCGCAGGCGTATATATATATATATTATATATATATATATATATATATATATACATATATATATATATATATATATATATATATATATATATATATATATATTTGTGTGTGTAAACGAAAACAAGAAAATTATTCTAAAACACGCTCGGTCGGCGGCGGATCTTATTAAATACGAGTGCAGCACACGTCAAATTATTATTAATGTATAAGCGTTTTCACAATTTCGCAATTTTTCTTTTTTTTTTTTTTCTTATTCATGCTCTTTTTACACGTGTCATCATCGTGTGTCTGTCAAAGAATTCGATTCATATTCGAGATCCGGCCCCGCTTCTACAAGCTCCTTGTACGATGTTAACAGTAAATACATACACACGATTCGCGATTACGTGAATAATTCGCGTGCATATATATATATATATATATATATATGCGTAATATTCATGTAGGTGCGCGCGAGCAATCGAACTCGGACGTTTTTAATCGTACCTACTTATTATTATTATTATTACTTTTTTTTTTTTTTTACGAAGCGTGTGCACGTATCTGGAGGTATCTGCGATTTGTGTTTGACGTATTATTTATAATACGTCTTTACTATTACTTCCGGATAATGACCGCGTGTATACGGTCGCGCGCGTTTCAATAATTAATATCATAATATACACCGCCGCCGTACCGTGAACTTTCTACACACGAGGCAGGTATGGCGTCGCGGGGCGCTCCGGTATATAGATAGACGCTGTCGTGTCGTTTAAATCACTCATTACATTTGATCGTGATACTTTATTACACTATTATGTCTTCTACACATCAAACGTCGACGCGTTTTCTCGCGTTCGTTCGCCTGTTCGTTTTCATCGCGTGCGTTGTCCGTGTTTATACGCGACGCGCCGAGTGGTGTACGTGTTATGCGTGCCGGAGCACGGAGGGGCCGATGACATGGAAATCTGGCAAAAATTGTTTTTGTGTTTATAACGCATTCTATGCATTATAATTCAACTAACTTTATATACCGTACATAAAGTTCTAACTTGTACTTGAATACGTTTACATTAACGATAACCGACATTTTGGCGACGAACATAAATTTAGACAAATTTTGTTACTAACAAAAACAAATACTTAAATGAAGAAATCACCATGACTTGACGAAGACGGAACTTCTTAATCGTTTAAACCCGGTGATTCTAAAATCTGAATCACATTTGCATTTCAGGTGGATTTCCGTTTCATTATTTGATGCGTACTAGTAATGAATGGATGTAAAAAATATAACAAAAAATTATTTTATGCAAGTTCTATAAAATTGTTTATGATTCTTCAAACGGAAGCTACTTACGTAAACATATGCAAAATGATTTTCGTCAAAATCAAAGAATACGTTTTTGGCAATTACATTTTGCAAAAATTGATGCCTATGAAAAAATACAATTTTGTGTTGTTTGTATTTTAAATGTAAATTATAGGTACGATATCCAAACAAAAAATAAATACAGCATTGACATTATGTGACTGACCTGATGTTATTAAGTCTGCAATAAACTGAATATTCAGTATACGTTTATGTCACAAAGTAATTAAAAATAAATAAAACTTTCAAAAACTCGTCAGAGTGATTTTGTATGATATTATAATGTACGGCGGACTTATTTTATGACTGCTGAAACTAGATAAATTCGAAGCGCACCGTGTGCTTTAAACCTGTCCCAAACGCAGAATTAATTCCTCTACCGATAAAATATAACAATACGACGAGACAGTTCGAATTGATAAGAGTTATTTTTGCCGGCTTTTGATGTTTTTGGCTTCTCTGTGCGACGTCGTCGGTCTTGTTTGTTTTTATTTTATTTTTTTTTTTTACGCATTAAATATACATAATAAAATAACCGTACGGTTCACGTATCCGGGGTATCGATAAAACCGTTTCGAATGAATTAAGCGGACGATCCTGTAAAAGCCGAAAGATCCGTGTGGGAATCGTACGGGAGAAAAAAAGTGAATTTTCGGCTAAACGGAGGAGACGAGGTCTGATCAGGCCCGTCGTAAGATATCATCCGCCCTAAAGCGAAAATTTGAATGCTGCTCTTAAATACTAAATTAAATGGGTACATGAATAATATTGAAATTAACAAATTTGTGTCGATGTGTTGGTTCATAAATTTGAATTTGAAAAAACCACAAATAAATATACAACTTTTAAAAAAATTAGAATATAACACGAGTATACATCATACACATAGGCACTATTTGTTTGAATAAAAATCAAAATGAGAAAAATATTTATAATAATTATAATAGCTTTTTGAAATTGTAGTGCGGCATTATAAATTGATTTTTCTTGCCTTTTTTGTTGCTGAATCTCGTACTAATTTTTTCAAGTTTGTGCCGACTTTGCTTCAATGGATAACATATAATGATTTTTCGTAAGTTTCAGTTTCAAGAAACTTCTTCCAGCAGACGCTACAGTCACCGGAGTCATAAGAACGATTCTTAAACTGGTCGCAATATTAAGACAGATTTTCTGAAGTTGATAACTGTAAATATACTCGAGATTTTTTCACCTTGAGAAGTATTTTTTGAACATTCAATAATTTAATTTTGCCGCCTCAATTTCCTTAAAATATTTTGCCGCCCTAAAGCAACGCATGGCTTGCTTGTGACCTAGCGACGGGCCTGGGTCTGACAACACGCCGAGAACACGGTGTACGGGAGGGTTCGCGTCCCAGGAAGAGGGACAGAGTTTTTTACACGACGTAACGTCCGTCGATTGAGTAACGGTCAACGCAATAGATTATTATGATCGCGGGCGTACGTGCCGCGTGATATTATAATAATCTCGGTGTCCGCGCGCGGACGCGGGTTCACGACGAGATAATAACCGCGACGGGTTTCCTGCAGCAACAATGATCGTTGCAACATTTTTCGCTCGTACATAAACGCCGGGTATAAACGCCGTTAACAGCTCGCAACGCGCGTGAGTTTGACGAACAGTTTCGAGCCGCCCTGCCGTGAACTAGTTTTACGAATGAAATTATTGGCACCTACACCCGACGCGGAGAATACGATTAAAAAAAAAAAATAACACGGACCGCAGAGAAAAGCCCGCGCGCGATCGACAAATTAGATATCGGAAAGAAAATAAAAAAAATACGTATATACGTACGAGACGACTAAAAAAAAAAAAAAAAAAAGAGAACGATCGGACGGAGAAAGGCCGACTGAAATTCGTAAACCAGTTCTATCGTTATATAATTCGGTTTTTGCATAAATTGTTTCATTTGCGACTGTAACGCGTGTACACGTTAAATCGGTGTTAAAAACCGCCGTGGTGCGCGTGGGCAACGTTGAAGGGTGTCATGTGATAATTTTGTTGTTGAAACGCGATAAAAAAATATATTATAGTAAAAATGATTTTTTTTTTATTTATATATATATCAATACTACGGTTGTAATTTTTTCGTAACGCGTTTTCATCTTTGATAATTTTATCTCGATATAATGCGGTAAATATGCATCAAACGTACATTAACTCGCTTCGTACGGGACATTACATTTATTTTACCTCCTTATCTTCGTTTTTCTATCGTCGACATAATGGTTTAGGCAAACCGTAATGTTATTTTGATAATGCGTACTACTCTGCTTAAAATGTATTCGATTTTTTTGTAATTGAGACATCTCAGTTCTCTGTTTAATTTAATTTATTCGTTCGTTTCTGTCGTTGTTTTTCATAAAGTTTAATAATAATAATAATAATAATAAAGATAAATTAAGAAAAACATATTTTTAAAATAAATGATGAAGGTACGGCTATGATATGTTTTTGAACTTATTGATTCATATCTGATTAATATGTTTCGGAAAAAATTTAAAACTTTAAAGTCTTCAAAGATCTCAATTCAGAGTACCCGAAACTAGTTACTTATCAATTTGTTGATATTTCTTAAACATGGTGAATCATTCAAATATTAAATGAGAACGTTGTGTAATAATTGCTCGTGTATGAATCATGTTTGACACTCGCCTCGTCAAACGTAATTAGAATTTAATGATTTATAGTAACTATGGTTTTTCTTAATTCCATCATAAATTAGTTTAACGGGTCTAGGACGGTTGGTAAAAAAAAAATCGTTCAAAAACAATTATTCATCATGGGCTGTTTTCAAAACTTTTTCGTCAATCGGCCCTTCGCGAAAACTGGTATTTCATCTTTATGATAATTTAATTTGCCCGAAAATATTAATATTATTTGAACCTTTTTTTTTTTTTTACGAATTTAACCAACTGAACATTTTAAACGTTAATTTATACGTTTGATCAATGGATATTCGGCCTGTCGTGGTCGTAAACGTATTCCCTAGGCACCGTATTCGGTACAACGTTTTCAGTTCCTCTCCCGTTAAGGACACAATACACGCACGTAAATCTAAATGCGGATTATTACTAATTACATGACGCATACAATAATTAATAATTATAATAATATGATTATTGTTGCGAAAACCCACGTTTCACGATCACTGACGGTTTTTTCGTGCACTCGCGAGATTTTCGCGCCGACGTTTCGACACAGAGGACTCTTCGCAGTGTTGCTCGTGCAACAGGCTGTGGTGCGGCGCACGGAGCGCACTAATCGCCCTTAATCAGTGTTTCTCAAACTGTGTTCAGTGGCGATCCCTCGGGGATTCTATAAAACTCGAATATTTTACACGATAAGTCATGGTCACACTTACACCATCCACCACTATTTATACGCGTCAAACAGTGTTTTTCACTTTTGTGTCGACACAAACGAAATAGGTACCACAACAGACTCGACGCCAAACCTGACACGAGAACGAGAATTCCGCTTTCGTCAATACAGCTTAATATCAACTATATCTGTTAGATATTCAAAACAATAATACTCGTATTATAAATGTCAAAATTCAAAAGCCCTGGTTGTTGTTTTTTTTTTTTTTTGTAAATTTCGAAAATATTTTTCGATTGAAACAAAAACTACGTACGATTATTTGAAATAATTTCAATTCTCGTTAGTAAAACTAGGCGTTGAAACAAAGTATACGGGGTCCCTCAATCAATGTAGACATTAAAAAACATGGTTTTATACCGACTGTAAAAACATTGAGAAACGCTGCCCAAAATAATTTCGAAACATAATAATAACCAGGGCTCGGAACTTTATGTAATTGCATGTTTTTCAGGAAGCTGCATATTCAAAATCTGATTTGATACAAATTCGTTTCATGGTCCATACAATTGAAATACAAAAGTTTATGTTACATATTTTTGCATAATTTAACTAAATTTATATGATTTCGCATATCAAAAGAATTTAAGCCTATTAATGCATATTTTATGCTTATAATTTATTATTAATAAATTTAACTATGTTGTACCTAGTATTAATTTCAGTTTTGTTTTCACTGGCCCAGTATTTAATTTTAAAATTTTCGAGAATAAAAATATATTTATTCATACCAAGAGCTGTCACAGCACGTGTCATGCCACGGTATCGTTAAATAAGTGGGATCTCGTAATCTTAATGACCGGCCGTTTGTTGGATGGTCGATTACTGCTGGTATTTTAACACTTTAGTTAGACAAATACATGATTTGTACATTTTTAAAAATTAAATGAATAAATATTAAAATAATTTTTTTTTCATAATTTTACTTTTATATGAATATTTACAATAAAAATAGTTGCATATTATACTGCATATTTGAGGTTTTTTTAGTGCATACGTATGCACATATTTTATAGTTTTTTAGTGCATAAAGTTCCGAGCCCTGAATTAATAACAATAATAATAATATTAATAATAATAATTATAATAACAATAACGCCCGTTCGGACACGACGGCGGCGCAGAGACATGTCGATGAACCACATCAAAGAGCTGCCGGAGACGTTGTTCCAGTTCACGCGAAACCTGGTGCTGTTGCATTTCTACGACAACGAAATCGAAGTGCTGCCCAAGGCGATTTTCAAGGACCTCAACCGCCTGGAAGACCTGGACCTGTCGGCCAACTCGTTGCTGGAACTGTCGTCGGACGTGTTCCAGGGCGTGGTGTCGCTCAAGCGGCTGAAGTTGCAGGAGAACCAGCTGCAGCAGCTCCCATTGGGTAACGTCCTCCGCGGCGCGGCGTCCGTCCTCGCGGATCGCGACCGGTGGCGGCGCGACTTCGTCGCGGCGTCCGCACGCGCTAGACGACGAACAATCGCCGCTCGGTTTCTACCCCGCCCGTTTTCCGACGAAATGCTCCCCTCCCCCTCGTGTACACGACGCATTATACGGTTATTAAAATAATTATAAATCACTACGCGATTTGCACGGCATTGTTTGTTCGGTTATTACCATAATAAATTACTTAACGAATCGGTACAACTATTATTATAATAATATTTAATGACCTTGTTATGAGGTCAAAACTCCACCGGTTCTCGCGAACATAAGTCTGTGGAACGGACCTTCAGAGCCGCAGACGTCGTTTTCACATTTTAATAAAACGATAGACGAAAACGAAAATGTTTTCCGTTCCACTCGCTCGACACGAACAAGGTCTGAACGAGGTTTGGCAATTTTTATTATTTTTTTTTTTTTTTGTACTACTATTTCTAAAAATTTCCAAAAAAAAATATTTGTCAATTTTTGAAAAGAGTGATTCAAAGTGTTTTGGGCCCCGGAAAGTCTGACGGGTTTCAAAACCGACCTCTGTAGAATCCTACCGTCTATAATGATTTGAACGAGTCTTCGGTCTCGCGCGATAACCCTGCCGTGCTAAACAAAAAAAACATCTCCATATAACCAAAATGATGGGAAATCAACTAAACAGTTTTAGACACAAAACTGATCCGTACACCTAGTATAATCAACATAATAATCTAAAACAAAAGCCAATATACTAATTTTTATACCATATAATTTATTTTTTGCATTTTTAAATATTTTCATTTATTCCTTATCTATTAAAATGGACTGACGTCTTATTAGATAAGCACTATCAGAAGCAAAATAACAGTATATCCAAGAGAGACACTGTTTTTATACAGAAGAAATTAAAAAAATACAAGTACATAAATTCATTTTTTTGAAGATACTGTTTTTTTTTTTTTTTTTTTTTTTTTGAAATTGTATATTATGGAAAAATGTAATGACTCATAACGAAATCAATTATATGTAAATAAATAAGTTCCAAATAACAAAAAAAAACAAATAAATATTTCAGGTGTACGAAAAAAAAATATTAATAAATGAATAACTCAGTCCTATTTAATAATATTTAAAAATTATGCAAGTAATCATACTATTATAATATAAAATTATAAACTATAAATAATCAACAAACACGATTGCATAAGATTATTAAAATTATAATAATACTATAATCAATATGAAGATATGGTTTATATAGTTACATTTATAAAATGTCTCCAAAATAAGCGAAATTACAGTAACTCCGTAGGATATACTGCTTATTTTATTCTTATTGGGATTTACTGTACTTTTGCTACTTGTTTGATGAAAATAATTATGGACTTACTGTTTATTTTCTTAATTTCAAATACTCATTTTCACTGTTAAATATTGGATATATTGCTTTTTGTATCGAAAAAAAATGGTATAAAACCGCATTATTAACCAATGGGTACCAATATCTTAATTTTTACCAAAATTGGAGATACTGCTTTTTTGCTTAGCACGGCAGAACTACAGTCGACCCTCGCGCCGTCAATTTCGGACGATTCACGACGCTCTGGTCAGTGTCAGTCGATTTTGTGACGGACAAGGTTTTTTTTTTTTCGAACGCAGGGGTGTTCGACGACGTCCAGTATCTAGAAGTGTTGTCTTTGCGAAACAATCGCCTGTCGTTCATTCGTCCGGGGCTGTTCAACAACATGCGACGACTGGTTTACTTGGACCTGACGGAGAACTGGATATCTCTGGTGAGCGGAGGCGCGTCCGCGTAATATCATTATTATCAGGGTCCGGATTTTTTAACATTTGCGAATTATTAAAGAATACAGAGGAAAATAGCAGGGCGGGCTATACATTTGTATTTTACACCGGAGACTCTAAATATGAAATTTTATTTTACTATTTTTTGCATATTTGATGCATTTTAGATTTTTAGTGCTATTTTCAAAGTGTTGGTACTATTTTTCTTATATAATGCTTTATTTAGTAGTTTTCATAAATATCGTTTATATCGAGAAAAAATCATTATTCATTTATGTGAATTCGTAAGAAAAATTACCACATTTTTGTTTCGTACCTCATTAATTGATATATAATATTATAGTTGTAGGTATACAATATTAAACATGTTAGTATATTTTTAAGAAGCTCGGAAATATCGAATATTATACATTTTATGCCCTCTAATCTGTTTTATTTATATATATTTAAATATTGTTTAGATTTTACAATTTTCTTTAAGTAATACGTATTTATTCAAAAGATAAAAATTTAAACCACCAGTAAAAGATGATAATTTCAAAAAAATTTGTTTTTTTGTTGCTATTTTTGATATTTTTAGGGCATATTATCACGCATATTTTAAAGATTTTTCGGTGCTATAAAATCCGAACCCTGATTATAAATTGATCATGTGCCCCGAACGCTTTCGCACCGGTCACGCTTGGTGAAATCTATAGCGACTTATTTCAACGGGCACGGCCGAATCGAGACGTTTCGCGCCCCGAGGCATATAGGCGTATTGTTCTGTACGCACAGCAGGCGCGCGTAAGGGCGGGGTGAAGGGATTTAGACCGTCGCGTTGCAAGGTTCGATGCATTTTTTTTACAGACACGAAATCGTTTCACTGCAATTCGATATTCATTGATTTCATCCGGAAACGAGAGATTCGAGGAATATTATACGCAGCGGATGTTTAATTAAAAACAGAATTATACGGTTTTTGTGCATTTTTGCAATTTTATTCTCACGCCCGTCTTTTTTTAGCGTTGAATTTTAAACGCGCTACCGCTTGGTTTTTTTCCGTCACGGTTTTATTTGTTTTTAATACGTCGGGTATCGTAATCGCATATAGTTTTTTCTCTCAAAACACATCATATGCACCTTTTAAACCTCGGGCCCGGAGGCAAATGTCCTCCTCTGCCCTCTCTAATCCGGCCCTGTATATATATATACACGTTATATACATAATATATTTTATATAAATTATTTTTATACGTTATAGCTGAACGGCAACGAGTTCAACGACCTGGTCGCCCTGAACGAACTTCATCTCGGTCAGAATTACTTGGACTTCATACCGGAACGCACGTTCAAAAACTTGGTGTCGCTCGAAAAGCTTTACCTGTTCTCGAACAACATCCAAAAGTTGGACATCAACAGCTTTCACGGTCTGCGAAATCTGTCGTCTCTGTTTCTCAACAACAACGTGATAAAACTCATCGACGACCGGCTGTTCGAACCGTTGAGGAATCTCAGAAAGTTGTAAGCACCTGTTCCGCGCGATGTGATTTTAATTTCCTACGCGCACGCGATACCTGCGCATTATCATGCATGATATTACGTGGTTCGTGAACACAATATTACATAGTATACGATTCGCATGCATAATATATTCTGAACTCGGGTCCGATCCTAGAACAATTATTATTACTTCGGTATCGATAAACGATTGAAAAAAACAAAATCATTAAATTGATTCGACAATAATTACACTGTAATTTTATAATGATTTCGATTAAGTCTGACAAGTAAATGATACCTTCTGGTGTGTTTAATTTTGACGGGGTTTTTTTTTGTTTTTTTTACACAACAAATCCAGGAAAATATTTACAGTACTGCACACGACGATAGAGTATACGCATGTGGGGACGTTCATGTGATCACAGATAATATTATAATTATTATATAACACGGTGTTTTTAGTATTATCTAAATAACCGAGTATTAAGTTCATTTGTGTTTTGTTTGTACACGTCATATTATGTTTTTTCCTCGAACAGAGCAAATATTATTGAGACCACAGAACAAACAAACAAGTTTTAATTTCAAAATTTATAATCATGATTCAAAGTGTAGAAAAAAAAACCAATATTCAACGTAATATTTACATAATTAGAACGATTCGTTATGCGATATAAAAGTTTAACAATGAAATTATTTTGTTGTTATTGAATGATATAGGTAGAATAATTATTAGCTGGTCTTCGACAGTTCGTATAACGCGTCGGTGATGTAACGCGTAGCACGCACGATAATAAAAATACATTAATTGCAGTCGATTTTATTTTCAGAAACCGCACATAAATCTGTTCGAATCGCGTTTAACGATCGAACGCTATAAATATAATACGTACATGTATACGAACGATTTTTTTTTTTTTTTTTAATCAATTTGAACCGTGATTGTTTTTATTATTTTTTAATTGAAGCTCGCAAATGATTTCGTTGTTTTACTTAAATTATACATAAAATCGCAACGCACCAACATATGACGTCATTATTAATAATAAGCGTCGCGGTGTACACTGGCGCGATCGGACGCTCTGCGTTTGATATCGAAACGTCGTCGTTTAGATCGATTTTCGTGTTATTATAAAATATATTTTAAAGTGAATCCATACCCTTGGAATGCGATGATTTGCGTCAGGCGCGGTAATAAAATCGGAAGCTTTTAAACGAAATTCCGTACATATTTTCCACGTTATCTCAAGATGATACATACTTGAAATTGTTTTGATTTTCGTATTTGCATGCGCATCCAACACACGCACACGATATTTATTTTTTTATAATACATTAAAAATAAGTACCTGCGTGTTCGTGTACGCGAAGATAAAACGAACTCATTCGTGTTTTTTCTTCTTCTCGTCTTACGATATATATTGTTCTTCATAAACAATATTATATTCATTCACTGCGTAAGTCAACACTGTTGTGCACCTACGTGTATATTATATATATATATATATATATATATATATATATATATATATATATATATATATATATATATATATATATATATATATATATATATATATATACAACGCATGTGAATTATTTAGTTAGCTCTCGCACAGTTAGCACGACTGCTCGTCAGCAAATTTAATTCTACAATATTTCGTACACACCGAGAAACTCTATAATAACAATAACACAAGGCACGCGTTCTGCGATGTTTCAGGCACATAGACAGCAACAAGTTCCAGTTCCTGCCCCAAGACTGTTTCAATCACTTGCCCAAACTGATATCTCTGAAACTTTCCAAGAACCCGTGGCACTGTGACTGCGCCATATTGTACTTGGCAAGGTAAAAAAAAAAAAAACCAATCGCCGTATACGCGTACGGACGTATTTTGTAAAAACGTGAATCACTTGTGACTTAAGGTAAAAACACACTACTGTCACGTCACGTGAAA
Source organism: Therioaphis trifolii (assembly GCA_027580255.1). Classification (NCBI taxonomy): domain Eukaryota; kingdom Metazoa; phylum Arthropoda; class Insecta; order Hemiptera; family Aphididae; genus Therioaphis; species Therioaphis trifolii. The sequence goes on from CM050404.1 coordinate 125,967,073, forward strand.
TCACGTTGGCGTGTCACAAGCGTGATTAGCTGTGATATCACGTTTAGAAATACACTATTGTCATGAACTCGTGTCATGTCTTTCACCATTTCGCAGTACTTATATTTAAACAGTTGGCGCACTGTATATTTGATACGAGCACTTGTCAGTTTGTATTTTAACTATGGAAAGTTCGAGTTCATCTGATTCATCAGATTGGGAAACAGTTGCTGCTTTTGTGGTCCTCGGCGAAGACGAGAGAAACAAAAGGTCGACAAGAACATAGGTCCATGATATAAATACCAAAAGAGAAGAGTTGGGTGAGTTTCGAAGGCTATTCCAAGAGCTACGAAACGATTCGAAACGTTTCCATATGTATTTTAGAATGACAATAGAACAATTCGATTACATATCTACGTTGTTTTGTTAGAATTTTGAATTTAGACATTTTGTTAGAAAGTTTTGTTGAGAAAATAAAACATGTCTGATATTTTTTTTTCTCGACCGATTCTTCCCATGCATTTTGCCGAATATGTTGATCTCGGTAATCAGATGACCCATGGTCACATATAGAACATTATATTCCCTAACTTTTTCAATAAGCATTTCTTCCATTTTTGAATTTTCAATTTAGAAACGAAATAATAGTACGAAACACTAGTTTACGTGTTATTACAAATGTGCAAACTTACAGAAAATAGAGACGTGATTTCACGCGTGAGTTTGGTAACGTGACGTGATAAGCATGACGTGATAACAGTGTGTTTCTGATGAATTCAAATCAAATGTAAAACATATGATATATATGTAAACGTTTTCCCTGTCCCGCGAGCTCTGGTGACAACGTGTGATTTCACGTGATGACGCGACAGTAGTTTGTTTCTACCTTTGTCCGCACGCGTTTATTGCCGTTTTCGTCGGACGCGATTCGATGGCGCGTCGTAATAATTACTGCGATACGCGTTATTCGCGTAAAACCGAACGGACGCGGTGACGTTAACCCTTGGTTAGGTAGGTGAAAAAATGTTACGTTAATAGTTACTATGGGTCTCATAGACCCATATCAATACATTAATTTTATTCTTTCATGGTAATACTTTATCTCTTCAAATATTAATAACAATTACATAGACACACTTAGAAATATATTGTAACAATTACGAAATAAAAAAATAAAATATTGAAATGGTTATAGATAAAAACTTTTGACCCGCGGACGCGCGTACCACGTCTCGATCGACGGGTAAAACCGCGCGGCCGTTCGCTATAGACGAATCGCGATTCGTTTTCCGAACCGTATCGTCTCGACACGGTGTGTCGACTGAGAAACGATTCCGAGTTCCTACTGGAGAGGACCCGCGATGACTCGACGCTACAATATTATTTGTCATCGGCACTCGATGCGAAAATCGTAATAATTCGTATAGTTCTGACAGTGTTAGATAACAATAACAAGACGTGTTGTAACTTGTAATGCGCGTATTATAAGCGTGCAGAGGTTATTGTCAGTGATGTTCCCATGGGCGCCGGGTTTCCCAAATTTCATGGGGTGCCTAAAATCCTTAGATATTAATAAATAATAATTTTTTTTCCGACATAAATTGTTACCTTATTTAATACGACCTTTTTCACATATTAAAACTTTTAAGTACATATTAATTATTATACATCAAATTATTTTCATTTCATAAACGTATGTTAGGAACGAGTTATCAAAACATCCAAAATATATTGTTGTCATAAATATTATACAACGAAAAAATTATAAACGTATTAAATTACATATTGCTCTATCTTTTTATTTCACGGGGTGCAGAGCATCCCATAGAATGATTCATGGGGTGCTTGAACACCACAGCACCCCAATAGTCGGCACCCATGGATGTTCCCATCATTTTTCATGAGAGTATACTGTGACGAACGAAGCCAAAATAAGGATATTCACTAATAAGAGGATTCTTAGATTCTTCAAAATCTAAGTACATAAACCATATCCCTAAGGCTGACTTGACGTTTATGTAAGACCGGACACAGTTTTGGTATTTCTTGGAAAACAAAATACACAATATGTACTATAATAACGTCTCAGAGATAGGTGATAATATGCAATATTTTTATTTAGAATGCTACGATTTTTTCGCGAAAATTAAGGCTATTTGTGCCTAATAGTATTAGACGGCCATTGAATATGATAAAAATTTTAACACAAATTTATTGCGAAAACAAAGCAAGCGAAGTGGTAATTTTTTTTTTTTTTTTGTGATATAGGCCTATCCAAAACTTTACCCCACTCTTACAAAAATTGAAATGACGTCACTGTCACCACCAGATTGATTAATAACTTCGATAATTTGATTTGTCATACGAGCTCCTATAATATCAAACAGTATCTATTATAATATTATACTGCAACAGTTCAGAACTATGAAGTCAAAAATAAACCAAATTTAAAAAACAAAAAAAAAGTAAATTTTTTTTTTTAAGAATTTGTTGAGAGTATAAGTAGTATAGCTAAGTATTTTTGTAATAAAAGCCTGAGAGTGTTCGACGTATATGTAATACGCCCAATGGGAACACTACTGGTTATTGTGTGAGCAGGCACTCGCGTAATAGTGTGATATTACGCGCACGGGCCGATATTTTTTATCGAAATGTCCACGTGAACGCGGGACGAAACGTGAAAAAAAAATGCATAGGTACTCGTGTGCAACATCACGTTGCTACCGTCGATGTAAAAATCGATATTTAAAAAAAAAAGTACATAAATATCGTTGTCGACCAGTTTCGTGCGCGTTCGTCCTACACGATTCCAAAACTGTAAATGACACCGTACGTGGAGGACGAGTAGTATTTTCGTTTTAGTCGCCGCACTATCAATAACTTCGGTTCGGTACGGAGACGGGTCCGCGGGGAAAAAAAAAATTTAAAAGTGCCCGCTTGTACAGCTCGTTACAGCCTACGATATTATACTCTGACGTATCGTTACGACGTGTATATCGTCGTCAAGACGTCTCTTCTCGGTCGTTTGTTTATTTCTTTCGTTTCGTTTTGTTTTACATGTACGACCGGACACCGTGCCCCCGTCCCCTGTCCGTCGATGACAGATGGCTGAGGGCGAACAGGCAAAAGGTGTGGGACTCGAACCCGACGTGCCGCGGCCCCAGAGACCTGGGCGGCAGGCCCGTCGAAGACATGACCTTTGAGGACTTGTGCGACGGCCAATGGGCGAGCATGGTGAAGCTGACACCCCGGGTGCCGATCCGATGAAAAATATTAATAATCATTATTATATTATACATATATATTTTATATATTATTATAGTCGTTGTAATAGCGTGTCGCGTCGGAAGCCGATTGATTTAATGACTTTTTTATTATCCGCTGCACTCGAGTGATACATACGTTTATATTTATACGTACCGAACTATACATATATACATGTGTATAAGCATCTGTGTGTGTGTGTGTGTCGCGTGTGTGCGCGCATTGTTTCTTTAGTTTTTAATTGATCGTACAGTTTAATTGTGTGCAGATAAGAAGGCGACTGTTATCAGAGGCCGACTGCACTATAAAATACAGTAATTTTAACATTTATTATTATTATTATTTTTTATTTTTTTTTTCCTTAATGTGCCACTCGAGAGTAATAACACTGTACCGTGTACGCATATTATACGCAGCGTTCGCGTTCGCGTGCGTGTGTGTGTGTGCGCGCGTGTGTGTGTGTGTGTGTGCGGCGCGCGCCCGCGCGTGTGTATACTCGTACACGAGTGTACGAGTGTGTACAGTCATATAGATAAGAACAGTAAACAATTTTTTGATCTTCGTCAAACATTTTTCATTTTTCGTACCGCAGTCAGCAATAAGCGTTCTGTACGATCAGTTTGAATCACAATTATTATGGTCGGCACTTGTTCGTCGTTTTATCTGTACTGTACGATCCTGATTTTTTTTGCTAGTGGTAAATACAAATATTTTATACATTATTCTGTCCGCGCGAATGTCATTAACGAACACGACGATATCATAACGTATTTTATAGTTTACCGTACACGATTGTTGTAAAAGGCTATGGCACTTAACTACGACAACATGTTTTTTTTTGTACACGCGCATTATACTCGAGTAAATTCAACTTTGTAAATAAGCTTACTTTCTAAGAAGAATAAAACACGCGTGTCAACCATCCGTCGCATTCAATTTTTGTTTTTTTTTTTTTTAATCCTTTTTGCCTTTCTCATTTCTTTTTTTTTTTTTGTTTCTCGTCGTATTTTCGTGTTTTTTTTTTTACACCTGCAGTTGTTACATACTTCATTTGTCTGTGACTTCGTTTTATTCTAGATTCGGCCGTCGTGTTAAGCGATTCCGGAAATGAACCAGGCGAACACGCTGTAAGTACCTACCTAGCACATTTAATATTATACTATAACGTTCACAATTTAATAATAATAATAATAATAATAATAATAATAATAATAATAATAATAATAATAATGTAATAATATAACGTAACGCACGATAAACCGATTACCACCCGTTACTGCCGTTGTAGACGCGAACAAACTATCGCCGGCTCAAAATTATTACAATAATAATAATAATAAGAAGAAGAAGAATAATAATAATCACGTCATATACGTGCGACAATTAAAAGCGGAATCTCTTTTAACGTGTCGTAAGGTTGTCACACGTGAACGGATAATTTTTTTTATTCGGTCTATCTGCGTTTCGCGGCGTGTTGTCGACATATTTCATCCGAAGAATGTCAAATATGCCATGGCGCATTAGCATGTTTTGATGTATCAATACCACATTAACTGTGTGTATAAGGATGGCCAACGACCGTCGTCGTCGTCGTCGTCGTCGTCGGTTTTACCGCCGTTTCGCGCGCGCGTGTTTGTTTGGACACGACGAGTCAAACGAGCTAATGACTTATCTATATAGGTGTACAAACTGTTTATTATATTTTTCGCTCGTACGGCACATGGCGAACAGTTGCCGAGCAAAGACAATAGCGCGTGATCATTACCTTTATTATTATTATTATAATTATTATTATTATTATCGTTATTGTTATTATCACACGTTTTCAAAAAAAAAAAAACGTCGTTTCATACGTCGTACATTATTATTATTATTATTATTATTATTTCCGTTCGAAAATCCCGAGTACGCCGACGTTTAGATAATCGAAATATCATCATCACGACACTCGAAAAACGTTTTGAATTCCGTTTTGACGCAGCGATCGGTAGACGTCGCGCGTCGGCGCGGTCGTGATTGTCGCGAATCCGCGACAAAACCCGCAAGAGCTTGTCGTTTGAACGCGCGTAACGTGCAAAATATATGTTACGTTGAAAACGGTGCGCTCGAACCGTCGTCAAAATCGTACATCTCGGGAATAATATTTAACACGGTCAGCCCCCCCCACATCATATTTTTGGCCCAGGTACAGAACTCGATCCGGGCCACCCTATCATAACAATTAATTTTTCGAGATTAATTTATTACTTCAAGACCTTAAATATTAGTTTTATGTATAGATTATAGGAGAAGTTATAATTAAAAAATAAAATATCAACAAATCGATAGGTATCCTTTATAAATTGAAAACATGTGTAATATTATATACATAGTACAAACTGAAAATGTATGTTAAAAAATAAAATCTTGAAAAAAAAGGTATAAAACATTTGTTAGGTAAAAATAAAATAATGTGATTATTATAACTTATACTGTACGATAATTGAATGTATGTATGTTTAGTTCTGGTAGTCTTATAAATCATATTGCTTAATACACATTATCATTTAAATTCGAATTTCTTCTTTCTATATTAACTAAATTTTGCTTTTCTTGCTTTTTACTGAGCAGTCATGTATACTATTATCATCAAAATTTATTTGAAACATTTTTCTTTTATATATTGAAGTAATTATTTGAATGAACGCCGGGCCCCTCAAAAGTCCGGGCCCCAGTACTATGGGTCCACCAGACCCCCCCCCATTGTGGGGGCCCTGCACACGGTATATCGACGAATATCAAAAAGCCGTACGTCAGAATCGAACGTCATACTCGCACCAGACGGTACGGTACGATATTTATTATAATCGCGTTGGCCTATGAAGATAATAATAATAATAAAAAAATTATCGACACATTCAACTATTACTGGGGCTTTGTGAAATGATTAAGATAGCGAAAATCGGTGTCGGTGGCGGAGCGGCGTGCGGACGGACTGATGTGTGTGTGTGTGTGTGTGTGTGTGTGTGTGTGTGTGTGTGTGTGCGAGAGGTGTCCCACGTTTAGTAAGGCACGGGCGAAAAGAACAATAATTATTGTTTTAACGTTAAAATCGTCGCGGATCCGCCGAAGCGCGTCTTACTCGTAATTAGCGTTTGTAATTGAATTTTCTCCGCGTCTACAGTACACACACACACACACACACACACACACACACACACACACACACACACACACACACACACACACACACACACACACACACACACACACATCGTTTTGTACGTTGTATTATTTAAGCCGTACGAGAACACATATACATATAAAAAAAAATCGTTTTGCCGAAACACTCACACAACAAACAACTGTCACCATCGGAATAATAATAATAATAATAATAATAATAATAATAATAATGATCGTCGTGCGAGCGTTCAAATGCACGGACTCGTCGTTATTGCCTACACGACAATAATACATAATCATAATACACGACGGTCATACAGAGGTGTATAAAATACCTGTTGTTATACGACGCGAGACGTTAGTTATGTGTTTATGGTGTAAATACCAGACACCTCTAACACCGTGTGCGATGTTGTGGCGCGAATACCGTAATGGATATAGCGAAAATGACATTACGCGCGCGTATAATATAACACCGCGCGACCGACGTGTGCCCCGGCCGGAACTTAACTCTCTCGAGAGTTAATTCCGACGGCCGCCGTTAGTAACGTACACAACTGTGCCGCGAGTCACCGTTTACCTGTACGCACCGTGTGTGGTGCGTGTACGGAATACATACAAAACTCCGCGCGAAACGAAAACGCGCGTTTTCTAGACGGTTTTGTAAATGTCAATCGTTACTTTACAAAAAAAAAAAAAAACAAAAACAGACGACGCACGGACAGGCCGATTCTAATATTGTATTATAAATCATAACGCTTATAACTGATTTTTACATACCGAGTGATTTTCTTAAGCACACTCGTCGCGTTTTTAACTCTGCGTAATTTTTTCGTGTAAGACTTACGAGAATAAAAGAACTACATTTGTTTGAAAAAAAAAATTTTATTTTTTATTTTTTATCAACATCTATATTTTTTTTAGGATTTCTTCGACTATTACTCCTCACCGCTACTCTACATGTAAACGTTTATATCTCTCAAACTATTAAAACAAAATGTCTAAAAAAATATTAACTTTTAAAATATTATGTTTTATATAGGTAGTTATTATAAATTTTAAAGAACTAAAAAAATTACTGAAGATTTGTTCGTAACAATATAGTTCTGTGAGTGTGAAATTTTAAGTGAAAATATACTCAAATTTCAGCATCATACAAGGTTAAAAGTGAGGTGAGTTTGCTTGAAAAATCACTCTGAAGAATGAAATTATGGGTACAATATGATTTTTTAAGCATACTTATCCCGTTTATAACTATGTGCGTTTCATAAATTTTAATTTTGCAATTTTTCGCTGGTACGTACAATTTAAACAAATACCATTTTCGAGACACATTAAATTTTTATTAGTGTGATTTTTCAAATCGATATGTTCTCCTCAAATGGTAATCACTACTACACTGAGAAAACAATATACAATTGTGAAAGATAACCATTAACACAACTAGGGGAGGTGCTTTGAGTCCTTATCATTCGCTAAGTTAAAATGAGCACCCCTCGAATAAATGGTTATAAAATTTTAATTGAAGTAATGAAAAGTAAATAATTTATATTAAAAAAATAACACGAGAGTAATTTTATTAAACAACGTTTATTACGTCAAATTGAATATGTTGATTTAATTTAGAAATGAAAAAAAAAACAATTACGTGAAAATATATTAAAAACCGTGTCGAAGTGCAATACCGTTATCACACATCACTGAATATCGGCTCTAATTCGGGGTTATTCTTGATTTTGTACATTACAGTATTCCTATAAGGGTCGGATTGAACGAGAAGGATCGGAAACCGATGCGAATTTCGAGGACCCCAAAAGTTATAAGATTTAATAGATTTTCAGATACGAAAAAAATCTGGCTGATATTAATAAAATAAAAATCACGACAGTATTGTCTAGCACATGAAAATAGTTAATTTTCGATATCATATAACTATGTAGACGTTTTACTATAACTAATCATAATACCTATATATTGCATTAGACATTAAAGTGAATAAATCGAGATATCTCTTGTCTCTCTTAATAACCTTTCCCCTACCAAACACATTGAAGTCATTTGTTGCAGAGCACTCAAGATACTTGGCTTTGTCCTGCGTTCCTCCTCCGAATTCCAGCTCGCACTACCCCTCAAAGCCTTATACTGTGCTCTGGTCCGTCCTTTGCTAGAATATGGCTCCGTTCTCTGGGACCCCTCTACCGCTTGTGCTAGCGCTTCCATTGAGCGTGTGCAGCGGAAATTCCTCCGAATTGCAGCCTACAGGCTTAATATACCTCACCCTCCTCATGATTATTCACCTGTCCTTCGTGTCCTTAATATATCTTCGTTAGCTGACCGTCGTCATGTGGCTAATCTCTCTTTTCTTTCCAATCTTCTTTCGTCAAAAATTGATTCTCCTTTTCTCTTATCCCTAATTAATTTTCGAGTCCCATCCCGCACCACTCGCAACTCTATCCCTTTTTACATTCCTCGCTCATCAACTGAATACTATAAAAACTCTCCTATTCTACGTCTTTTGCGAACAGCTAATAATGATCTTTCTTTTACTCACTAGTTGTTTTTTTTTAATTATGTTTTCTCTTATATATGTTTATATATTATTATATTCTATCCATTTCATGTTATTTTGGGCTTGCCCGTTAATTATTATAAATAAATAATATTATCCTCAATGTTTATAAGCATATATCGATATTTATTTAATTGTCATGTGAAAAGTAGGTATATTTTATTAGTTATGTCGGGAAAAAGTCTGAAGGCTCGCAGAGAAAGAAAACTTGCCTCGCTCCTTCATTTATTCTACCTTAAGCGTTATTGTAAATTGTTATTAAAGTTTCGGTTTATTTTTCTAGCTAAATAAAATACCCTACCTAACTATCCGAGTAATAATACCAATGGACTTGTTTAGAAATACAAAGAAATATAAATGTTATACATTGGGTATTATCTGAGGAGGAACATGGTATACGCAAGTATCGATGTACAAAATAAACTAGTCTTAAACTTCATTTTACTTTGTGCAGATAATTTAAAAAATGGCCAAAAGTCTCATATAAGAGATATAGCGAGAGTGTGAATATTAGCCATAAGCTATTTTTACTTTAATTAAAAGACTTAACAATTGTAATTCTACATTTTAATTCATATACATAAACTTCATCCAATTTTTTTCATTTTTTGTTTGATAATTAAGGAGTCAAGCTTAGAAATGAAGTGTCTAAAATAATTTGTTTGAATTTAAATTCAAAATCAAGTTTTTAATTTTAGATACTTGATTTTTTTTCTTTTTGTACAATGATACTATACACTATCATCATAATATGTGACTAAATTCAATGTCGACATTAAATTTGATGACACTGTCATCAAATATGATTGATGTTGAAAAATTTCAAATTTGTCAAGCCCATGATCTAATTTTTAACAGTGAAAATCAGGGAAAAAAGATGGTGATGGGAAACAATGGCAAACCGATGCCTAAAATATACAAATATAAGAATGAATAATACAGGAAACAGCCTGAATTATTGATTAACTTATATTAAAAATAAGAATGACGGTGATTCCTATTAAATAATAATTAGGATTTAAATTTATTTTTGATGTTTTCAATTATTAGATATATACTTATAATAATAATAATAATAATAATAATAAATGTATTTACCATCAAAACATTATTATATGTATAAGATATACAAGGATTGATATAATAATTACGGATCTTCTTAAAACAAATGGCTGTGTAAGAGGAGAGAGATTCTAAATCAAAGTTCTATTAAATATACATAGTGAAATTTTTACATGATTTTAGATCAAGTAAAATAACTAAAACATTTTAAAGATTATTTCAATAAAATTAGAACAAATTTTTACATAATTTTCATAAATTTTAAAGTTATTAAAATTACTTATATTTAAATTATGGCTCGTGCAATATTAAGTAAATGTGTATTTCGGGCAATGTTGTCCAAAAACACTTCCCATGTTAGGTATAATAACATTATAATTAGTTTTTTGACGTGTGTAATAGTTATGATTCGTTATCTCAATGTCATCTTTCATGTTAAACATTAATAAACATACATTTTTCAAATATAAATATTTAAAGTTAAGAATATTTAATCATTTGTTTTAGTTAAGAGTCGAATACATAGTTGGTATATTGAAAATGAATTTATATGAAGAATTTAATGTTATTTCGAGATTATTAAAGTGACTATGATATGTTCCTCCCCAAAATGAAGTCCTATAAGAAATAATTGATTAAACTAGCGCAATATATGATAGTTTTTTAAGTTTGAAATTTAAAATGTGTTTGAGTGGTTTATAAATACTGAATAATTTTTTAAGCGTATTATTAATGTAATTGATGTGGTTATGCCATTTCAGGTTTTCATTAAAATAGATATCTAGATATTTTGATGAAGTGACTCTATTTAATATTTTAAATATAAGTTGCATTTATTATTTAAATTGTTATTACCGATACAGCTAATATTATGGTTTCATAAAAGAAAAGCTATTTTTATTTCCAAATGAATGTATTTAGTTTTATCCATGTTTATTTCTAATGAATTATTGTGTAACCAATTTTTAATAACGTAAAACTTTCTCCAGCTATTTCATGTAATTTGTCTAAGCAAATAGTTTTCGCTTTATTAATGTAACTGTATCATCAGCAAAACATATTATTTTACCCTGAGATTGCTGATTGAGAAGGCAGTTGATGTATATAATAAATAAAATTGGTCCTGAAACAGCGCCTTGTGGTACTGGATAATTAATCACTGTTTTATCACTAATATTATTGTCAATTTAAACTTTTTGCTCTCTTTCTTTTACATAACTAAACAATTTGTATGCAACACCTCTAATTTCCTAGCAGTGCAATTCATTTAAAAGAATATCACGGTCAACAGAGTCAAATGCTTTTATGGTATCTAAGAATATGCCAAGTACATGCTGTTTATCAACCACATTTTCATAAATGAATTTAGTAATTTAATAAAAAGCATTGTTTGTTTATCAATTATTTCTGAAGCTAAATTGATTTTCGAGAAGGAAATTGTGTTTATTTAAGGAATCTAAGTGTTATCTTGAGACACTTTTCGAATAATTTAGATACTTTCAAAGTTAAATGTACAGGCCTGTAGTTAGAACATTTATATTTTACGTCATTTTTGTGTATTAGTATAACTAATGATTCTTTGAATGATTTAGGAAATTCGCCTTTATTTAAAAATATTAAATAAAATAGATAGAGGTTCTGATATAGAATTCACAGTAATTTTTAGAACATCATTTGTAATTGAGTATCCATAGAAGGAATTATATGGTTTACAGTTATTAGTTAGCTTGGGAATTTCTAATGGTTCAATTGGTTTTAGACGTATAGAGGCAGAAGTGTAATAATTGTTATTAAATGTATCAAAATGTATTTGCTTAAATTTATTATTTAAATATTATCTGCTGATTCGGAGCAGACATGAACAAAAAAATCATTGAACTCTTGTGCTATATTTTTATCATTCGATATTTTTACGTCATTATCATTAATAAAATGTGTGATTATTATTTTTTTTTTTTTTTTACTAATATAAGCATCTTTAATTCATACTTTTTCCGAATCTTTACCTGCTATGTGCATATGTTTTTCAAAATAGAGATTCGTTTAATTACGTTATTTAAAACATTCCTATATTATATATATATATATATATATATATCGGCATGATATTGAACGGCTATTTTCATAATCGAGTATAAGGTTTCTCTCGATTTATAATTGAGGTGATAAGTCCATTTGTAATTCATTATTTAAGTTTTTATTTGTGTTTTTAACTTAATAGTTTACTGTCGTATTATTTGTTGATACAATGATGTTGTTTCATTAAATAATTACATTTGTCTACAACTGTACCAACGTCTTTATATTCATGTAACAAATTCCAATTCGTATTGGATATTAAGGCATTGAGGAGATCGAATTTAACGTTTTGGTATTCAACAAGTTGAAAATTATTGACAGTGATTTTATTATAATGAACATCAAGAGTGATAAACGTTTTTACTATTTAATATTATTAATTATAGTCGTAGATATTAGTATAGTTTTTATATTAAAATCTTCTTTCAGCCTAGTTTCAATATGGGTAATATAACATCAAATTCAATTTCAATACGCCTTAATAATATCATTTGTTCATTAATATGTGCTCTAAAACTCTTTATATTCATTGAAAATATGTTCATATTTTCTTTGTTCAATTTAACAGTATCAATATTTTCTAGTGATACAGTTATTATAATATTTGCATTATGAACATCATAAAATAAGTAATTTAATTTACTTCTATTCGTATGATTAAGTTCGTAATATTTTACTTATAGTAACTAATGGATATAACATAATCAGATAAAAAAATAATTATAATCAACATTTTTTTTTTTTATGTCAACAAAGAATTTACATTTCTTTTCATCAATATTTTTCAATTGTGATAATGAACTTACTCGAATACCCATATCACCATCTGCTTTTTTTAAGAATATAATGCTACTGTTTGTTCACATGTACTTGAAATTTTAATTGGCCGCAAGTTGTTTTGTAAGCCACAGTATTTTTCTGTTGCCGATTGAAAGTTGATCGGCATTCAAATAGATTTTATGATCGGGACAAGAATCGTGATTCTGCTCAGCAGTGACATGGATTACTCTTGAATTCAAACTTAAATGCCGATAATATTTCTTCTTTTTTTTTGTTTTTATCTTTAAATTCGACAATTTATTCATTCTATTCATATCATCATTTCTCGTTTTAATGCGGTATATTTTATTAATATCAACTTCGTTTAATTCAGTATTCAATAAATTAGACAATTTTGATAGAATATCAAATAACGGTTCACTAATTGTTTCAGGTATGTTCATAATGTCTAGTAAAATTTCTTTTCAATTTCTTGTACGTTCTTAGTATTATCATTGACCTTAGTTACTAAACTGTACATTTTGGTCAGAACAAAAAGCCACTAATTCTTGAATTTCATTAAAACATGAAATCAATACATACAATTATTCGAACTTGAGAATTCAACTGAGAATTTGATGGATAATTGAATACTGCCAACATCAGTAATTTCATCAGTATTTAATGTATTCACAGCTTTCTTACGTATCGTAACGATGTATGGTAGAAGGCATTTATCACATTTCCAATGCCTTTAACATTTCCTAATTTTGTTATGATTGGAGACAGTATTAAGCGCAGTACACTGTGGATGGAAATTAAATTTATATTCAACACACGATAATACAGACTTGGACAGCGAAATAACTTCTTTGCACTCGACATCGCGATAACGAAAACCTTTCGACCTTTCGGTACGGCCTATAGATTAGAACTGAATATTGTAAGATATTACCTTTATATTATTAAAGTATCTCATCAAATAATGTCTAGCTTTGGATTTTAAAACTTCAATGATTGTAGATGTTTAATATTTTTCTTTTCAATCAATATCGACAGTTTATTCAATTCCAACCTAAAATTATTGGAATTAAATACATAACTGTTTTAAGTTAAAAAATCACTAAGATACTTTCAAAAATAGTTGTACTGATTTAAATAGGGATTTTGTGTAATCGAGACTTGTCTCGTGACGATATCAAGTGTTGACTTACAAGTATTGTTTTTCCTAAGTCCCCAAAAGTTTAAATCCAACCCTAATTCTTATATTTTGAATTAGTATAAAACATAATTTTATTTTTCCTGAAAGACAAGTTATTTTATGAGGATATAACATACTGGCATTATGCAAAATAAGGTTTAAAGTGAGTTTAACTGACCAGTTAAAAAAAAATAAATAGATCTCAAGCACCCATTGTCCGAATGTCTTGTAGCTCCTACGAAGAGAATATACAATTTTTGAAAATGAACTGCTAAACAGATATTTAAGAATATAATGTACTTTTACCGTAGTGAAGTGATAACAGTACATTTTTCCAGGTAAGTACTTCACTTCTCCACTCCAGCGGCTACTCAAAGTTTTAACGTTTTCATCACTTAAACTACTGATGTTAGAATGAGAAAAATAACTTAAAATTATTAATCAAAAAATATCAACATTTTTAAAACATCAATTCCCTTTCAGAATATTAAGTTGTTATAAAATAATTATTAGATATCTAAAGAAAACTCGTAAAAATCTTAAAAAATCATAGAGATAAAAATGTATTTTCTTCAGATAAATTAAATTTTATCAGAGTTTAAAATTTTTAGAAATAAAATTTAAACTTATGCAACATGCAAGGTGAAAATTTGGTGAGAAACATATATATATATATATATATATATATATTTATATATGTATGTATATATATATATATATATATATATATATATATATAATATATACTTCATAGACAGCTCTATATAATAATTAATAATTATGAATTAATATATTAATTATGAATCTCACAAAACTAACGAGAAAAAGAAAAAAATAATCATAGTAATGGATACAAATCTATTGCAGTGCTTGCACTAAATTACGCTAATTACTGTAAACATTTTCACTGATAATGCTTTCGTAATTGGTCAACTATTCTACTAGATTGTGAAATTTACATTTACAACTTTACACGTTATACATATGTGTATGTAAATATACATATATTGACATATCTAATTGACCTTTTGACTGAATAATAATAATTCAATTCAAATTAGATTTCACCGCCGTCATCGAATAAGATTAAAAAAAAAAAAAAAAAACACGTGAATATAATTTTAATAAGACTTTTGAAACGAGTAAAATACATAGGTGCTTACATAAATACAGTGGTATAGCCAGGGCGATTAGGTTTTTAACCTCCTCATTTTTTATTTTCATAAATGTCAGCCCGATGAATTTATTATAATACTCATACAATTATTATGTATAATGTAATAGATCAGTGTTTCCCAACTGGTGTTCCACGGAACCTAAGGGTTCCGTGAGCCGGCGCCAAGGGTTCCGTGAAAACTTGGTGCCGGAAGTATCCAACAATCCTCTCATTTAAGTGTAAAAAACTTATGTCAGCATTACAACTATAGAAAAATATGGGGGTTCCACAAAAAGTTCAAGCTCCTGCAAAGGTTCCGCGAGTAAAAGAAGTTGGGAAACACTGTAATAGATTATGAGTGAAACGAAAAATGTAATGATTTTACAACGATATGTTTTTTTTCAACTTTTTTATGGATTCTATCACTTTTTCAGTTAATAACAGTGGGTCTAAAGACATGTCTAGCTTACATTAGAAATCAGAAATTTCATACACTTTGAGGGAGAACGTTTTTTTCACAATAGTTTTTTCAAGTGTAAGATTTAACTACAGATGAGATTTGCATAAAACCGCTAGCGCATTAATATAAACATAGATCGATTACTAAAAAGTAAAAATTGTTCACAGTTAATGTTACGAGTATATCTGCTCGAGTGAATAGATATTCATCGTCCGTTTTCTATAGCCAATGTTATGTAATACCGGGGTTCTGATTGCTCATTTGTATTATTACACACATCTATGGACTTATTAAAATGTTCGATTGTCGAACACACTTATTCGTCAATTAATAGATTACGATGTATTGAAAAAAAAAATCGATGGGAAATTGATCTTAAACAATTTCAAAATTAATATATTTGTTATGTCAAATGAAATCATAAACGAACCTGCTAAATTTAAAATGACTTGATAAGATTTTATTACTGCGACGATGTTAACTCGTATTATCTAGTTTATTTCATATAATATATTGATGCCGATATCAGCTTAATCGGTACACAACACATTTTCCGCGCAAAGGTGGCTAGGACAGGATAGGTTTTTGCTCTCGGTAAATGCAGGGAACGTACTGTGTGTTTGTATAACCAAATCAATAGGGCCAGATTTACTATTTGCTCACGATAATTATTACAATTTTTTTTTTTATAAGAACATTATTTATTTCATTGATTTACAATAATAGTATTATAAGTTGTATAATTATGTATATTATAGGTATATAAAATAGTTATTCTCGATAAAAATGGTAAAAGAGAATTTACCAGTGTCCCGGTGGATTTGTCCGCCTTTGTTTGTAAGTACAAAACAAAAAAATTTTCTATACGTATACAATTAGCCCGTGGTAAAACTGTACAAGTATAAGAGTAAGAACATGCATTGTCATTTATTCAACAATATTACAACATTTCGCTGATGCTTAAGAAATTAACAATTCTTCAGACCAACAAACAATTTATCGTAAGCTATAATGCGTTATACGAATGTATACAAAAGAACAAAAATGTGTTAAAATAATTGACGTTTAACCAAAGAAACTGCGTGTTTATGAGATGTCTCTGTTTCCGACTCCTTTTGTATGTTCTTTAACTGCCATAGTTTTCGTTGCACATGTTGACGAAATAAACTAATCGGAATACAATAAATGTGATTGTTCGTTCTGTATGAAAACGTAACACAACTATGTGACATGGTGAATGTCATGTTTTCGAAGGCATTTTTTTTTATCAATGATGCATTTTTTTAAATAATAGTAAAAAACAATCAACGCTGTTTTGACTTTAGGTATTTCTTAAATTGTTTGATACTCGTATACTGTCGTTTAAATTGTTTTACTTTTAAAATTAAAAAAAACAACAATGTTTACAAACCTATTATTTATGTGATACCCGCAAGACGTAGATCGTATAAAATATTGAACGAACAAAATCATTTCTTATAATGATCTGCAGGAAGGTATATTAGACTGTTGATTCCGACGAGTTTCCGAAAATGTAATATACCTACTCGTGTTGTGTACACACTGCGCACATCTCGAGTTCTGTATGATTTTAAATTAGGTGTTGTAAAAATATAAATATTAGATTTGACGTTTATAACGCTGTGGACGGCGGTGGCGAGTATAGCAGTTATATGTATATTGTATATATAGGTAGATTCAATAATATTTTCAAGTACACAACCCGACGATTTACGATCTCGACGATTCCCGCCGTAAGGAGGGGGCGTAACTACGCCAATTTTTTTCGAGTAATGATACCCATGGTGTGTGATGTATATAATATATACTTATTTTTAACGCAACATTGCGCGGTTCATTTATCAACATAAAACGTGTTTTGCGAAACCGCCAATTTTATTGTATTTATATGCACACTTTTAGCCGTAATGGATGAAAGTTGTGATTCAAACGCGTAACACCTCCTGTATCAGAGATTAAGTCGCTGTGTACGACGCTCCTTTCGAATTCGGCACACCGCAGACATAACTCGACGTTACGACCGTATTAATATTATAATATACGCGCGACAGCCGTGGCGTGAAATGCAACCGAATTCGACTCTGTGCGAATCGGGCGAATAGGTTGTCTATACAGGGTGTTTCACGAAGATCTGACACGTTGAATAACTTTTGTTCCATTCAATATTTTTAACTTTTTTTTTTTTAAATGAATACTGTAGCCTAGCGTTACAATAAAATTACATTAATTTTTTTTTTTTTTTTAAAACTCAAATTTCAAAATTTTAAATTTTATTTTAGAGTTTGAAAAAAAAAATCAAAATAGCCATTTTGTAAACATGATTTTTAAAAAAATTTTGGTATTTGACATTCTTATAAAGGTTGATCCGTTAATTTTCTATGATTTTTAAAGTTTACGAAAAATGGAATTAAATTGCTTCTGATGCTATCTGATGACTGATAAACAATACATATTATTATATTTTTCGTAAACTTTAAAAATCATAGAAAATTAACGGATCAACCTTTATAAGAATGTCAAATACCAAAATTTTTTTAAAAATCATGTTTACAAAATGGCTATTTTGATTCTTTTTTCAAACTCTAAAATAAAATTTTAAATTTTGAAATTTGAGTTAAAAAAAAAAAAAAAATTAATGTAATTTTATTGTAGCGCTAGGCACTATAGTGTTCATTAAAAAAAAAAAAAAGTTAAAAATATTGAATAGAACAAAAGTTATTCAACATGTCAGATCTTCGTGAAAAACCCTGTATAACATCGGAACGACGACAATCGTTCATCGGCCACCACCACCACTACTACTTTTGCTGGACATGACACTCGTCCACATAGATTGAATTACGGTGGCCCCGATTTAAACGATAGGTACGTGCCTATATTATAATATCACCTGGGTAGCTGCTCAATAATATACGTGTTGGCAACGTACCTATCTACATGTGTGTGTGTGTGTGTGTGTGTGTGTTTGCGAGATTTTGTGGTTGGGTATTTACTTCGGTGTAATTTATCTCATTTTAACGCGAACGCGTAATGTATACAGCGTGTTTCACTGTATCAGAAATATTTAATAATTACCGAGATTTAACCCTATATTATTGCGTGCAATTGGATTTTTTTTCATGTGAAATTAGAAACACTTGTACAGAATTACGTTTTTGTAAAAGAATATTTTTGTGTGCTATCTATTTTTTATTTATGAGATTTTCAAAGTTTTTTTTATTTCCGATTTAAATTTAAAATTTACAGAGTATTCGTGAGAAGAAACAATAGTACGTCGCAAAAACCTACTCCTATTATTCCACGACTCTAAACTTTCAATGCTTATAGATACTTCACTCAAACTTTAGGTCCAATATCAACAAATCATCATTTCCCAAAAAAAGTATTATATTCTATAACAGTATGTTACAAATAGAGATTTATATTTCAGAGAATCTAAAAACTCAAACAATTATGTAGATACAAATATTTTTCAAAAAAAAAAAAAATGTAGTTTTATTTGTGTACGTGGAAAAAACTACGGTATTGGATCGTACAGGGTTAAACGTTTAACATCAATTATAATGTGGTCAACTAGGCTTCTGAGAAACCCTTTTACAAACGGTAAATGGTATTTTAGTTCACCTGCGTAGAATATCATACAATGTGCATACAATATTGTTTATCTTATACAAATAATGGTAAGTTGCCACGTATTCTATCGGCACAAAGTAAATATTGCGAGTGCCTATCCGATATAGTAATGAATCATTACTGCCTTTATCGGATACTCGCAATGATATAATATGCATTATAACTGCTCATGGTTTTTCTTCGGTATTACAATAATGGAGTACACCAATCATTGCTGAACTTTTGAAAATGTATAAAATTCGATTTTAAATGAACTTTTTAAGAAACACCCGAATAAAAAATAAAAAAAGTATATAAACGATATGTATTTATTTTTTTATAAAAATGTCATAACTAGTTTTGTTATAAAAGTTTCAAATCGCTTTATTTTAAAATATTTTCAAAATTATGTATTTTACAGGATTAAATCACAATTGTCTGATCACTGTAAGACATCCATCCCTGTATACCATGTCGTTAATTTGAGAATATATTTATTTTTGTACGTTTTTCGATAACACTTTTAAAATACCACGTCTACGTATCACAACTTTTCCTACGTGTGTATTATTATTATTATTATTATATTAACATTAAAACGATATGTTTTCTCACACGATTTCGTCCATTCCCAACGGCCAACACGCGTGTGATGATGACTTGAGTGCTTACGGCCAAAATTAGACAGTAATATTAATACTTGTGTTCGAATTCGATGAGTCGACTTTGCATCGAAACACGTCGTAAAGAGAAATAATGGTATGTTTTGCTGTTGTACGACAAGATTTAACATACATAATAAATATAAAACAACGAATACTTCGATTAAAACATGATTTTAAGTGTTATTTATTTCAACTTATCTCGGTAAAATTCAAGCGTGTGTTTAAGTTTCAGATAATGAATTATAATATTTTCAATAGTCACATTATTATTATTTTTATTATTTTAATGTAGACAATTAAAGATAATACATCATCGGCTATGTTAGCAAAACAATAATTAGTGGTATCTGTTAATTTTTTACGATTCGATTAATTTTAAGTTAGAAATACTACAGTTGGTTATCATTTAAGAAACATTCACCGAAATGGTGACAAGGACAGCTGAGTTCAAATAAAAGCTGCGAGAAGACTATAATGAGTGTACACATACACGTAAAATGTTTGCACGCAAAGAATAGTGAAAATAAAACTATAAATTTAAATATCATTATTACTCGTATTAATACAATTAGTTCGTCAACAGATTTAAATGAAATTAAACTACAATAGAGTCTCGTTCATCTGGATATTTGATTGATTCTGATCGATAAAACAAAAAAAAACAAAAATTCGTAAAATATTTTGTAATTACACACGTATGTTCGTTAAAGTGATATAAAATAGTTTTGTATAGTATCGTACAATGAATAAACTATGAATCAAAATCAACATAAATTATTTTCATGAAAACAACGTTTATTTAAATAGTTTTACTCGTTCAAAACTTTTTTACAAACGTTTTAAAGCTGATTTTGTTTAACCCGGGCTTTCGGCGATCCGGACAGAGTTCGGCACCTTCAAGTCTAAATTTACGAAACTTTACCGTATACATAATCAGTTTTTAAAAACGATTCCATAAATTCATCGAGTACATGTTTTGTGTTGAGTTAAAACTATTTTTATCTGCGCTTCGGTGTACGAACGTAATTTTAAATTTATTGCATTCTTAAAAAATATACACTATATCTCGGTCTACAACGAATAATCCCGTGAGCTTATACTTAAATATGTGTTTAATATGCACAATAGTTCGCGTCACGTTCAGAGATAAATCAGAAAACAGAAATCACGAATATAAATTAATTGCGAAAAATCTGAAACGTTGTAGTTCACGGCGTGTAATTTAATGATATGGTCTAAGACATTTCCGCTAATATCACATTTGTTTTTTAGATTGAAATCAAAGACTACGGCGGTGATTATGAAGAAAGGACGGAGAAATATCCATTCGACAAGGCATACTATTCGTTTAAAATTGAACCGGATGAGGTAATTATGTATATAAAACAGACCACGATTTCATGCGAGATGTGTCGTTTCGAAAACGAACAGGTACCGCAATGAATAATTCGTTTTCCAGTTGGTAAAAGACAAACGATTGAACCCGCCGATCGATTACAAAACGCCCGAAGGATACGTATTGAAATTGGAACCAGTTACCCACCTGTGCAAAGTAGAAAATGCATCGAGTATTGTTTCCAAGTTTTCCGCTTTCAAAACACAGGATAAAGTGTACATCAAAATCGATGGAGATATTTCCAATACCACGGTGACTAACGACTCACTTATCGTTTACAAACTGAAGGTGATTAAAAATAAACATAAATAATCATATTATATTGAAATAAAACACGATAATTTGTGTTGAAAAAATGTTATTAATGTAAAAACAAATACTACTGCGAGTTGAATTCATATTTGATATAAATACACGTGTGCTGTGTGCTGTGATAATACCGAAATTGAAAATCGTATTTTAGGTGATAAATGAAACAAATGATGCGATTGACAGCGACGTAACAGTGCTCATCAGAATAGTCAAATTTCTTCTCGTTCCGGGTAAATCCGTATTTTTTTTTTTTTTGAGCTTTCAATATTAATTATTGTTTTGTTTATTTTATTTAAAAAATTGTTTTCCAGACACGGTGCTGGAATTCGAAGAGCCTAGTTATTCCATTAAACTATCTTACGGCCGTAAAGATAAAGTGTTCCGATTCAAGGTTCTGAAAACATCACACAAAGCAACGGAAATAAATGATGAAGAATTGGAGTTTGAAAAACAACCAAAAAGCGATAAAAACTTATCGAGAAAAATATACTCTTTCGATGGAAATTACTCGTTGGAATATGTGCCGGGTGCGTTAAATATAATTCGTTTCAATATCTATTTCAAATACAGTCTCTTGTATTGCATTTAATCAACTATGTGTCGTGTGTGTGTGTGTGTGTGTGTGTGTGTGTGTGTAGTATCTACGTGTCTATTACACTCGTTTTCTAAACCTCATTTATTGATTTTAGACCATCTCAGGGCAAAATTAAGAGTCAGCAAAGATGGTGACTTGGAGGTTTTAGGAAATATCGATGAAGGATTCTACACTTTTGACGTGGAAGCAGTAGATTTCGGTCCTAATTCTACAACCATTTTGAGAACCAAGGCAAAAGTATATTTTTTCACCAAACGTTAAAAAAAAAAAAAAAAAAAAACGAATTCAACAAAAAGTAATCGCGATCATTACTATTATTTTGTTTTAGGTAAATCTGTACATAGACAGTGTAGCCGTGTGCAATTCTAACACGTCTTTTTTCATCAAAGCGTACAGTAAACACTACATAACCGAAGAGACTAACTTGCTCACTGCTGTTCCGGCCTCAGAATCTAATCACAACTGTACGTTCGCGATATCCCACCAATACCCACTCGGCGGTAAGTACACGCGCGTTAGTTTCTTTATTTTTCGGTCTATAAACGCGTGGCATTATAACAGTGCGTTACCATGCGCTCTATAACGCGTATTATCCCATGTACGGTAGATACAGAGCGATATCTAGGGGTGAAAAAGCGGGATATTTGTCTATCGTGAAAAAAAAGTCTGACTTCGGTTCCGGGTACGTGTTTTTGGATTTTTCAAATTGAAATTATTTTACGATACTTCGGTGTACTGTGACGCATCAGTTGCCGTAGACTTGTACGTCAAAGGTATATCACTGTTCTTTTGGTATGCGTCCGGAGATTGATTTTAGTAATGAATCGGCAATATCGACGAAAACTCGTCAAACGGCGAAATCACAATACTGACGTGAACGCATTGGGCTATACGCTTTCGGGTTCCTCTCTAGATTTATTAAGTGAATTCCCTAGGGTCTTAATAACCTCTAAAGAAAACATTTGCTGTAGAACTAAAATCATAATCAGCGTAATTAAATAATTTGAGACTCCAGTAACATTGTAGCCCCGGGGCCTCAGATCACCTTAAAGCGACCGTGGGTACAATTATTATTTAATAACACGACAAATTATGTGAGGTCGAACAACGTGTTTTTTATTTGATTTCCTGATTTAAATTTGAAAAAAAAATTGGTTTTAAAAAAGTCTATTATTAACGCTCGTAAAAATTGTTGAATTTAACACTCGTTTACTCGTCGGAAATGTGTCAAAATACATATTTAATAGCGCCTCTTTTAATATTATAATCACTTTTCTCCGAACATTAAATGATACCGATTTCAACAGCAATAGCAATTACGGATTACCTAATATTTAATTGGCTCTTTTAACACCACTGAATTGACTTCGGAGAATAAGCCGTGTTTGATAATTGATTATTATTAAAGAAATCGATTATTACTACGTGACTTATATTCGTCTCAGAATTTAGGCGCGTTCTAACAAGACGCTCGTTTATACATCGTACGATGAACGTATTGAAGGACGAATCATTGTATAGTAACAATATGAAGGCGCTTGGAAAAATCTTACACCTTCGCGTTTCTTTAAATTATGAATCGTTAAGAAATCAAATTTTACAAATTATTTATCCCTAGAGGTTTTAGATTCTGAGTGAAGCGAAAGATCTTATGGTTTTACAATGATGTTTATTTTTTATTATGTTTTTTTTCTGTAAACACTTTTTCGTATAGAAATCCTTGTCCAAAAGTTTCGTCCAGCAAATTTTTATATTTGACATTGAACTGAGATGGTACTTTAGAGAAGTCATTTTTCCAAAATCTCCATAGTTTTTCCAGTAATCAAGAATAACGATCGAAAAACTGAGTAAAATCGGTAAAAATCCGCCGTAAACGAGATTTTCACTGTTCAGATTTTAGGTATTTAGTTATAAATCGAAAAGTATTGAAGGTATAAACTTGACAATTTTATCCAATATCAAATACATACTTTTTTATATTGGACAACATTTTCAGAACAATTATAGCTTTTTTGACTTAAATATAGAACTTTTAATTTACCAAATTGTTTGAAAGTTTTTATGTAATATAATTTTAAATATTTGACAAAAAGTTCTGAAAATTTAATATGACCTTACTCATATACCTACCTAATTATCCTAACAAAAATTCAAAAATCGTGATCCAGAATTTTTTTTAATACACACTTTAATAAATTATTATACGAT
Organism: Therioaphis trifolii; assembly: GCA_027580255.1. Taxonomy (NCBI): domain Eukaryota; kingdom Metazoa; phylum Arthropoda; class Insecta; order Hemiptera; family Aphididae; genus Therioaphis; species Therioaphis trifolii. The sequence goes on from CM050404.1 coordinate 125,991,576, forward strand.
TTTTTACGATATTGTCTGATTTCTTTTAAGTTAATCTCTAATGAAATATTGAGTATTTGTTAGAAAGTTCTGAAATTTTAATACAAGTTCACACTTATACTAAACTATCAATACCGAAAAAATATCAATAATCGTGACTCAAGATATTTTTTCCAAGCATTTAAAAAATTATACAAATAACCGTAAAATACGTAAACAGTATTTAAATAATAATATATTATATTACACTGAAGCTTTGCTCAGAACCGTTTTATACTAAAGAATTTGAATCATCATTTCTTTAAAACTTAATACATTCATCACCAACATCTTGTCCGAGGACCGAAGGGACGAAGGACGAACTTGTACCACCATCATCTCACTTACTAGCTTTTTTTTCATTAAAAGCAATACGTTTTTAAGCTGTCGTTTAGCTTTTCACAATCAATTAGTGATTACAATCTAATCAATTAAGACGTATACACACGATTCGCGCATGGAAATCATTCTATTTCAGAATAATTACCATTCCCAAGTCATTCGAACCACCGACGACGTATTATATTGGTACACGACATACTATATTACAAATACCACGGTCGCTTTCTGCAAGTCAATCGTGTTTGACATAATGGACTAGTCGTAACTATTGATTCAGACGAAACACACGTTTTTTAACGACGTGTATAACATTATGTATATATTATCGTAAATTGTTTTTTTTTTTTTACTACCCAAGTGCATATTTTATGAAATAACTTCAATATTATTCGCACCGGTATAATATCGTAAATATTATGCGTCATAAAATTATGCGTTTAAACAATTAATCGTTACGAGAAAACGAGTGTAAGAATTCAGTTGAAAATTATTTAACACCACCCATAAAAAAAAAAAAAATTAACTCGTACAAGGTCGAAAAGTGAGAATCGTGTTTTGACGCATGGGCAACATAATCGGTCGGGGGCGGGTCCGGCTTGAGAAAACGGCCGGAGGGGGAAAGTGATTCGAAGTAATTCTACACGAAGACGTGCGGCTAAGAGATAGTTATATCTCTTAGCCGCAGAGGCACAGCGACGGCTGCTGCGAATAATAGAAACAGATTTTTCTCGTTTCGGCCGAAAGTTGTGGTATTCGCGTTCAAACCGCGATGATATTGTAGTTCTGAGGTGTCTGGAGAATCACACTTCGGAATATGATTACGCAGATCGTCTCCGCTCGATACATCGGCACTCAGAATCCGGCTAAATCTGGATTTACCGAAAGTCATACGTACTATCCCGTCCTATCCCTAGACGTCCACAGTCCGACTGACTGCATATGATAACATACCGTTCTCAAAACCTGTTTTTAGGACCGAGCGGTCGCGGGAATTCCGTTATGGGCGCGAATCGCGCAGGCGGTCTCTCGCGTTCTCGGCCTCGAATGCGATGTGTAATAAAAACGGGCGCGCACACGCACAAACACACACAAAATCGATCGTTCTAACCGACTAATCGATTTATCTATCGTCCGGCACTCAAATCGGCAGCGATGATTGCCACCGGGTTCATTTGCGTATTGTTAGTCTCCGGCGGGCACACACGCCAGCTCGGAAGACGCCGAAAACTTGAGATCGCAAAATTAGGTACATCATTTTATTGCATAGAACGAAAAATTTTAAAATTTTGAATGTTATGAGAAAAAATAACGTTTATAACGCTTCTAGATATAAATGTATATTGCATACCTATGGTTATAATGTTGAAAAATAAATTTAAAAAATCACATTTTTTTTCGACGATTAAGTTAAATTTTGAATGATCAATAAGCTATGTAAAAATAACAATATTAATTGTTAAATAATACAATCCGACGGCATGTCTCAACTTTGAAAGTTACTCTTCATTACTGTTTTCAAATTTCTTACTTATTTAAAGTTTTCGATAGAAATGATTCAATACATTCACCCTTATGAAGCATATTACAAATGGAAGAAAACCGTTTTTTCGTATGTGTAGGTGTGAATGTAAACGAACATCGTAAAATAATATGTTCGTTTTAATTTAAATATCTGGGCGCTAAATATTTTGTCGTTGAAATACATTTAATTTTATCGTGCTAAACCAAACTTGCGTAAACAATATTTTAAAAGTATTTGAGTATGTATTACGCAATGTTGTTTTTAATCAAAATACCCATTGCTATTATAAAATATTTTTAAATTGCAAAATATTTATATATATATATATATATATATATCTATACAATTTTATAAATGATTCAAAATACCGCCCACCCCTGATAAAAATGGCGGTCTCCCACGGGGTTCTTTCGTTTGCCCCGCGAGAACGAATGTACTCGTAATATCAACATAACATTGAAATTTCGCACACGCGTCCACGCCCGCAGTGCGCACGCCGAACTAACCATACCTTCCGATTATATCGTTACCTATTTAATGTTTAAGTTTATGGTACCAGCACGCGTTGAGATATATCATTACACGCCATCGTGATAATCGAAAACACGCGTTTACAGTGTATTAAAATTGGTTTGTTTTTTAACTGCTCGACAGCCGTCAGTACGTTGTTTATGGAAGATTACTGTAAAAAAAAAAAACGCTAAAATCATTCGACCTCGAGAGATTTTCCCGAATCCGCCCGATCGGATTCTATCGTGAATTTGAGTATGTGCATGACGCGTGTGTTGCACAACATGTATTTAAACGTATTTTACCAATCATGACTTAACAATAAGTTAGTTCAATTAAATAATATTTAGTTCAACTAATAATAATAATAATTAGTAACGAAGACGATGTCACGGCCATTAAAAATCACTTACAAGTTTTTTTAGATAGTTACCACTTTAAATTATTCATAGTTATATACAGTGCTCGAATTGGAAATATAAAAGAAGGGGTACTAAGAAGCTTTAAAAAAATTAGCGTCCCACTCAATAATTGAAATCAATGCAAATTAAAAATTTAAGAAGGGGTACGCTTAAAAAAATAAAGATAAGAAGGGGAGCTCCGTCCGCCTGCGTCCCCCCCCTCAATTCGAGCACTGGTTATATAATGTTTAGTAATAAAACATATATTGGGAATTTCGATTCTTAAATTTTTATTATTAGACCAAAGAGGTCTTAAAGCGTGTAAAGTTTGGAGACGCGGTATTGTGGTGGTAATACATTTTCGCGGGGTGCCCTGGCTTTTTTTTCACTACCTACTTATTTACTTATTTTATTCATCACATTTATATTAAAGTAAACCTTTATATCTCTCAGACTATTAATTCAATAATACAAATGTAAGTAGGTACCAATATTTTCAAAAAAGGATTTTTTTTCATGTTATACGTTGTAAATAGTGGTTACTATTTAAAAATAATAAAAACTTAAAAAATCACGTCAAACAAAAATTAGTTGAAATATATTTTTCATGAAAATTTTTTTCTGTAAGTATTTTAAACAATTGTATATGAAAATGTACTCAAATTAGAGCATTAAGCAATATTAAAAATAGGGCAAGTATACTTAATAAATTGCAAACACACACACACACACACAGGGTGTCAGCAAAACTTGATAATTACAGTTCATTCTGTACATTTCAACTCTGTATAACCTAATCTAACGCATAAATTTGAATTCATTCAACAAACAATTTAAAACACTATAATGGAACTCTAGTGAATCTCCGTAGGTTATGTTATATTGAATTGTAACGCGGGACCGTATTTCAAATAGTACTTTTGGCACGATTTACTGCAAAAAGGTAAAAGTTTTGTCCGTCTGTGGCGCGACGCCCGATTTTAAAATAAAATAATTTTTTCTGTTTCCCAGAGTTATTACGTGGTTGCGTCGTGAATAGCTTTTAAAATAATTTTCGGTGAACTATCATATTTATTTAGAATACGTTAAATCAAAATAAACTATATTATAACATGTATATAAGTACATAGTGCACACGCCTGTATTTATACTGTACACAAACACTAGTAATATAATTATTCTCGATTATTTTGGTTACGAAGTCGCGAAAAATGGCCACCTCACCGCTTTAGAGAGAAAAGAAAAGAAAAGAAAACTCCGACAACGATACCGATTTGCGAAGCGCGATTACCAGACGTTTCTAAGCGATCTAGTACATAGGTGCCTATTAAATGTTGTGATATAATGACAGCCGGGACGTATGATATGATAACGTAATAACACTTGCGGTTTTCACCCGATGACTGGATGTTTGAAATACACGTCGGATATACATCAGAAGCGTATAAAACGCTGAGGTAATGAATATTATTATTGTTATTATTATCGTATTATTATCATCATAAACATTACCACGCGCGTCGTGTACAATGGGGCGCGCGTGCGCGCGATGTAGAGCATCGTTTCCCAATACGGGGGGCGCGCCCCCGAGGGAGGCGTTGTTGATTTCCACGCGGGGCGTACCCGCGAGAAATTTATAATTTTACGTAATTTCAAGCTCTGTTGAGCAAACGCACGTGGAAAAAAGAAAAATGATAACGTCGTTTTAATGAAACCGAACGGTGCGGCGTAGTCGTTATCGAAATTATTATATCACGTTTGTGTAATCATATTCTTATTCTTATTGCACATAATATAAACTTTGAAATGATTAAGAAATTTTTTTTTCAACTATCGTTCCACAGTTCCTCTTTCCCTTCGAAACGATTCACTGTATTTCACGTTCCAGGAACAACGTAAAAAGGGTACGTGAATAATTATTAAACATAGTCGACAAACACAGCATGTGCTAACAAAGAGTTTCAATCATCCATGTATTTTTTCTCCTCCGAAACGACACTCATTCACAACATATGCCATTAATGGGGACCAAGACATTGGGTCGACAACCAATGAACCGAATAATACATCGGGCGGACAGACTATTAAGCAGGGGTCTAGGTAAATTGAGTCCGAAATACCGTTTTTGTGGTAAACTGAGTCCCGGGTCTGAATAGGGTATAGGTAAACTGAGTCCCAAATTTGAAAAGGTATAAGGTAAATTGAGTCCCTGGTTATAATAACTTTCCAAAAAAGTACATTTTCCTTCTCACTTTTACAGACTTAGGACTGTCTGTTATGTTAACATAACTGGCGTGGTTAAAAATGTACTTTTTTTGTTTTTAATAGGCACCTATCTAATATAATTCTCATAAAAATCACAATTAATTATATATACATATAATATACAAATAATTCAAGTCATTTTTTTTTTTTTTTGGTATTATGTACACGGTAAAAATTTATTTGATATGCTTTTGACAAATTAAAATCTTGAAATACTATGATTTTCGTATTTTAACATTTCTTGGCTTAAAAAAATATCTTTTTCAATTGTTATTTTTCTCTTTTTAATTACTTCTTTACTGCGTATTTTTATGTATGTGTCAATTTGAATGTCTTTAAGTATACCAATGAAATTATAAATGTTTGGATGAGAACAATTAAACATTCCATTTAGTCTTGAATGAAATGATTCGCAAACATTTGTTGTTCTATTTGTTGTTGCCTTAAACTCAGCCCAAACATTGGGAGGAAATAAACCAGAAGGATCAATATATGTTTCAAAAACGTAATCTAAAAATTATTTTTTCCGAATTCAATTTACCTAGCACGTTAAAATATTTCGGACTCAATTTACCTAGCCCCAATATCCACCCAATTATTTGGGACTCAGTTTACCACTTGCGTTAAGCAGATGAACGAAGGGCCGAAAATTAAAAATATTATCAAGATTAATAATAATAAAATAAATTTAAATATATATATTAGGTATATTTCAAAATTTAATTTAAAAATATCAAATAAAAAAAAAAATAAAAATTTATACGAAAATTCAGTCATAAATTATTGAAATAAAATTTATTTATAGTTTCTAGTTAAACACTATAACAACATACGTTAGAACAATAACATAATAATTTTGCTATCAGTATTTTGTAGAGTGTGTTGGCCAATTGTAAATTGCTCCTACAGTAATACAGTGTGTGAAATAAACACTCATATTCGTTTGACTTAATGCGTAAAAATGTAAAAATATATTGTGCTGTCGGCCATTTGTCTGTCATTTTTACATTTATACTGTCTGCCCAATAGTTTTCGGCCCCTTGTACTGTAGGCCCGTCGACTCATAAATACAAAATTCCTTTAATGCGGCAAATGCCTAACCCGAATATAATAGGTGAGTTACCTGATTTGACTCCATGAACCTGCCTACATTTTAATGGATTCAGAACCACCGAGAGCCACGTCAGGCCTGGTAACTAGATTTTTCACAAGCCCTCCGCTCTGAAAAGTTCATAAATAAAAATAAAAAAAAGAAAAATCGAAAATTTCGTATTTGTATGTAAAACAAAAAAATAAATAAACAAAAAACATCTAAGATGATAAGTTTGATCATAGTTTCGTTAAAAAGAAAAAAACAGAAATGAACTTATTTTCAGCATTATAATAAATAATACAATTACTTTATTTTTAGTTTTAAATTTGATTTATGCCATTTATACATTGTATACGATTTTTAATTTTAACACATAAAGATTTAAAAAACACGCTTTTTGATGTGCGAAATCTTCAATTACATCACCGTAACTATATTGTTGTTTTCACTTTCAACCATACTTTCTATAGCCGAAATAGCTTGACCGTTTAATCTTTTTTGTAGCATTTGACGAATTGATACAACATACGGAAATTTATTTGAACATTGCACGATTTTGAAAAAGCGTTTATCGAATTTAAACAGGTATTCGCCGGGCCCTTCGGAAAGTCCCGGTCCCGAGGATAAATCCTCAGATGTCTCCCCTCTCTAGTTGGGTCTGGGTAGGTTGAGAGTATTTTACTGAATTTTTCTAAGCCATTTAACTCACTTCAACTGCTTTATTACTGGTCAAAGTGTCCAAACTCAGTGGACTATCACTTCTCTTATCTAGCGCTGGTTGAATTGGCAATATGCCGAAATTCTTGAGGAGCGCTGAGATCTTCAAAAAAATATAATTATGAACGTATTAATAACGCTTAAGACTTGAACATCTCACTGTCATTTATCTCAGGGTTTTGAATTTGTTTAAAAATGTAACTACAAAATAAATTTATTTTTTAGTATCTTATAAAATTTATCGACTAAAACCGCGTTGTTTTCCGTGTTGTATGCATTTTATACAGCGTATAATGTAAAATAATATTCTATAAATTACGTATTTTTCATACTTCGACATAGTTACTTATAAATACATTACAGTAAAATTTAAAATAATAAATATTGCGTTGTACATATTATACGAGTATGACAAGTGATGCCGGAATCATCATGATATCACAAGAAAAACAAGTTCCTACGCATGCGCGCTGATAGTATTTTGCGCAAACAAAGATGTAGGCGCAAACGGCTAGTTGAAAAGTAAAATTACGAGAAGCCCAGTTGCCTTGATGTTTTCTGATGAAAGGTCCATTGTGCAGTGGTTAAAAGGTGTCCAAGATCAAGACACCCGCCCTGAGTTTCGATCTCTCTCGAGAGAGATCGAAGAAATCATAAAAACAATTTTTTAAATACTGGATGGGGGGGAAGGGCATCGCCGACTTTGTACCAAAGCTTACGAACGCTTTGTCAGAGTCAGAAATGACGAGTAAAAGTAGTCATGGGTACAAAATAACACATACGATTAAATTATTATTATTATTATTGTTATTACATACACCTATTTAGCGCGCGTTATACGACTCGCGGCGGCGTCGTCGGACCGTGTTATAATATAATATATACATCCGGATACACGTCTAGTGAAACGAAAACGCACGCGTGTTTGCCTATTCACCCTGCCCCCAGCAGTGTGTAAAAAAAAAAATGAAACGAATAAATAAATAATAGTAATAAAATTGGCGCGTACCTATTACATGTTATTATTATTCGCGTGGCGCGCGCGATTGATAAAATATATGTGGAAGATATATTTGAACGCTCGCTATTTACGCAACACACGACGCGCGTCAGGACGCGATTACCGTTGTTTTTTGGGTTCCGGTTTCATTTGTCGTTTTTTTCCACCCATTGAACGCGCGTGTACGTGTGCGTATATTCACCACCAACGGAAAAACAATGACGAATCAATAACACACACACACACGCACGCACACACGTGTGTGAGTGTGACGGTTGGTGGTATACGGTGGTCATTCGACGTTCCGTTAGCCGCGTGTTGAAAAGTATCCGAATGCGTTTGCGATATAAAATACGCTTTCATCTCAAAACGCTCTCGAGCCGTGTCGATCTGTTGACGGACTTCAAAATATACTTTCAATGAACCAGTTTATTTTTCTCAACACGTCTACTAACAGCGTCGTAGTTTTTAATATAAATATTACTATAGATACGTTTTTATCACACGCCTCATTGTAAATCGTATTGAACGCAAAACGTTTTGATTAGTTGTTGTTGTTGTTTTTTTTTTTTTATGTCGTCGGACGAATCGACCTGAAGAAAAGCATATTTGATTTTACTTTTTTTCCCAATTATCAACATTTGGACTTTTAAACTTTCGTGTTTTCGGTAAAACAACACTGCCGCCGTGACGTACGCGCTCAGGCCGCCGCCGCCGTCGAATAATGCGCGTCGCATTTCAACGGATCATATCACAATTTTTTGCGCGTGATTTCGCAACGTTTTTCGCGTGGGGCAAACACGATGGACAATAATAACGATTATTATACATTCGAGATCAAAACGTATGCCGTCGGCGAGCCGTGTCCGTTGGACCGTCGACGTTCCGTTCGACTGAGGCAGACTGCAGTTATTCACATTTGAACGGTTTTCATCGAGTGCAAAATGCTTCTGTCACCGGTATCCTCAACGAATTTTGATGATGATTGTAATATTATTCTCATATATATATATATATATATATATATATATATATATATATATATATATATATATATATATATATATATACAGGCAGGGGCGTGCCTAGGGGGGTTATATAATATCACGAGGTTTTATTTGACTCGATTTAACCCTGTATAATATATAAATTGATATTTTATCGTGAGCAGTGGAAAACACTACTAAGAAAACATTTTTATGAAAAATAATTTTTTTCAGAATTCCATCTGTTTTTAATTTTTTTTAAAGATTTTTGGTATAACCAAATAACTACCATTTTTTACAACATAATATTATTAAAGATCATACTTTTTTTTTTTTTTGGAAATTTTAAAATATAAAGTCTTATTATTGGGCAAATAGTTTAAAAGATAAGCATTTTAAGTTTATAGAATTGGATTGGTAGGTAATAAACTTGTGTGTGTGTGTGTGTGTGTGTGTGTGTGTGTGTGTGTGTGTGTGTGTGTGTGTGTGTGTAAGGTACGTACGTGTCGTTGTCGTGCTGCAGAATTTTCGCTCTCGGATTTGCGTAACGTTTTTATTCTCACTCTTTCCGTCTATCCATCTATCTCTACGTATATCTATCATATATATGTATAAATATATGAACCGTATACGTGCGTACCGTATTTGTGCGCGAGCGTTGTTTGGCAATCAACGTTTTAATTATCCCGAAAGGAATACGCGCGCGCGAACGTATTATAATATCGCGGGAGATAAGATGAACGTCGCCCGTGGCACGATATTATTATAATCAGTAGGTAGAGTCGGTGACCGAGTGTCCGAGCGCGTAAAAAAGCGTTTCACGCGGTCTCGATACGCGCTAAATCGAAACGTCGATGCGAAATGGAAAACCGGTAGCTCGCGAACGTATTATCATTATTATTATTATTATTATTTACACGTCAGAGTTTTTGTGGTGTTGCGTGCTGCGGCAACGAGCTGTTTTCAACACTTTGTTTTAACAATGAGTAAACGGTATAACGTTTAAATTTGAATATTTTCCATACGTAATTTAAAACACTTAAATAGAACTACATTTTACTGAAAAAAAAAAAAAATCGTTTATAATTTTATTTATTTATGTATACACGTGATTTTTTTGTATGATTTTAGATTTCTTTAATGGTAACTACTAATGATATTATGAAAGTTAAGACTGTTTTGGTAAATTTTAATCGGGGTACCACGCAAAAGTATAGGTACCGTTACTATACAATTGTATACTACTACTGTACCTTTATTCTTTATTTTAAACGCTGTATATTATCTGCTAAGTGATTGATCTAGCAATACGAATTAAAATGATCAAAAAATGTGTTTCTTTTGTAATATTATGTTAAGTTATATCAGACGTGGTTAAATAATAATAAAAACTGAAATCGTAAAAAAAAAATCGCTCAGATAATAAATAATTGTTTTTTCGTAGATATGGAGTTATCTACTATTATTGTTTTGAATGAAATCAAAAACAAAAATAAAAATAAAAATGTACGCAACGTACAGGGTTAAATCAAATTTGTCAAATAATACTGGGTTACACAGTGTGTGTGTGTGTGTGTGTGTGTGTGTTCTATTTTTTTTTTTGCGATTTTATTTACTCGTTTTTAAAATTGCACACCTAGCTCAGTACCTACATAAATATTACACCGGCCAACGGTCTACGTACGTGCGCGCGATTTCATAATCGATTTTAAAACGGCAGAGTCCTAATATTATTACTATCATTATGCATATGAACGTTATACGTAGGTACACTAAACCGATCACATTTACGTTATGAAATCGGCGTCGTCCGGGGATATCACACTCGTTCATGATTCGAATAACGCGCGCGTGCCGACAGCATAAGAATGCCGCGTCCACCGTAATAATGTTATAGTATAGTCTATATAGGAACCTATGTCCCGCGTCATCGATCGTTCGATGCGGTTATTACGCGCACACGCACACAACGTGTATAGTTTTATTTTTTGTTATTATCATAATACAGTAATATTATTTATGACGAAAATGTTTGACTGTTCCACGGATATGATTTATCGCATTTTTATTATAAAATCAAAAAAGTCGTTTTTCGCGAAGAAAGTGAAAGTGTGTAATTACTATATGTATATTTATTTTTATTTATTATTTTTTTTTTTTTTTTACAAATACGTGATGTTATATCGGAGGCCCTGTTTGTCGAGGATAATTAAAAATAATAATAATAATAATAATAAATTACCATTACAGCCACGTTTCTAGTTACGACTGGGCAACTGACCATTGTGTGGGTTTTTTATGTTTTTATTGATGTGTTTCGTCAAACTGCTTCCCCGAAAGAATATTAAAATAACACTATTGAAGTGAAAAAATCACTTATAATATCTTTCAAACTAATATAAACCGTTTAGAAGGTCATCACCACTATAAATCATGATATCAACGAATGTCGCTAAAATATTATTTGATATGAAAAAAAAAAGGAAAAATCTGACCCACAGTTTCTTTCGTCGTAAAGGATACGTCGTAAATGGAATGATCGAGAATATTACATCCTACTCTGATACACTCGCGATACTATGAGTATGTGCTGGTATCCATGCGTACTCGTATATTATTTATCACGTAGAATTAATGATTTTTTCCGTGTACAATCGACGAGAATCAATACACCCCCAGGGATCGTTGTCATCGTTCGTTTCACAACTAAACGCCGAAATAATAATTAGACAACGCCTAATATCTCGAGCGCGCGTACGAAGCGGTTGTTAATCGTACTATGACTAAAAGTTATTCTACTCCTTCGCAGCGACTTCAAAATTAATATCTTTCGACTCATAGAATAGGCAACACACCCCTGCAGAATAATGATAGAACCAAGTAGAGGAGGATAAATACCACCATTGAGCTATGTATTGGTAGGTACTAGTTAACTACCCTATTGAATAAGAATACATTTAGCATGGGATAAACTGCTGTCCCTCTCTCTCTCTCTCTCTCTCTCTCTCTCTCTCTCTCTCTCTCTCTCTCTCTCTCTCTCTCTCTCTCTCTCTCTGTGAGAAGTCTATATTCTCCATCATGATTTCATAATAATTGACCGAGACTAAAAAAAATCATTTTAACGAAACTTTGAAGTAGATGCGCTATTTACTGTTACTACTAAATAAGTATAATATACTCGTATTGTAGTCTATGGCCCGAAAGTTCTAGTAATGAATTTTGCCGAGTAAAAAATTGGCAAACTTGTGAAGTTCCGGACTTCTATAATAAGAATAAAACCTGTCCTCTACATCAAAGTCCGGTCCCGCGAGGTCCAGATAATGCGGAAAACGTGCGTCGACCGGACATTTTTTTCAGCCCCGGAAGTAAAGGAAAATATTTGAGGTTATGTTTAGTCGTCTCGGATGGGCCAGAACATAAATCCCAAACAGAAAAATTTTCTGCCGATACTTCAATGGTGTGTCCAATGTTTAGATTATAAGTCGTTTAAATATAATAGGAAACAAATTGAGAATACCATTAAAAATATTATCTGATCTTATCTGTAAGTTCATCTATTTCCTATCGTAATAATAAAGCTCGGATAGTTAAAATGTCTTTCATTCGTATTCTCTCTTGTAAAATAATTGCTGTAACATAACACTATCTATATACGAATATACGTATACAAATGAAAAGGTCGAAAAGTTGGTCGAGGTCAGCAATCTCTTAATTCGACCATCGGATTGATTCGAAATTCACCATGCTCATCTTCTATGATCCGAGAACGATTTTTATTGCATTTTCAAACACCTTCCATGATTTAACTCTATAATTACTACTTACTTGAATGTTATTGTTGTAAATTTTCTTTTTTTTCGAATGACTTTGTGTAATCTATTCAAAGAGGGATATCCTATATAACATTTTAGAGAACATTAATTAAGTTAGTTTTCCTTGCATGAGTTACATCAAATCCAGGGCTGATTCCGGGCAAACCAAACCGCTAATAATGTATTCATTTTTAACTCAGTGCAGTTTGGTTCCAGAGTTGATGAATAGGAAAAAAATTTGTCAATTCTTAAGCTAAAAATTTAATTTTGAAAATACTTTGTTTTTCAAAGTTTATCTCTAATAATATTTTAAATATTTGTCAAAATGTTTTGAAAAATTAATGTGACGTTACTCATTATACTAAACTAATGATACTGATACAATTTCATTAACCGTTAGTAAGTATTTTTTTTTTTTTATAAGCGTTCAAGTAAATTGTTATACGAATTTTACGAAATTGACTGTTTTTATGTCAATTTTCAACTTTAAAATGTCTATACGAAAATATTTACCCATTCAATCCTTATAAAACTTTGGATACAGATAGATCAACATGTTTGAATCTTCCGGTGAAAAAAAAAATTCTCATTTTTGAAACAAAAAAACTTTCAACAGATTTGATAAAAACTAAAAAAAACACCGATAATTCAACTAAAAAACGGTATATTTTTGTGTATAGTGAAACGTTTAACTACAGACATTGTTTCTGTAAAATACACCCGTCCCTGTCAACTCACCCAAGGAGCGAAGAACATAGCCCGTGGGGTGAAGTACGTAATTTTTTTTGGGGCCATTAATTTTGCTTAAAAAAAAAATAAAAAATTAATTACCCCCCTTCGCACGCGGTGTTATGAGATCGTACGCCCATCACAGACCACATTGTGTGCCTTTCTGCCGTATGCTTGTCTTAACACGACGACGGGTCGGTTCGTTTTGTCACAGTGGGAGCGGAGTTCTTTCACATCGACGCGGACACAGGCGCAGTGCACGTGGTCAGCCCCATCGACCGCGAGGCGTACTCGTTCGAGGACATGGAGGAGCCGTCCGTGTACCTGAAGCTGAAGGTGCACTGTCCGCCGCCGGCCGACCCGAGCAGCGTTCAGCCGCAACCGCTGAACCTGTTCGACGTGGACAACATCGCGTACGACCCGACCACCACGCTGATACGGCTGGTGATCGTGGACACCAACGACAACGCGCCCGTATTCCCGGACAAGCACGTGATGGTCGGGTACCCGGTGCGCGAGGTGGCCGACGAGATCGTGCCCAAACACCTGGTGCAGGTCAAGGTGAGTGTGTGAGCGCGCGCGTCGACGCCGAGTCTATCGCAGTCCGTCCTGAAGACGAGCTCGAGCCCGGTGTACACTAGTGATGGGAAAAATCTGGATTTACCGAAGTTCGAAAATCCGGATTTACGGAATTCGAAATCCGGATTTCGGATTTTGTGATTAAATTAGTACTTTGGTTTATCTATGACTTATAATGACGAAATTACTAAAGTTGATTTAATGCAAATGTCGTTCACGGGAAATTTGGCCGTTTTTGCTCCATTTTAGTTTGTTTTTCTCTCGCCTAGAAAAACTATTGAGATGACAACTTCAGAAATTCTCAAAGTAAACCATCTACATAAAATTTCCGATCTATAGAGTAGCTGGATAAAACTTTCGCATAAACTTAAGTGGAGCAAAAAGCGTCTCCAGATAAAAAAAAATTTAAAAATATTATAAAAATAAATATCATTGTAAAACTGTTTCCTTCAAAATCGAAAAAATTTTTTCTGATTTAGAATACGAAAATTCACAATGTGAAACGCACATATTCAGATTTTGATACCCGAAAATCTGACATCCGGATTAGAAATTCGGAAATCCGAAATCCGGATTTTATAACATAAAATCCGAAATCCGGATTTTTCGTTTTTTCGGAGAATCCGGATTTAAATCACATCACTAGTGTATACAGGTCGCTACTATATACAGGGTGTTATATTGCGGTCGCGTATTTTAAACAATAACAAGTATACTCACGGATCGAACGTGTCGAATTCAATTAATATTTTGACAGGAACGGCACACGCTGATATGAGTATGGTTTATATAATCAATAATGTGATTATGGGTTGTATGATTTTTTTACGCAATATCGGTAGGTACAGCCGTTTTCCCGTGAAAAAGGTATACCTTTTATATATACACGAGTTGTGTCGTGTCTCGCTATGTCGGTAAGGTGGTGAAATTTTTCTTCGGATTTCAAGAGCTCTCCGAGTTTTGAGATAAATTAATTATTAATGTTACAAAACGTATAAACATGGATTGATTTTGTTCCGGATCCCTGGTTGATGTGTAATAATAAGCATGTTGCCGCTTATTGTACTCACGTTTGATAAATACTAAACTATCGGTTAGGTTTTGTGTAATTTTTATATTTATATATAATTTTAAAAATTTATCAATAGAGTACAGACCTAATTTTTGATCGAATTTATTAATGTAAGATTATAATTATAAACCTAATTGATGACCTATATTTTTGATGTAAGATTAAATTTATATTGTACTCTGTTTGTAGTATTTATTAGTATATAGTCAATGTATAATAGGATTACTCGTAAATTTTATACAACTATATTTATCAAGCAAATAATCTAAATTAGAATGTATGCTATGTATATTTCGTTTTAACGTATTTTTGTATTTTCGTTAGCGATACGTACATCTAATAAGTCAGCAATCAGCTAAGATAAAATTATTTTTAATGTTAGGATTCAAATGTCTTGAAGGAAAACTTAATATTCTCGTTGAAATTCTAAGAGTTTATTGGTTAAATCTTAGTTTCCGGTGATGTTTTCGACGAACACGTCATGTATACTTTTTCTGGTTTTTTAATCTATTAGTTACATTTGTAATCGATTTCATGTTTTTTTTTAGATTCTGAGTAAAGCGTAGGATCTTACGGTTTTACAATACTGTTTATTTTTTCTGGAGTCACTTTTTGCTCAACTTAACTTTGTCCAAAAGTTCCATCAAGCAACTCTATAGATCGGAAATTCAATGTAGATGGTACATTGAGGATTTATTAAACTTCTATCTTAATAGTTTTTCCAGGTGACCGGAAAAACAGCCTTGAATAGACCAAAAAACAGCGAAATTCGCCGTAAATGACTGTTTCATTAAATCGATTTTAGTAATTTCGTCATTTTGTAATGTCATCCAAAAGTAATGTTGCTAGAAACTTGAAACTTTCACATTATACTATTAACGTATCACTACACGTTTTAAAAAAGGTTCAAAAAATTTGACAACTTTTGAGCTGAAAATAGAACTTTGAAAATATCTTGTATTTTAAAAGTTTATCCCCAATAAAGTTTTAAATATTTGACAAAAACTTTTGAAAATTTAAAATAACTTTAATCACACACTTCTCTAACGATTCTGAAAAAATTTTAATAATCGTGACTCCAAATTTTTTTTATAAGCGTTTTAGTATGATACAATTTTTCTGTAATAATCTGTTTTTACATTAATTTTCAACTTTAAACATTTCTTTAAAGAAATGGGCTGATCTAAACATAATTAAACTTTGAATACAGATAGAACAAAATGTTTCGAATATTTTTTATTAAAAATTGTCTTTTTCGTCAACCATAACATCTTTAGATAATGGAAAAAAAAAAATCCGAAAATAATTGAAAATTGATGACGTTTATGAACGATATATTTTTAATATTTGATGAAAACTTCTGAAAATTTAATATGACCTTAATCATATACTTAACTCACGACACTTGAAAGATTTCAAAAAACATGAAATAGGATTTTTTTTAGAAGCGATTAAGTGAATTATTTTACGATTATTACGTAATAAACTTTTTGTACGTCTATTTCCAACTTCAACAAATTATTTGAAGAAATCCAAGCGGTATATTTTAATTCTGAAGTTTTGCTCAGAATCGTTTAACTAAAGAAATTATCTGTCATTTCTTTAAAATTCATTACACCCATGCCCATCAACACGTCCGAATAGCGAAAAATATACCATGGGGCGTACTTTTTTAGTTATCATTTTGAGCTTGTCTCGTATTTGGATAATTCATTTGTTACTGATTCAATACGACAATCGTAATTATTTTTTATTATAACGATGCAGAATACTATTTAGTATCACATACCTGTACAAAGACTTACTGCCAGACACGCAATATATTTCAACGTCTCTCATGAGTAGACACTAGGATTATTTCGAGGTAAATTAATAAGTAAGACTCACTTAGTAACATCTACATATTATCTACATATGAAAAAATTATTTCAGTTATATTCCTTTGAAAAAATTTTCCAAAGAGGTTTGATAGAGAGGGAGCACGTGCCTTTGTAACCCTCTTGCTGGCACAAATGATCATGGAAGAATACGTACGTCACCCAGTAAATCAGACCACCAAAAATGACAAGGACAATACTGTCGTAGTGTTTTTATTGTCACTGCACGGCATAGAAGATAGTTATCTTCTATACCGTAGTCACTGCAAACGCTTCCACATAACATACCCTCGTGATTGGGTCTTGGCTAAATCTACTCGGACGCCGCGAGTCCTGAACGCCATAGTCGAGTTATTTATTATTTTCGTGTTTTCAATTACCTACGCAGTTTTCTGCGGCGCGTCACGTTTGACGACGTCCAACGAATCTTTTGAATATTTCACGGTGACACCTCCTCCTCTCTCCCCCGAAAATCGTCGGGATCGGCTGCCACGCGTATTGTTTTCGCGTGTTATAATGTTGTTGATTATTGTGTTTTAAGACAACGCGTGTCAGCCGGTCTGTCGTTTTATTCACAGCGAATAAAAGATACAATTGTCTTGGTAAAAGAATTCGTGTGCGCGTGTGCGTTCAATTAGTGGTATTTACATCATGCGAATTCAACGATGATACAGCATATCACGTAGAAAATACCGTAGACATTTCATGGATTCCTCACATTCGCGGCAGTGTTCGGGTGTACACGGATCGGACAGTCGAGCAATAAATAAAATTTCGATGGGTCGCTCCGTAAGTTTTTCCATACACCAATACTGTAAAATATAACGAACATATCACGTGCACGGTTACAAATATTTTTTTTTTATAAATGTTTGATAAAATTAAAAAATTTTGTTCCATATTTGGCCGTTGTACGTTTAGCGTTATACGGGCCGGTAAAAAAATTAGCATCTTGAAGTGCTAATATTGCTCAATGTGGCTCTCCCAACGACGTCATTTATTCATATGTTATTTTGTACTTGAAATTCTTTGGGAATTTTTTTTCTTTATGCACACAATAGTTAGGTAATAATTGAAAACTTATACAGACACTCGCAACTTACATATTTGTGTACGCTCAAAAACTACGTATAAAACAACAATAGGGTCACGACGACAATTCAGAACGATACCTAGAATGGATATTACATTATAATCATAGGCACAAGTATTGGGGGAGGGACAGGTGAGTAGTTTTAAGATTTAAATATTTTTAAATTTTAATAAACGTGAATACGTTCTGATTTACGTTTCGTCATTAATTAAAAATAAAACAATAACCTAGTTATTGGTTATTGGATAGGTACCTAAAATGCCGAAGAAGGTGTGTTCAAAGAAAAAAAATGTTTTTTAACTAATTGAATATAATATTAACTCCTCCTATTACGAAAGTCTACGCACGCTTATGATTGAAATAATCTATAAATACATAATATTATATATCAAGCCGGATAGTCATATTACTTAGTATTTTTTACAGCAACTTATTTTATTATATTTAAAATATGTTTTCTAAAAATGCCATGAATCATTTATGTTTACACCTGTTTATAAACAATATGCTATAATAATTTATAATTTTGTTGGTATAGGATAACTAAACATTAATATCATATTATGAGGGAAAATAATATTTAAAAAAATAAAAGGTTTTTCTAACTAACACAGAAGTATTAATTGAAATTTCGACATAAGTATTTTTAGAATATCATCACACTCAAGTTATTAACTGTTTCCGTCTGTTTAACGGGTAAAGTAAATAAATTTCGCTACACACTAAATTTAAATTGTGAGTTTAAGTTTACATTGAAGTTTTATCCCGAATGGCCAATTTAAAAATTAGAATATTGTAGAGGCATACCAGATTTTTGTTAAATATCAAAAAAAAATTAAATTACAAAGTTTTTAATGTTAACTAACCGATGATTTTTTTTATTACATAACACGTTACAATAAGGTTATACGTTGCCTTCGAAAATATGATCCTATATACGTAGGTTTTACTTGATCATAGGTATTTAAGTTCTAATTTCAACGTTAAGTTAACGATTCAAGTCTTGTAATACGTAATTTTACAATTTTGGTGGTCAGGAATAAACAAGGACAGTGAGTAATATAAATCATCATCTAGTATTATTGGTGATGATATTAAATCGGGCATAATCCGTTTGAGAAAATCGTACTAAAATCTTTACCGTTTTGGGCGAGTATTTATTCTATCGAAAATATCGTTTAAGCGAACGTCTAATTCGTAACTCATTTGATTTGGTACATGTATTAGTCAATTACCATACGTCATTTTCCTCTTTTGATCGTCAAAACGTGTTAAATTTTTAAATTTCATATTTCAATGCCCGTTAACAATAATAATTTATTTGAAATGACTGTCAAATACTGTTTATAAACATGTTTTTTATGATCCCTTATTGATGGTTCACATTTTTAATTTCTGGAAGACGTCAATTATAAGATTAGTATTCGATACCTTCAAATATGGCGTATACTATTTTATGACCATATAAAACTATATTCACAGAAACTGGCTTCTTTTATTAAAATAATGTTTTTTATATTTTCCATTTCTTTCGGTTCTGGGTAGAGGTCCAGTACCCCAACCCCTCCTGGTAAATATGCTACTGGATGTTCTTAAAATTGTTTGGTTTTTCATTTCAACGTCGTCCGTATCAATTTCATTTATGTTCATCAATCCTCCTCCTCCTCCCTCTTGAGACGTTTTTCCGTCTATAATCTTCTATTTATAGTAGTGAAAATTTT
This sequence comes from Therioaphis trifolii, assembly GCA_027580255.1. Lineage (NCBI taxonomy): Eukaryota > Metazoa > Arthropoda > Insecta > Hemiptera > Aphididae > Therioaphis > Therioaphis trifolii. The sequence goes on from CM050404.1 coordinate 126,011,313, forward strand.
TAGGTGTGTAACCGTGTGGTGAGTAATATTTATATTTGAAAATTTGAAGATTTAATTCGCAATCGTTTTCGATTGATTTGAAAAACGTTTGATCGAGTCAGGGCAATCGACTTATTTTGAACGTGATCATATCACATTTGCAGAAGTCACGTGCCCGTTCGCCGCGGTGGTTTTTTAAACGTCGACGACAACGACGACGACGTCCATGACTGGTAAACGGTCACTCGGCGGCGGCCGAGAATATCCGGGCTGCAGAACAAAACGTGTGTGTCGCATACAAACGCGCGATATATTTAGTATTTAAATGAACACATAATATAATAATATATCGTCCGCGAATGACGATCGAGGTCGGTCGATATCGTAAGCCAACTCTTATGTTATACGTACGATTTAAAATCGAAAAAAAAAATAAAAAATAAAAATAAATAAATAAATAGTATATAACGTGTCCCGGTGTTCTCGGGGTCTAGGTCACGCACGACGTGAATAATTTATTGCGACCGGACATCGGAAACGTCCGTGTCTTTTAGGAATAAACACAATCACGTGTATATTATTATAATACGATGTATACATATTACAATATGCAGGTATTTATTATTACGATCGTTATTGCTACGTTATTATTACAATACCGTATTAGAACGTGAAACGACTGTGCGTTCGAGACGCGGCGGCGTGTCGCAGTCAATCTAGTTTAATATGTAGACATTCAAGGCGAGACGGACGCCTTAAATAGACAACAACAACAACAACGCGCTCGCGTACACGACGCTGCGCGCCATTACGTACCACTTATTATTATTATTTGGACTGGGTACACGCGTGTTGCGGGCCGTTCGTTCGGGGCGAAAATTATTATCGTCGCCATCAATCATTGCGATATTGTTGTCGCGGTTATTATAATTTTTATTGTCGTTATAAATATTGTGTTATAGTAACGTACGGATTATATTATTATTATGGTATCGCACGCGCGCGGAGGCCGGCCAGCTGTACGTCACGTCCGCTCGCAGATCCGCGGCGGCGGTCGTCGCCACGGCGCGGCGCGGTGTTTGTCGGACGCGCGGCCCCGTGTACCCATGGGGTCGAATTGACCGAGCGATGCGATCGAAAATCACGACGGTCTTACGCGAACTGTTCGATTCGGGACTCGAAACCGAGAACAGTCGGAGTCGACTTGTCGTTTTTTTTTAAAATTTAACCCGTTGCAGGTTTATAGTTATAAATGTTCAGGATTAGATATCCTATACATCGAAATCGAAATAACTGAAAATTAAAAACAATCAATTAATGTCGATGAACTATCAACTGATATTTTTTTAAGAATTTTACTGGACAAAAAACAAATAATAATAGCAATTATTGAGGTAGTTGAGAAAATGTTCAGTCTAGAAATATTCAATTAATTTCGAGGATTGTGTAGTTAAAAATCCTTAATATTCTTCCGCTAAATTCAGTCGATCTTTTTAGTTTATATATATATATATATAAGCTTGATCTGAAGTCGAATACAAATGAGATCGCGGTTTAGTTCCAAAAATAGTCATACGTGAAGAAGATGTCGAGTAGAAACTCTAAGTTTATGTTTTTTTTTTTTAAATATTTATAAAAGATGTTGCAGAGAGTAAGAAAGTAAAATTCAAGTTTATACGCTAGACCAATTTGCTGGTGTTTCGAGATGTGATTTCCTACACGTTTATACATTGTATACTCAATATATTATTATATTACATATTTTAAAAATCGAATAACTGTGATATAAATTAAACTTATTTTAAGAAACGAAGCAATTACGAAAATACAATTTTTCTGGCAATAGTTTTTTTATGAGATATTTCTCGCAGGTTCTGTAAAACGTGTCATAGCCAAGTATTTTTTTTCGTCTGTGATATTCTTCCAGACGTATTCGATCGGAGCTACCGTCTTATCCCAGAATTTCTACGACGGACGTTCGGATCACCTGTATACCTAACAACTACAATCTTGTCACTCGAGGTCGTGGGTCGTGATCGTCGTGGTGTCTGGGTCGTCGCCGCCAAACAACAATAATATCACAGTTGGGTGGGTGCCACGTGAAAATCGCCGACGCGGTCGACGATTCCGGCCCGTCGATCGACCAGAGTACTTTTTTTTCTCCTTAGGTTTTTTCGATCTCCGGTTTTGGCGGCGGGCGCGTTGTGCAACTGGACTCGTAAAAACGCGGACGTCTTCGTGCGTACGAAACGATGACGCGACGTCCGGGTGAGACGCGCACGTAATATCAATAATAGTAATAATAATAATAATAATATTAATAATAGTAATAATAATGTACATAAATCATTATGATGTATTCCGCGATTCCGTTTTCGCATTCGAACAGTGTGCGCGCGCACTTGTGATTGATTGATCGATCGATCGGTCGACGACGAGAAGAAAGTAGTCTCGCCGTGTGTCGCGCGGCCACACGTCTCGTGTGCATAACGTGGTGTTCGTACGGCCATAATATCGCGTATAAACACCACCTGACCGCTACGTAATATAATAAGTATCGAGTAATAAAATAACGGATCAACCAGTATATGACACACAAATATATCGATCGGCGGACCATTGTCTCTACAGGTTTATTATCGCCGGCGGAGTCGTGTAAACAATTATCGCGGCGGCGCCTACCTACAACTCGTCTGTTCGGTTACACAATGCGCGCGCGTTCGCCCGAGAGAGCGTGACCTTTGACAATGACGGACTGGGGGACGCGTCCAACACCGATCGCCGGGTTCAGCACGCGCGCATAATAATAAAAACACAACACACGGAATGATGTGTACCTACGTGTTATGATACGCGTGCGCGTGCGCTCACGATAATAATAACCATAATAATCATAAAATAATATTATATATTTTCATAAAATATTTTAAAACGATTATTCGTTAGGTACGGTAGATTTGTAAAGGTACGGTCTGCAAGGCGTGACATGTCGCCGCGACACGTCGTGAATGTATGTTTTCACGGAAATCGTATAATCTGGTCTGCCAGACGCGACAGGTCGCGGCGTGCAAACTTTTGGTCGCCGCGGCCGACGCGACGACACTACTGCTACAGAAGCAGTGTACACATGACCTATCACGACGACACCATGTCAAAAGTTACATTTTCGCCGTCTGATGACGAAATATTGGTCCAAGAGGTGCTAAATAATCCTATATCATACAATATAGAAGCTGCGGATTACAAAAATATTATGATAAAAGATAACCATAATATATCGATTAAAATTGGAAAACTTTTATCTTTTCATTAATAGGCTTTTTAACTCGATTGCCAGGTTGTACAGTTAATTTTTCTTCAACCAAAGATAATATAAAGTTAAATTGTTTATAATTAATCCGAAAATATTCACAAAATTTGACGTGGTTGTGTATTAAGTGTCGATTGATTAATATTTCAAAACATCCTTCACTTTCACGACTTTTAAATATATCGTCGGTTGGTTTTTTTTCTTTGACGTCAAATACGAAAAATTAGCCTCATCGTCATCCTCGTCCATCAATAGCACAGTTAAAATATTATTATTATTAAAAATCAATTCATCCATTGTTATAAATTATTAGTATTTAAATTTCAGGATTTAAAATATACTCTTGTAGTGGCTAGTGCGTACTGCGTACACGATTGAACAGATTTAGAACCGCACTGACAATATTTCTGTTTGTCATAACTGGCAGAAAAAAATTATATTATCGCCGCGACATGTCGCGTCTTGGAAACGACACTTGTCGCGGCGACCGTTTAGGCACGGTGTCCACTAGTGCGATGCGACAGGCGATATAACTGAAAATGTGTATCGTATCGCTTGTCGGTTTGCTTCGATGGACACCCGAGTGTTGCGCCGATAAAAATCGTATCGGACGATATTAGTTGTATTGCCTATCGCATCGCCTCATAGTCATCGGTCGCGGCGACGTGTTGCGCCTTGCGGACCTGTGTGGACGGTATACATATACGACACAGATTACGTAGGTACGTGCTAATATTGGTACGAACGCCTAATATCGTTGTGGTCGTTTTAACTTTCCCTCCTGCCGTTTACGTGATAATACATAAGTCTTATACCTACGAGTGTTTAAGATTCGTATAAGAAAACAATACTCGGGCGTGACAGTATAGATTCGAATTACCGGCGAGGAGGGTTGAATTCTCCAGGAAAAACTCCTTGACAACCATCGTTCTTTCCTTTTTACTACAGTTTATCTACAATTTATCAAGTGCAGTATTTTTTTATATTCAAAAAAGCGTATGGTTTTTACATTATTTGCGACATTAATGCGATTATTAAGTGATTTCTTCAACAAACAAAATCACGCATATGATATCGCGATTAAGTATTTATTATAAATAATAATGCGCGCGAAAAATGTTCTGATTCTCACATTATATGTATATAATACATTTTAAGTTGATACAATAGTAGAGTCTAAATGTCCTAAATGTTTCTGTACGATTTATGCACTTTACAACTACTTTACGGGGAGCGGGCAATTCTGAACGACAACGTGATAGAACGATCTCAGACGATAAAAATATTCATCATCATAATGTACATTTCCGCTTAGCGGTCCCTCCCTAATGGCATTTTATTGTAATACTAGGAGGACGGTCACGGAGGTCGGAGGATAGAAGCAAAACCATTTTGGTATAGACGGAAGTATTAATTTATTTTACTTATATTTCTTTTATTTTTTATTTATTAAATAGTTTACTTCACACCCGAGGGGGGGGTCAAGAGTATAGTCAAAACGATATTTAAACACAGTTATATACATAATTATAAATTCACATAATTAATTTAGACCGTAATACAGTTATGGCTTGATATTATAATTTTATCTTGTTATCTCAGAAAAAATCAATATTTTTATTTTGTCGTCATAGAAATTTAACATTCCGATACATAGCACTACATAGAACAAAGTTTCCCTCATCGTCATTTATTCAAACACACTCACGAAAACGTACATTCAAGCATTGGAAATCGAATATCTTTTTACAAAAAAAAAAAAAAAAAAAACTTGAAATACTTAACCTATTTCATAAATATACTGCTATCGTATGTTGCATTACATCATTGCGCTCCACGAGAAAACGAGGATGTTTTCAAAGCGTTTATACTCCATACACAATAATACAAGATTTTGTTTCACAGATATTATTTCTCTCTTAACTACCTATTTATAAATATATATCTAACGCGAGAGAGATTATATTTTTTGACTCATTCCCTATGATTCGTCGGTCCGTTTGTTTAATTATTAACGGTTGAACTTCAAATATTCATGTAGTACTCGCATTATGTTTTTCTAATTTAATACCTACATTAAACACGATTGACATGGTTCGATGAATTATTTTGTAGCACGTCGCGAGATAACTAACGATGAATTTGTACATACGTATATCACAAACGTTATTTTTCTTGGATTACCTACTTATAAATTTATATATTTTTCAAGTATTGATTATAATATATATATATATATATATATATATAACTCGTACAAATAACAATTTAAAATCTGACGAGGTCACAAATGCCATTGATATTGACTACTTTATTAATGTTATTCTGAAACGTATAATAAGCATGCGCTTAAGACTTATATGTTATGGGTTGCCTACAGATTAAAATCCTACCATAAACACTGTGCTATAACTCCGTGTGTGAAATAACTTAGTAAAATAAAATAATAATAATAATAATACATTAACAAGTCTTTGAATGATTAAAAGCTTAAAAAGACGTGATATTTAATGGAAGCAATGTGAAATATCACTGTGTGATTACAGTTATATTACCATATATGATATACAATTAAACATTAATACACGTTTAGTTTACATAACAGGGTGTTTAGAAAAAATAAAAACGAATGAATGATTAATAAATTTATCACAAAAATGCCAAATCAATATCTCTACGACGTAATAAATACGCTTTTATATATTGTTAGCTGATACTGACAGAATAAAACACGAAATGATTTTCGTTACCATTATAACGACATGACTATATTCAAATGTTATGTAACTACTATACTCACAGTATCATAGATGTTGAAGGTTTTACAGTATTAAATTAATTTACAAGGGTAAAAAGGAAAGAAACGTACATGACTATAGGTATACGTGTTATAATACATATTCAATAATTATTTCAAATCTCCAGTTCTTTAAATTCTGAGTGAAGCAAAGGATCTTATGATTTTACAATAATATTTATTATTTTTTTTTCTAGATTCACTTTTTTCTCGCCTTAATTTTTTCCAAAAGTTTCATCCAGCAAATCTATATATATGAAATCATACGTAGATGGTACTTTGAGGGTTTAATAAGCTCTCCTCACAATGATTATTCCAGGCTGGAGGAAAAACTGCCGAAAGACCGAGTAAAAGCGACGAAATTCGCCGTAACCAAAAGTTTCATTAAATCGACTTTAGTAATTTCGTCATAAATCCAAAATTAATGTTGCTAAAAGCTTGCATTTTTCACAATATATTATTGATATATTATTGTATACTTTGAAAAAGTTTCAAAAAAAATTTAACTATTATCGAGATAAAAATAGAACTTTGAAGATACCACCTTTCTTTTAACTTTTACAATAATTATTCGTTCTGCGCACATTATTGGAACATCATTATATTATTAGTGGGTATCCAGTATATCTCAACTTAACCTTGATTTCGTTAAAACTAACAGTAAAACCCACGCGAAAACGTGAAATACATTATATCGATTATAATCAGGTAAAAATCTAATCTGAAATTCTAGCTATTGTGTTCAACATGAACTAAAATTAACACAATCAGAAATAACGAGCAGAGAACTTACGGATATATATATAGTATATTATGACTGCGAGTGGGTGAAATGGGTGGGTGGGCAAGTGTGTCTGTTTATGTGAATTATAATTACCATGTTGTCCTTAAAAAGTCGAACGATTCACGGTCATAAAATGTATTTTAAAATTTGAACCAACTGTACATAAGAATATATATACTAGCTGAATTGCCCGTCTTTATCGGGTTTAAGTATTAAACAATTAATATTAAGTAAGTTAAATTTGATAATATTTTCAAGTTCAAGATTACTCGTTCAAATATTTTGTAATGGGTTGAATTACTAAGTCAATAAGTGTGTGTATTTATCCTCCATATCTAAAAACTAAGAAAAACTTGAAATCTAAAAATAATTTTTAATTCTATAGCTTCATTAAATTTCATCACTTATATATTATTTTGTTCTTGTTATTATTGTAATTAAATACACAATATATGTAATTATTGTGAAGTTCAAAGATGTTCTAAAGTAATATATTTTATTCGTTTGGCCATGGAATACTTGGGCGATCATAACGATATTATGATTTGCCATAGACATACTCCAGTATTTATTCATATTCGTACAATAATCTATATATTAAATAAATATTTATTTCATGGTTAGCCCGAAGTTTTTTTCGTGTTCATTAGTCAGCCTCTATACCCATAATAATACTCGTAATAACAAACTAAGTTGTCGTCGTGCTGTAATACCTATTATTATTATTTACTAAGAATTTCGTGTTATTTAGACTCTTCAAAATGTAAACATCTCGGAGAATCCTTTCATAGCGTGCCTATAAACGTTCGCTCAGTACGTCTAATGAATCAGTACCTACTAGTTTTGGCTGTGAGTTCAGACAGCCCATCAGAACACGTTAAATTATATATAATTGAATACACTACTAATATATTTTACTGAAGTACATTTATTTATCTATATGATATGTCTATACGTTCATTATGGTGTTGAGTTATCTGTTTTTATGTTTGATATTTAAATTTGTGAAAAACTGCATCACGCTCAGTAATTTAGCTCGGGTAACTTAAGAATTGCAACATGTTTTTTTTTGTGTTGATTTATGATATGTACGTGCAAGAGATAACGCTCTTAACAGTTTTACATCGCCTTCGAATTGCGTCCAAACATAATTCGTCAACATAACATTTTTTGTGCCCTTGTATATTAATTATATTAAAATTCATAAAATATACTTCTACTTATAAATAGGTAAATCTAAACTCTTTTTTTTTTAACATTTTAACTGCGCTTGTTTTTCATCATTATCTCTTAAAGTAATCATTTTTTGGTAAGAAATAAAAAAAAAACGCTTAACATATTTTGCACCACTGATATTCTTCATTCCTAGATATTAAATACAGAAGTTGTAAATTTTAAAGAAAAAATTTAAATATATAAATATATATATATATAATGTTAGTAAAAAAAAATTTGATCTCCATTTTTTTGATTTTTTTAATGTCATTAGTGAAGAATATGGAGTAAGTTTGTAGAATTTTTAGTTCTTAATATCAAGAACTAAAAATTTTATGATATGAAAAAAATTGTTTTAAAGTCTGAAATTTAAGCCAAACAATTTGTTAAAATTTGTTGAATCTGAAAATGTACATGTTGTTGGTATTTGATGAAAATTTCAATTTTCTAGAACCGCTACTTTTGGAGTTGTGATTAATTAACTTAAACAATTAAATGAATATCTCGTTTAAGACATATTTTATCATTTTTACGTCAGTTTTCTTCAAATATTTAGAAAAACTTTTGAGATTAAGAAAAATGACTTTTTTAAAATACACTGCATAAGAAGCAATATACGATCTACAAAGTTGATTAATTATGTAAATTTTGATCCAAGTCTACTATACCTGAAAAAGTGTTCCAGAAAAAAAGAATGTACATCATTGTAAAACCAAAAGGTCCTTTCGTTTCATTCATAATTTCAAATAATAATAAATAAAGATCTATTTGCATCGTAGATTGTATTTTTATCATTGCAACCGAAAAATACGATTATGGCACATTATAAGTTACTCCAACCAATATTTTTAACAGTTCATAAGTGATCAATTTTTATGCATACAGAGTGATTTTTGAGCGTACTTCTTCTCCATTCTTTTTACGTATATTACCTATATTTTTGTAATAACATTATTTTAAATTATCTATATTTTAATAGAAATAACTTAAAAGCATTTTAAGTTAAGGATAATGAAATTGAAGAGCAATAAAATCAATAAAAAAAAAAATTATGATATTTTCAAAATAAATAATTTGAGTGATGTTTTAATTTGGTATTAAAATAACTCAAATGTATATGACTATTATTCTTCTTCTGTGAGTTCCTATCCGTTCCGGATGTTGGATATCATATTGGCTATGCTATTCCTGTCAAGTGATGCCCGAAATAAATCAATTGATGTTGTATTGTACCAGTCACGGAGATTCTTCAGCCAAGATATACGTCTCCTTCCGACACTTCTTTTTCCTTCTATCTTTCCTTGTAATATAAGCTGTAGTATATTGTATCGTTGATTATTTCTTAAAATGTGTCCAATGTATTCCAGCTTCCGAGTTTTTATTGTAGTTAACAGTTCCTTCTGTTTACCCATCCTTTCCAGTACCAATTGGTTAGTAATTCGATCTGTCCATGAAATTTTTAGCATTCGCCTATATAACCACATTTCAAAAGCTTCAATTTTTTTGCATGTTAACTCTGTTAATGTCCAGGTTTCGACTCCATATAATAATACAGAAAACACATAACACCTTAACAGTCTGATTTTTGTAGCTAAAGACAGATCATACAAATGACTATTATTAAAAGTTGAAAATATGGGAAGCATACATAAAATTAACCCTATATAATTATGATGTATTATTTCGATAAAAATAGTTATATGAGTTATTGTAATTGATGTTTGCTAAATATATTATTATAAACAATTTCACAATTATTAAGAGTTTAGAGTTCAAATTTATGTACGTAATTTATGGATTATTATAACACTTATTTCCATGGTGATAATGTGTATTTATTTAAATGATGATGATTACAGTGACATTGAATAATTGATTAAGATAATTACAATATATTCAATAGTAAAAAAACTACAGATGGATAATTCCATAAAATGAGACAAAATTATAACTTGTCATTATAATAAATAAAACGAGATAAACTTAATCACATATACATTTATATGTGACTGCTTAATAATTGTCTTAGTATAATTATTACAACTGATATTAAATTATATCGGAAAATCGAATAGGCGGTTTTATGTGATAAAATAAGTATATATTATTGGATATATTACGCTTATCTAAGTTACTCGATATATATGAAGGAAATCCGGTCTGTTATTATAAGTTAATTCTCTAGTTTTCATTCCTCAAATTCAATTAATTCTTCTTAGGTTTCGTTCATGGTTACAATTTTTTAAATGATGATTTCATAAATACATTTAATTTATTTCAATTGTAATTACGTTTAAATGGTGACCGTTCGTTACTGGCATGTTTATTCAAATTTCGTAAATTATTTATACTTTTATTATTTACAGCAACTGTAAACCAAATAACCATTTCACAATATTGCTCAGTTAACTTTTTCTCATCAAACTTCCTTATTGAATTCCGTTCAAAACATCCAAAAAGTTTTTTAATCATCATACTTATATTGTATTTTTTGGTCGTTATAAATGGTACATTTTTCATATAACACAATCTGAGAAGATAAGTTGTGTAGACATGTTTATGGCAGATCGAAACTTCCCAAAATGAATCTGAAGAAAAAAAACATAATTACACGAAGTAAAAAAGAACTTTTTTTATAACATCTGCTGAGGAAAAAATAATCTTCTATATGCTTATGATCGCCAAAAATGTGTATATGTACGTAATATAATATCGTACGTAAAACACGTACGTATGTGTAGTACCTTAAAAGTACTATTCAAATACGTTGATTGTTTACGGGTTATTCGTGATATAAAAATCACTAATTATCACACGATAATATTTGAAGATAAATATGCAAAATTTGTTTTGTATTATAAGGATCGTAAAAATCGGTGGTAGAAGAAATGAAAATTGAAAAAATTCGTCACACTTAATTATATTGATGATTTTCGGTTACAGGCGACGGACAAAGATACGGGGAAACACGGGAAAATACAATACTCACTCAGAGGAAAAAACGCAGCAGATTTCGTCATAAATCCCGAGACGGGAATGGTATACTGTTCGCGACTAGTGGACGACAAAGACTCGAACATAACGTTTGAAGTGGTGGCCAAGGACAATGACGGCAAGTCCGAGGGACTGGAGTCTGTGCTGACTGTCACCGTGAGTTTTGGCCACATATTATTATAAATTGTACACAACACATTAATTATTATTATTATTATTATTATTATTATCAACGAGCAGACGAATCGTATATTCGATTATGTCAGACTCGGATCCAGGATGTGGAATGGGGGCGATCGACTCCCCTTCCTCGTAGACTCTGGCTATTTGTATCAAAGCATATTTTGATGTCTTGAAAAAAGTAAAATTTAAATTAATTTATAAAAAGAGGTCCTTGTTATCAAGTCGTTTTATAATCGCTATTTGATAACTATACATTTTAGTAGAGATGTAAGCTCGGTAAATTTTTACCGGTAAATTTACCAATAATTTTTTTACTGGTAAATATTTTTTTACCGAAAAAATTAACATTGAACACCTCAAATTAAACGTCTTAATGAGTTGAATATTCATAACATATCAGTAGAATGAAATAGTTGAAATTAAAAAACTTAAAACGCCAAACGTTAAATTTATAACTAGAGAAAAAGACAAATAAAACTAAAATACTAGAATTTATTATGTTTTTTTTGTTGTTGATGTTATGTCAAGGTACATAATGAATCTGATTTGATTCATTTACAATTTATTTCACAGGTAAATTTTTAATATTTATATTTATATAAAATAATTTAAAATACTTAATAATAATATTAATTAATAATGTAAGTCAATAATAGTATAATACACTACTAAATACTTATATAAAGTCATATGTTGAATTTATAACACCATGAACACCCTGCTATCCAGTAAATACTAAAAATAATCGTTAAAATAATTATGAGTTCATGAAAAAGAGGAAGCGTGGAGTTCCTAGGGGTGTCTCTATTGTGACATACAAAAATTATTAAAATTTACTAAATTTACGGTAAATTTACGTAAATTTTACATCTCTACATTTAAGTAATAAAATATATACAATACGAATTATAAAATGTTCATATTGATTTTGATGGCATACGAGTTTATCAAATCCAATAGACAAAACGATATAGTACTTTGATTATTATTATTATTTTATTTTTCATACTATTTGTAATATTCGTGGAATTTATTCAATATAATTGACCAATTTGAAACCAAATCGTATAGAATAATTTGAATTTTTAACACTTCAAAATTTATATTAAAATGTACGTAGTAATATATAAAAATTATCATATTTATACATCAAATAAGTATTTATCAATAATTACCCTCTAGCAAACAGTTCAAAACTCGATGCAATTATTGACATTTGCTATGTAAATACTTTAGACTGTAGTAATAACATAAAAGATTGTATGAAAATAAAAATATACCTGATGACCAATCCGTATGCTTGTGCATTGATAAAATACCAGCAAAAAAGTGATTTTTTTTTCTTTTGATAGGCCTAAGTTAGAACCAAAATGTCCGCACGTAAATGTGTTCTGAATCCGCGTCTTGTTCATAAGTGGTGTAAAGCGATCAAAAAGTGTAGAAACCCCAATAAGAAAACGATATATCTACGGTGACACCGAAAAAGAGTCGAAGCGATACGGTTTATACAATTGGATGGAAAGATATGTGTTTCATCCGTTTTTAATAACATAGAATGTAACATTATTATATTGGTGTCAAATAAATGTAGGGCACAAGCGCCAAAATATTTAAACACATTTGTTTAAATTGCCGAGTATAAGTAAGTAATAATCAAAATCAAAAAGAAAAATACTTATTCACATTCAGGACGTACATACAAAAAAAAAAAGAAAGTATTTTACGAAAAATGCCCTATTCTCATTGGAATAAATTTTTGCGTACTTAAAAAAATATACAATATATTTAAATCACGAAAAAGCATTTTTCGACTCTCACGAAAACTACTAGTCATGCCGCTTAGACCCTTTTGTCCAGTCACCGTCGATACGATATCCACACGAAAACGGTACAGTTTTTTCATCGATTCCGCGAATCGAGCCAAACCACGAGTTGAATCGATCGCGGATCGCGTTTCGTTCATCGTACGACGGCTGCCGCACACACGGTGGTTTGCCGTGGACGGCGCGCCGCCGTGGTATTTACACACAGTGGCGTAGCCAGGGGGTGAGCCAGAGGGGCCATGCCCCCCCCCATAGGCCGTGTTTTTTTATTATTGTTTTTATATCAGTACGTCCATGGAGTATAAAAAAAAGTAGAAACGTTATTCATTATCACGATTTAAGATAGTCTCCTTCAATGGTGTTTATTATCTATAGCTGCGCTGTGTGATACAAACGTGAGTGTATCACCATTTACCAACACGAAACAGTAAACACGTCTCAATGTTACCAATTGTTTTGTCTAGGCGATCAGCAGTGAATTTTATATAATATTTTATAGTATTAGATGTTCCTTGCGGTAACCGACCGCGCTCACGTTTCCCTACCCACCACATTCCGCCGGCTTATCACATTCACACTGCCGGCTTATCACGCCACCGAACGTTACGGCTAGCTAGCTAGAAATTATTTGCTACTCTGCCTGTAACATCCGCTACTCCAGAACGTACATTTTCAGTTCTAAAAAGACTGAAAACATATTTAAGAGCTACAATGAATGAAGAAAGGTTGAATGGTTTGGCCTTAGCTACAATAAACAAAGATGAATTGGAATATGAAAACGTAGAAAAAGAAATCATGACTGCATTTATAAACAAATCTCCTAGGAGGATGAAAGTTGTAGATTGGACATAATATCAAAAATATTCACCGTATATTTATTAAGTTGTTTGCAATAAATTATTATAAATACAAAGTTGTTAAATATTTTATTGATTTCAGCCGTATGTATTTAGTATTATATGTGGTCACATAATAAGTATACGAATTATCTCAATTATTTTTTTATAATGAAAACAGTACAAATTTAATTTTTTAAGATTTTTTCGTTGGCCCCCTCCCCTTTTAGAAATTCTGGCTACGCCACTGTTTACACACCCGATAACCACCGGTACGATGATACTAACGCCCCCGTCGTTTTCCAGGTGAAGTCCTTAACGTACTCGGACATCGTGCGGGTGAACGTCGAGTTCAGCACGACCGAGGACTGCTCGCACGTCGAGTCGCAGCTGTCCGACATAGCAGACGTGAGGGTGGTATCGCTCACCGACGACGTGGTCAACGCGCGGTCGGCGGACGGCCAGTGGCGGATCGAGCGGATGCTGGTCGTGTACGGCGTGAACAGAAAGGACGGCACGCTGGTGTCGGCGTCGGAACTGGAAAAGTCAGTAACGCGATCGCATTGTCGTGTGCGCTCGGCGGACGTTCATACGGGTGTCCGGACGACGGATACAGACTTGTTATATATAGGCCCGGAAGAACAGTGTTCACGCAGCCGCCCGATAAATTGTTTTTATTGATTTTTTTGACTATATATAGATTTTTGAAACATGATATTCCTATGCATTATTTTTAAAATAATTGTCGGTTTATAATGATTCCCACGTAAACGAAAGTCTTGCTATTTATTTATTTATTTATTTATTTATTTATTTATTTATTGTACTCATGAAGTGCGTTCGATTTACGATATTCGATATTAACATAAATTTATCCGATACTTAGTTAATTGTCTGATCAAAAAAAAAAAAAAAAATATCTAACATTTTATTTTATTTTTTCACCCCAGTCTGTATACTTGAAATCGTACTAAATATTACATCGACGAATGTTTATGCGAATATTGTAATAATTGTATTTTTTTTTCATCGGTAATTTTTTTTTTTATTCGTTCTTAAACGATTTTTTCCCCTTTCGTTTTCTATTTCCATTCAAGGGCAAGCTTCTCTGAAACATTCCGTTAAATCCGTCCCCGGACGTCCTCGGCGAACGCGTGACACGTTCGTAACACGATAATTATCTAATCCCCTGACCGCGGTCTTTGTAGGAAACTGGCGAACAACCCGAAAATCTTCAAGATTTTCAGATACTCGACCGACTCCGAAGGCGAGATGAGTACCGCCATGTCAATGGTGTACGCGGCGGTGATTTGTCTGGTGCTCTCGATGGTCGCCATGAGCCTTCTCTATTTCGGATACTTCAAGTGAGTGGCTTTCCGCCGTCACGTCGGATGGCTTTTAACTAACACGATTGTTGTCCTTTGTATCGTCTGTGTAGGAACGGCCGTTATTTGTCGTGCATTTCGAGTATGTCTACTACGCCGCTGAAAGACGATATGGAAAACATGTGAGTGTAACACGTACATAATATATTATTTCATACACACATGCACGTATGTCGTGCACATAACGCGTACAACACAAATACGTAACTTTATTTTATTTATTTACATTTTTTTTTTTTTTTTGTATTTATAAAATACACGTCAGTTCAAACCAGTTTTAAAAATCGTTTGCAGGAGCCAGAGCAACTGGATCACGACTTTCAACAGGTCCAATCTATCGTCTACTAGAGTTCGATTAGCCGGGTGATTATAACATAATATTATATTCTAATATGTTATTTAATCATTTTCCTACCGTCCTATATCCAATACGATATGTATGCATTTATGTATTAAATGACCGCGGTGTCGTATTGTTACAGAAACAATAACGGTTCTCCCGTTTCCAGATCCAAAATCATTGATCTTTCCGCCGGCGCCGCGGAGAACAGTCTGTACGAACCGATACCGCCAAAAGCGACCGTCTCCGCCGATACCGCCACGACAGCTATACTCGAGTAAATACATTTTCATGTATACGTATTTTATTCTACAGAATATTATAATGTGTTGAATTGTATTTGAAAATTTCGTTTTCGATTTTATTCCAATACATTTTTTTTCTTTTTACCGTAGTTCTAAACTGTCCGTCGAAAACGAATTGATAAAGGAAGAGGCGATCTCACCGACAGACGACACGGCGACTTTTAACTTCTGAACTGTCATCCCGACGGTTAAAAAAACTCTTCGTCCGGTTCCGGTCCGACTACGTAATTTCA
The DNA here is from genome assembly GCA_027580255.1 of Therioaphis trifolii. Classification (NCBI taxonomy): domain Eukaryota; kingdom Metazoa; phylum Arthropoda; class Insecta; order Hemiptera; family Aphididae; genus Therioaphis; species Therioaphis trifolii. Next base: position 126,027,497 of record CM050404.1, read on the forward strand.
CCCACCACAATGTTATTTTGTCAGTGACTACGCTCCGTACACAAAATGTTAACACTGTTCATTGTATATATGCTAAAAACACGTTTACAAGACCTTACAGTACTTTTCATATTTTAATCTTTCTAGAGTTACCTTGAATATTGATAAGTCCTTGCCCAACACTGTTTCATACACTCGGAAGCTCATGATCGATTTCATTACAAGCGTTAAAAATCTGCACGTAGTTACCAACTGTATTACATTAATAGACCGACAGCGTATGGCGTTATAATGACCGTTACACTTATTTTTTTTGCAAAAAGGATTGGTATAATTTCTTTGTCGATGATATTAATAATAATACATGAACCTGTTATTAAAATTAACGATTCGCCAATTTCTAAATCGCTTACCGATCACCTTGTAACACATTCATTATATTATTTTATCGATGCGGAATTTAATTAAGATAATAGCTTGCCGTACACTAACATCATAGTAATATCATTAATTGTGTGTGCGCGTGTGCGTGCGTTTGTGTGTGTGTGTGTGTGTGTGTGTGTGTGTGTGTGTGTGTGTGTGTGTGTGTGTGTGTGTGTGTGTGTGTGTGTGTGTGTGTGTACCTGTGTAAGTGTATTTGCATGTACATAGATCAATTTTTAATTATGATTAGTAGTGCAGTTTCGAAACGTCGATTTACCATGAAAAAAAAATCTGCTGCTCGTGGCTTGCTCTAGGGTCAAAACGTGCACGGCTATTTGCATTGTTGCTGAGAATTAATCTAAATTAAAATCCTATTATCACAACGAATACATAATATAGGTGCTCGAAAACAACGACAGAGTCAAAACTATTAAATTTATTGCCGCCCTACGTCCATGTTATAATGTCCCGGTCCGAGGTACGTATCATTAAAACCGCGATTCGATGGCATAACACTTCGTGTTGCCCAACATAATGTCATTAAAACACCATATTTTTTCACTAAAAAAATGTATAACACGCCGCATATAATAATGCACATCGTTTCATATTAAGACGTAATCGGTTTCGTGCCCACGCAAAAATTAATTTATTCGTTCCATTTTGTACATTTTACCATACATTTTATTTAATTCGTGTTGATACGTCGTTTTCAAAACACATTAAACGTATCTACATTCTACATGATATATTATTTCATTTTCATTCTTTATCATTCCATATTGAGGTCGGAGAGCGACTAGTTTTATATTCTGCAAACCGATTCTAGCTTTGTAAACGTAATATTTTTTTTCATTTAATCACCTACTTTTATCGATCTCAATTCTTTGTAGGCTATCAAAATTTCCACAAGTAAATTTAGTTCAAAATGAGTAACAACCGACAATTGTCACCAAATCTTCTTGAGGTATATTTTCAAATGAATATTTAAAAAAAGTTTTTGAAAAAACCATTAAGTCACGTTTGTTAACACATGGAAACATTTGCTTTTCCATTATTTAAAAAAAAAAACAAGTGTTTTTTATTACTGATTTCAGGATTTTCATAATTATAACACACGTAACAATGAAATTATTGTCATTTTTCAATTTTTTGACTATTAAAAATAACACACAAACCCATGAATCATATTTTTAAGTTGTCATTAAAAAATAAATATTGAAACCTTTTACAAGATATAAACGCTTTTTTTATTTTACGTAAGTATTAGGTACAATAATATATAAGATTATAATTAATGACGTTTATCCGGCATATGATTCTCCAATGCCAATTAGTTATATAATATTTTTGCATGATATACATTTTTATATTTTTATAGACATAATAAAGATAGTATTGTTGATGTATTGAAATAAACACGTTGTAAAATATAAAATAAATTAATATGATATGTATGTTTATAAAATGTTGAAATAAGCGTCTACGCTATAGATGACGGATCGTAATAATAATGATATAATGTACCACAATTTGTATTTACGTATATTATTATGCAATTTTTTGAAATGCGAATTCTTTTTTGATAATAGTCAGTTTTAAGACAAGTCGTGTTGTACAAAATTATTAATTTTATTGACTAAATGGAACATCGATTCATATTCACGCAACTTAAAGTCTGCTTTGGCATGATAAGTTTGTATAAATTTGTTACGCGTACACGCAGTGATTCGTTTGCTATTTAATATAGCTTAATAGCTGTAAATATATATATATATATAATTTTCAATTATTTTTTGATTGACTTTCTATTGCATTCGTTATTCTAACTGTGTCACAACATTGATTCCGCGGACGTTTCCAAAGGCCCGCATCGTCGTAATTGTTTCTCCTTCGACCATCATCGTAACACGTCTGTTACTGCTGCTACGGCGTTATGATCGCTGTATGGTCTCACGGTATATCGATATGCGCGGTCCACTTTCATAATAAAAAAAAAATAATAATAATAATAATAATGATTTATAAATAATAGTTATAATAACACGCACATTATAATTATTTTTGCGCCAGTACAAATATACGTAAGAGAGTCTTCGCGAGTAAGGGTTTATTGACATTCCACACGATAGGTATCCTCTGTTGTGTGTGTGTGTGTGTAAGCTCACTGCAGCCAGCAGCTACGGCAATGCCATATTTATACGAATAGTGACTATATATATTATTTACGAGTACACTGCAGAACGTATAATATACAAGCCGGCATATACATTATTTTATATTTATGTACTCTGAAGGCGATTTATGTAGCGAACCGGTTCAAAGGTGTAATTAGTATTGGATTGTCATCCACCGTGCGAGATTATACAATATTCGCCCCAATATATTAATATAGTATATTATAATGTACATGTGTTATGTATATATATATATATATTTATACACACCACTGGACGCGCAAGAGGTACATTAATAATAATAAATAATATTCTCGTCTATAAATGATTTTTTCTTTTTTTTTTCTACCCGCACATAATAGTATAATACATATATTGTAACGCGTAATACAACGCGTATCAGTGCGCGTGTATGATACGTATATAATATAATATTATTATTAAAACCCTCCAGGGATAACCACCGCGAGACTGGATCGTGATGTATTGTGTTACGGGCACGCGCGTTTCGAAACGGATGCCTCGAGTAACCGGTAAGTATACACGTATAAGTATCGCTATAGTTTGGTAGGTTTGTTTTTTTTTTCTTTTTTGACATATATAAGTATGCGTGTACCTATACTCTTGAAACCAATACGGGACTCGTTGATCACGGACCACTGTAGCACTGCGGACAATCATGGAGTGTGCGGACGTGCAATAATCTTGGAAGCAAAGGACCGTGCTTCGACGTCAATAGATAAGAAGAACAAAGTCATGTGATACCGTTTTCTATCAAACACACTAATATACGATATTTTATTATGAAAGCCACTTACGCTCGCCTAATATACATTCCGGACGTTTTTTTTCTTCCGACGGATATCTGAAACCGTCTCTGTTCCGAAACCTAACTCTGTCCAAGTAACAAAATAATAGGTACGCTTAAAATATGAATACCACGTAAAGACAATTTGTGAGTATGTAATTTGTGTGTATAAATCAAATGGATTTTAGACGATCGCATTTGTAAACTTATTATTTTTCTCATCCCGTACACAGTCGTAGGATATGATAATTCACGTTGGGATTTCGTCAATAAAAGAGAATATATCATAATCTTATTGTTATTATTATTATGACTGTTATTGAATTGTCATCGGCGTCGGTGGCGACGAGGTGAAAAATAACGCAGACTGCGGGCGCCACGGCACGTGACGACGCTCAAGGGCTCGTCGTGAATTCGAATACGATATCATAATATTCGCTGGCACAACGGCACAATGACAATGTCGTGTTAATATCGCGCGACTGTCCGTGTTCGACCCGCCGTCGCCGCTCGTCACAGTCGCAGACCGCAGTCGTACTCGTGCCCGGCATAAGTACATAACGATATTACGCGTTAAGGCAAAACGGATCGCCCGCGCACACACACACACATACACACACACACACACACACATACACACACACACACACACACACACACACACACACACACACACACACACACACACACACACACACACATACACACACACGCACACACAAGCACACATATTGTGATATAATAACACACGCACTCGTATGCAGAAGACCGAAAACACGCAAGCACACACCGCCGTCACCACACGTTGGATACGCGATTACGATCGCGCGCATTCCGATCTCGAACGTTATTATGATTAATGGCGTACGTATAAATACATATGCATATGTGTGTGTGTGTGTGTATTATGTACACGTACGTTTTACATATTATCAGACTGTTCGCCGGGCAACGTATAGCACGGAGGTGGTCAGATATTATTATTATTATTATTTTATCCGTCCGACGCCGCCGCTGCAACGGTAATATGATAATAATAATAAAATAATAATAATATGCAATATTGATTGTTGCGGGATGATGCCCCGGGCCGGCGTGCCGTTTCGTAACACCGCGCGCGCGTATACACACACACACGCACACACGCACGCACGACCGTACGACGGAGTGGCGTGTAAAAATCGATTAAACGAAGTATAATATTATCGAAAATAATTGACAACCCGGCACCGCCTCTCGTCTATCGAAACGGATCTTCGAGATTGCACAAGCGTTGTCGGTCGCGTCGGGGTCCGTACGACAGCGGTGATAATATTCATAATATCGAAACGTTGCGCGAACGACGGGGTGTGTCGTTCGGTCACGAAGACGCGATGGCCCGCGTCTGTTCGGTCGCAGGCTTAGGTCCACCTGGATCGCGCCGCGACCGCATTACGGCAATTTTACGTTTTCATAGCCACCGAAATAGCTGATGTTGGGCGGCGACGAGAACGACCTTTCGCCGACGACCGCGTGCGTCTGTTGTTCAGAAGACAAAAAAAAAAAATAAATAAATAAATAAATAAAAATATTCGTCGACGACGACGTTTTACGCCCGTTTCCGAGCTGACGCGCGGCAACGTTACGTATACCTACGAACCATGTATGAGTCCAGATGTCACGGATCGGGTTAACTATCGGTATTATATCGTATGCCACTCAAGCACGACGCTGGTATATAAAGTATGAAACGATTAGAAAAAAAAACAAAAATAAAATAACCGTCGAAATACGGAAAACCACGGCAGTTCAAACGCGCATACACAGGTAATAACGTGTACAGGCGCATGACACCATATATTATTGGAATAACGTTACGCTGAAACAGTGCAGCGGTATTTATACCGTACGTACGATATTATTATAACTATTATTATTATTATTACTACTACTGCTGCTGCTGCCGCCTCTATCGTATCTATTTATTCTGCGGCGTGCGTTATAGGGTAATAAATTATGCCGTCCCGGTACGCATAATATACGTATAACGTACATATTACAGTACACAGCGGTGAACGAGTCGCGCGCGCCTATACAAATGAACGCTTTCAACGTTCAAAAGTGTTAAAACCCACGCACTTCTTTATGATATTAAACGACACATACACACACACACACGCACACACGCACACACGACATGACACGCCGCGCGAACGAGATAGGTACCTGACGCGTTTTATCGTAATACGATTTTTATTTTTTACCTTTTTTAATTTCTTTCTTTCTGTAATGACTCATGACCGCTCGTATTCAGAATCACTTTAATGAGTTGGCAATCAGTGTCGTACTGTCGTATATACTCTACATTATTTTAATGTACACGCGCATACACACACACGCGCGCTCATATTATCCAGTTATTAGTTATGACCAGATAATGTGTATTGCAGTTGACAAAGAATGTTCGTGGTGGAAAAATAAATTATCCAACAGATTAAATACTTATGTATGCAGTCGTAACATTGAAAAAAAAAAACTACTAAATTATGCTCGTTGAATTGATCGCTAACATAAACTTTGAAAAAAAAAATAATAAAATAAATGCGGAGTACAAGTAAACACACACACACACAACTGTCAACTCGATGTGATTTTTATGGTTTCGTGAATTTCTCACTCACATTTTTTTTTTTTTTTATAGGTTGGATAATAATATAGTCGTTTTATACAACGTGGGGAGAGTGGGACGATACTATATTATGCTTGTGGTAGATGTAAAACATGCGGATTAACTCCAACACGATTCGAACATGTATCTGATACGAATTTAGGTATGAAATACGATAGGTCGCGATTTCGTAAAGAAAAAAAAAATCGTTACTAGAGTATAATTTAATTTGTAACAGCAGCTATTTTCAAAGCGTCCACCTCATTTTATCTGTCGTCGAAGGAGTCTCTATGCAGCGCTCAGAGATTTCGACATCAGCTCTCTTATACGTCGTATATTACTGTCTTGTTCATCAATACGTGTATGATCAAAACAATTTTAATATTGTTGAATAAAAATTGAACTGTTCAAAAATAGTTTGACATTTTTTGGGATCCGAGTAAACTATCCATCATTTTAAAGTTTAGACTGTTGACGGGGGCGGGACCCGTTTCGCCCAAAAATGACCGTACCCGTTTCGCCCGGGTACCCGTTTTGCCCAAATTTCGTTTTAATATGATTCCCGTTTCGCCCAGAGTAGTTTAGACCAATTTAAAATTAAGTTGGCAATAGTTCAGTCAAATATTTGAGTATCATTTAGCGTTATCCAGAAAACACCACGAGGAGGCGATACTCTTTGTTTTCCAAAAATTATACGCACGTCATTTTTTTTTTCACAAGAGTTAAACACATTTAAAATTTAGTCCACAACATTATTAAAAAATGAAATTTAAGTCATAAAAATTTACTCATATCTTATAAAAAAAATCGATTTTAATCGTTCAAAATATATTTATTAATACCACCTACAGTTTATTTTTAAAATGATTACATATGTTTTTTATGAATTCATAACGAGTAATTTCATTTGATCGGTACCTCGCTATTTGTTTCTCATTGTGTACTTTCCTTTTAATTATATTCGCATCTTTTGATGTCTTTGGTATTTTAACGCTATTGATTTGTATATACGTATCAGTTTGAACGAAGTTTTTCACAACATTTAACCAACTTAATATAGATGGAGAATTAGAATAAAAATGGTCATTGAAGAACGAATGAAACGACTCGCACGCATTCGTTGTAAGCAGAATACTCGCTGAATTACATTCCTAGTATAAGGTCTATGGGTTAGGTACCTTTTTAAATTAGATAAAATAAGCTTCGGTGATGATGCTAAAACCGAATCGATTTCAATTCGATAACGACTGGATTATGACTATAGGTTTTATAACGTTCCCTAAAATATAATATTTGACTGAACTATTGCCAACTTAATTTTAAATTGGTCTAAACTACTCTGGGCGAAACGGGAATCATATAAAAACAAAATTTGGGCAAAACGGGTACCCGGGCGAAACGGGTACGGTTATTTTTGGGCGAAACGGGCTACGCCCGTTGACGGAGCTCAATGCGAAGGTTTTGATCTCGAGCAGTTGTAAACAAGTGTAATTGTTAGTTTAGGTATGGTATAAATACGATTATCAGGTATAATATTATTTAAACGTTATTCAATGCTCAATATGTACTGTATATTAAAATAATTTTTTATCGGTACCAATTGATAATCAAATATTAGTATACTATTTTGTTTGGTGTTAATGATTTATACCACGAAAAAATCATAATATAATAAAATTAAAAACATATGTTATTCCCATGACATTTTGTGTACGTTTCCGTAAGTCTTTAAAAATCAAAACAAATTGTCGACGAATCAACGTAAAACATGAATATTACCTTTTACAGGAAAGACCCACGTCTTTAAAGTTTTATATTGAAATTTTGGACCAATTGCAGGTTCTATAAATTTAAAGTTTTATGTGTGTGTGTGTGTGTGTAGATTACGATAGTGAAGACATTGACACGTTCAAAAATGGCTGCAAATATAATATTTTAATTCGCGAAAGCCGTATAATCAAGATAATATGAATACATTATAAAACACATTCGAAACTATACCAAAAATTATAAACAACACATTGACACAATAATAATATATTATTAAAAATGAACGTGCCTAAAGCACATACTATTTATACATTAGAAATATTACGGTGACTTAGGTATATATTATTTGACTCATGGAATAATGCAAACATAAAATTATAATAATGTAGTATTTATACGAGTGCTAATGTAACGAATCTTAATAAATGTGCACGTCAATCTTTATGTGGCAGATAATTTATACCTACACACACATTACGTTTTATAGTATTGAGTTTTTCCCTGAGTTTTATCTTTAAATTTGAATAATAGTGTACGAAAATACAGTGAATCTAATGTATACCGAATGTACTATATATAGCGTTTACGTCGAGAATATTTTATTAAACTATACTAATATGTCATTTTACATGATACAATTATTATAGTAATAATGACGTGTATATCAATGTATACGCATACACTTGATAACTCTCTTATATTTTGCCATGTGTATCGCTCTCCACAAACGCATATACAATATATATATATATATATATATGTGTGTGTGTGTGTGTGTGTGTGTGTGTGTGTGTCTTTATTTATGTGAGTATGTATGTTTTTTTTCTCATGATTTTAATTAATTATCATCATTACGACAAATACAATAAGTGAGTTCGATGAAAAATAAAAGGACCTACAGGATAAAGATCGAACGATCTTCCTAGAGCAAAGGACAACATTTTGTATATCATATAACACATATCAGGGTTATAATTTCGAAAATTTCTATAAGGCTCAAAATATCCTCATAATCAGTAGCATAATTAAAGAGCAATGAGGTGGTATAGATCCTTCTGGCTTCTAGGCACATTCTTAGGTTCTAAATAAAAAATCAAATGGTTTTCGTATGAAGTTTTGTTTTTTTAGACAGTCAATATCATTTAGGATATTTTATCATACATTTTACATAATAGACACTTGATACGTGTTTTTTTTCGAAATTCTCAATATTATTTCTGAAATTAGAAAAAAAACATCCGAAATTTGAGAAAAATATACCATACTCTGACTTAAACGTTTTACTAAAGATATTTTGAAAATTAAAATTTCTTTTGTAACTTAAATTTATTTTCAACATTTACTGTATTCAAAATTTAAGTATGAACAATATAATATTCTATTAACTAGAGTACCTATTATGTTTTTTAAATAATACGATCGAACATTATTTATTTATTTTGCATATGACACAATACTTGAACATTAGACGTTTTTATGGACTGTGAAGGTGTATTGTTTTGTAGATAGTTGTACTTTGCTAATTATTTCTCATAAGGGAGGCGAAGCCTTATTTTCCATTTACATTGCCCGAGTGTGAAAAATGTATATCGCCTCCCAGAATAAATTTATAACTACGTCACTATACTTATATTCTGAAATCAAAATCTCTTATTTCGACGCAGAAAAAAATGTACACGGGCAGATGATAAAAATACGTAAAAATTGCGATATGCAAACGCACGTGCTTGCAAACGACACCCCTACTGCGATAGTTTTCACACGGTACTAATGATTGTATTTTGTTTCGTTGAATATCATCGAAAAGGATCGCTTTCCGCGGAAAGGACGAATCCGAATGTCTATTAGAGCGGGATGAAAAAAATGAAATATTAAAAGCTGGTAAGTGAGATGATGGTGGTACAAGTTCGTCCTTCGTCCCTTCGGTCCTCGGACAAGATATTGGTGATGAATGTATTAAGTTTTAAAGAAATGATGACTCATTTCTTTAGTATAAAACGGTTCTGAGCAAAGCTTCAGTGTAATAAAATATATTATTATTTAAATACTGTTTACGTATTTTACGGTTATTTGTATAATTTTTTAAATGCTTGGAAAAAAAATCTTGAGTCACGATTATTGATATTTTTTCAGTATTGATAGTTTAGTATAAGAATTAACTTGTATTAAAATTTCAGAACTTTCTAACAAATACTCAATATTTCATTAGAAATAAACTTAAAAGAAATCAGACAATATCGTAAAAAATCGTATAATAATTTATTAAAGTGTGTATAAAAAAAAATCCTGAGTCACGATTTTTGAATTTTTGTTAGGATAATTAGGTAGGTACATGAGTAAGGTCATATTAAATTTTCACAACTTTTTGTCAAATATTTAAAATTATATTACATAAAAACTTTCAAAAATTTGGTAAATTAAAAGTTCTATATTTAAGTCAAGAGTGCTATAATTGTTCTGAAAATGTTGTCCAATATAAAAAAGTGTGTATTTGATATTGGATAAAGTTTTCAAGTTTCTAGCTTCAATAATTTTCGATTTATGACTAAAAACCTAAAATCTGAACAGTGAAAATCTCGTTTACGGCGGATTTTTACCGTTTTTACTCAGTTTTTCGATCGTTATTCTTGATTACTGGAAAAACTATGGAGATTTTGGAAAAATGACTTCTCTAAAGTACCATCTCAGTTCAATTTCGAATCTATAAAGTTGCTGGACGAAACTTTTGGACAAGGATTTCTATACGAAAAAGTGTTTACAGAAAAAAATAAAAATAAACATCATTGTAAAACCATAAGATCCTTCGTTTCACTCAGAATCTAAAATAAAAACAAAACGACAAATGTGCTAATCCAAACGTGTGTATACGCAGAATCGGTGAAAAAAAACCAATACGGTGCGGTTCCCGCGAATCTCGTTGGACCGATCACAAAGACGCTATACCGGAAACGTATCATAATATTATCGTGCAGTTGTTATACTTTCGTGTCGCGTCGCGTGTGGTCCGCGGCGCCGCCGTCGCGGCACAGAGACCTGCTACCGTGTGCCGCCGCCGCCGACCGGACCGACCCGCGTACGGTAGTCGGGAGCAGCGACGGTCGCGAATAAAAAGTAAGAAGGAATTAGCGTGCGCGACGGCAACACGCGCTACGGGTGGTACATTATCACGAATACGCGTCGCGAACGCATACAATCGAGGCCGGTAACGATGAAATTTCGCGAACGTGATGAATAACATTATTACGTTCTATATTGTCGACGGATCGCGCGTACAAAACTCTGGCGATTTGTCGTTTATCATTAATATTATTACTATTATCATTTTAGATTCTGAGTGAAGCGAAGGATCTTATGGTTTTACAATGATGTCTATTTTTTTTTTCTGTAAACACTTTTTCGTATAGAAATCCTTGTCCAAAAGTTTCGTCCAGCAACTTTTAAGATTTGAAATTGAACTGAGATGGTACTTTAAAGAGGTCATTTTTCCAAAATCTCCATAGTTTTTCCAGTAATCAAGAATAACGATCGAAAAACTGAGTAAAAACGGTAAAATCGGTAAAAATCCGCCGTAAACGAGATTTTCGCTGTTCAGATTTTAGGTATTTAGTCATAAATCGAAAAGTATTGAAGCTAGAAACTTGAAAATTTTATCCAATATCAAATACATACTTTTTTATATTGGACAACATTTTCAGAACAATTAAAGCACTTTTCACTTAAATATAGAACTTTTAATTTACCAAATTGTTTGAAAGTTTTTATGTAATATAATTTTAAATATTTGACAAAAAGTTCTGAAAATTTAATATGACCTTACTCATATACCTACCTAATTATCCTAACAAAAATTCAAAAATCGTGAGTCAGGATTTTTTTTTTATACACACTTTAATAAATTATTATAACTCACCAAAAATTACACAAATAACCGTAAAATACGTAAACAGTATTTAAATAATAATATATTATGTTACACTGAAGCTTTGCTCAGAATCGTTTTATACTAAAGAAATGAGTCATCATTTCTTTAAAACTTAATACATTCATCACCAATATCTTTTTATTATTGTTGTTATTTTACACGTGGGGTCACAGTCGGACGGCGCTGTGGACGAATGATGAACGATAATTATTTATTGTCGTGCTCGTCGTTGGACGCGATCTGAAGCCGCGTCGCGAGCTGCACGCGCCGTCCTCGCGGCACCCTTATCGGGTGGCCGATAAGAATAATTCTCGCGACTTTTTCGGGCCGACGACGACGACGACCCGGCCGTCGTCGTGAGCTCTGGCCGTACGCGCTTATAAAGAGACGGACGGAGATTCGACAATCGTCGTTGAGAAACGTCGACACGTAAATGGGTTTCGCGGCATAAACGACGCGTTCGCTTCCGACCGATTACTGATAGAGTGCGACGAGCGTGTCGATGGCAATCCGTCGACAATCAATAATTAAAATCGTTCGTGTGATTGATGTGTGAAAAAAACGTTCGGAAGAACCGTTTGCATGGATCCTTTCGTAACGCTCTACTTCAGGACAGTGTATTTTATAGACAGGGCCACGGAGGGGTTGAGGACAGCACTGTCCATTTCTATTTGTATTACATCTACTTGTTAAATTATACATGTTACCTAATATGTACCTACTCATGATTCACGTCCCGCTGTAGATCATAATAATTCGAAATCCGAAATCGAGTGTACAGAATACAATTGAAACGCGACCCCGATTTCATAGATTTACTTACAAATGGGTATCAGGTAGATACGTACTATATTATACCACACATTGTATAATGTAATGATTGTAAAAACACTCGCGTTCTGTATGAATTCAACTTTTAAGACCTATTAGTGATGTTTGTTTGACTCAAGTCTATTAAGCTGAAACATCACTCTTTAAGATTTCTCGTGTTTTTTTTTTTTTTTTTTTTTTTTTTTTCTACTATTATTCCCCAAGGACCAATATCGACAGTAAAAACGAATTTTTTAAAACTTTCAAATCATTAAGTATATGTTGGTAATCGATTGATTCGCCGAATCGATTGACTCGAGACGTTATTATTTGTCCGGCGGTGATTGTCGCATTTAAATTATTAGTCTTAATCTCGTTTTGTACTTGAAACGGTACCCATACATAACTGCTATCGCCACTACTACTGCTACTCCTACTTCCAATGATTCATAATAATAGTAATAGTAACAAGAACACATCACCTTTTAAAATGTTGTCTCACGAACCCGCAATGTCTTTTATCTGTATGCGTGTTTACTTACACGCACAAGGATGCAGGACAAACGAGCGTAGGAATGTTTCGACGATATTAATGACATTGTTTCAAAAAAATATTTCCATGTTTTTTATTTATTTTTTTTTACTCCGTTCGTTCCGGCTGTACAATATTATTGTTACTGCAATGTTCTTGCGTGGAAAACAACGAAACGATTTGCGTGTAATATATCATATCGTTATGATTACTAGGCACACGACGGGCACCTATATATATATATAAGATATATTATAGTAACGATGATAATTAATAACGGTCTTAGTGGCTGGCGCCTGCACACCCGGGAACCCCGCTCACAAAAAAAAAAATGTCAAACGGTTCGCATGCACACATCGACGACTGGGTTCGCGTGGTGGTGTCGGCGCCGGGCGATTGGCAAGACCTTGCGACTTATAAACTATCTCCTTATAAGCTGTGTGGTCGGGGCACTTAAACCGTTAACAACGCATAAGTATGCGCGTCTACACACTCGTGTATTAGTGGGCCTGCGTCGAGAGTCGCGTGTGTGCGAGGCGGCGGCCGTAGATCGCATTACGAAATTAGCTACCGGTGTTCCCCGTGGTCCGCGACTGTCCAAAGGCGTTATAGTATAGTAGCACCCACACGAAAACTCGCGACTACACACACACACACACACACACACACACACACACACACACACACACACACACACACGCACACACACACACACACATACATACACTTACGCATATTTACGCGAAATATACTATGAGTTTTTGTCTACGCGGTGAGTACATAAGGCTGTACGCGTACACGTGTGTGTGTGTGTTTCCACCGATCTCCTTACGTTCTAAATTCCCGAGTTATATGGCTATTGTTGCCAAGGTTCGGTGAGATTTAATGAAAAGTTGAAGGTCCTAGAGGTCAACCGGTTGTCAATGAATCATTTGTCGGACCGCCGATACACACTCACACGTCCGCGCTCGCGCGCGCGCATTTTCTTCGCCGAGCCACGGGTGCGTGGACTAAATGCGCTTTAATAACCAGGTCAACCGTATATTATTATTATTATTATTATTATTATTATTGTAACAGAATATAATGACGACGGACGGTCATTCGTGTTAGTCGTCATCGGTGTATCAACTTTTTCCACACGAACCAATACTGTAATATCATATTATTTTTATCGTCGCGATTGCTCAACACCCGTTTATTGACGATAACATGACGATTATTGTGTCGCGCTGCAGGACAAGCGAACGCGAGCGCGCAGGTCCTCGCGTCTAGTGGTGTGTCTAGGATTTTCCACGCGAGATGGAATATGAAAATATTAATTCACGTGTATATATCTATATATACATTATAATATAACACATTTTTTTTTTTACAAATTATAAATCAAAGTCTGATTTCCTCGGGAACGGAAAAATAATTTTTGAACACTTCAATCAGGCATAACAACTATATTTTAGTGTACAGTGAAAAGCCTTTTTTAGTCATTTCTAAACAAAACTTTAAAAACACTTTGTATTGTACAGTAAAAGTAAAATTTTTACAGAAATTTACCTGACCAATGTGTTCCTTAAATAAGTTTTTACTTGTTGAAAAGGTTCTATCCGGGATGGCTGTTACAACAAACAGTGTATATATAATTTTTAGTAATTCATTGAAGTTGAAAAGAGATGATTAGGTTAGGTTAGGTCACTGGGCAAAAGAACTTCAAGACTACTTTTAGGAACTATCCAACTAGTTTTGATTTACACAATTTTAATTATTTTGTTGAACACTCGAACTATAGCAATCTACTACAAGTGTATAATATTCTAAGAAATTCTGCAGAAAAGCTTAACGTTTTTTTTTGATTGAAGAAGAATTATCCGATAACAAACATCTAAATAATTATTTTATTACAGGAACTATCGATTTCGATTACATTTTTTTTCAATATTTAAGGGTAAATTATCTACACATTATTTGATAATAGTATAATTTTATTAACCTCCCGGGGGAATATGACCCCAATATCCCTTGCCGTAAATACACCACTGCTCGGAGCCAAAATCATAACACAGTGTACCTACGTGTGATAAAACTCTGCAAGTACTATATATCATTATGTTACGTGTATTATTATGACGTACACCTACTCTCCTTTAAGTATCGTGATCACGATAAGGTCGATGGTAATCGGTTGACTCATATACCGGTGTTTCTTTTCGTGAGCACGGCCGGTTCTTTTGTCGGAAACATTTTGTCAAAGAAAATCTAATTTTTCCTCTTACACCGTTACTGTACGGTTATAATTTTTAAGAATTAACGGTGAAAAAAAATTCAAGTGACTCGTTTATATTCTATCTTAAAATACGCGGTAAGCGTATATATATATATATATATATATATGTGTGTGTGTGTGTGTGTATTTATTTATTATTTTTTATTTAGCACATACGTGATACTATGAAGAAATAATTAAATCGATGGTGACATTGTTGAAAATTTAAAGATACTCTTTGCTCGCAGCCTCGGGACGTGCGCACATCGCCCCAGGTGTTTAATTTTTTTTTTTTTTTTGCAATACTCGTTTCTGGAACCACAAGTCTCTACGTGCTGTAGCACTCGGCTGCAGCGACCGCGACGTGTTATCCGATTCCCATATCATATTCGAAGTTACATACGTAGGTATCCGAAAAATCGAACCACTTTTGGTAAACAAGATTGGTATTGCGCAACACCAATTAATAAAAATTATATCGTTTCTGCAAGCGCGGACGGCGCGGTGTAATACTCGTATATTATATTAACACGACCGCGCGCG
Source organism: Therioaphis trifolii (assembly GCA_027580255.1). Lineage (NCBI taxonomy): Eukaryota > Metazoa > Arthropoda > Insecta > Hemiptera > Aphididae > Therioaphis > Therioaphis trifolii. The sequence continues at coordinate 126,043,368 of CM050404.1, forward strand.
GCGACATCGTTTCGTCCATATTATTATAAACAGTTTTACGTTGCAATCACTTAAGGGCGACTCGGTCGCCCGCATTAAATCACGACAGATCACGATTTTCTGCCATGGATACCGCGGCCGAACCACCCAAACATTTTTATTTTATTATTTTAATACACGAGAACTGGTAAAATAACACCGCACACGAATGAATCATATTATCGTATTATATTCTAAAAGGTTAAATACGACCCACGAGTGATTATAAACTGCATTTTCGCTACACACATACATACACGCGCGCGCACACGCATACGCACACGTGTGTAATATATATTATCTAGGTATACGTATTCGACTTCCAGTACGTGGGCAATGTGATTATTGTGTTTTATGGTTTCAAACGCCACGCGTCACGTTATTTATAAAACAATTCGTTGTAATAGTAACAATAATAATGATATATGAAAATAAAAAATAAAATAAAAGGCCTCTATTAAACCCACAGTTAGGTACGTAATGACAATAAAACAAAGTGTATGACATGATATTCAGAAGATCGATCGTGAACGGACATGCGCGTTACGTTCTTTACGACGTCGTCGTCGCGCGTTCGCGTGTTTCGCAACAGTCTTTACGGCGGTTGTTATTATTACATGCCGTACGATTTATAATATTATCTCTACACTTCGTACATACATAAGGTGACCACATGTCCCGTTTGGAACGGGGCAGTCCTGTTTTTTGTATTGTGGTCCCGTTGTCTCCCGAGGAATCTTCGGGATACTAAAATGTCCCGTTATCAAAAGATAGACAAAAAAAAAATAACGAAAATCAATTTTTCCAACGTTTCTATTATACATGTATATCTAATTCTTACACGCATGTGTATATGGTCGATTAGCGGTAATGACTGTAAACGGTATCGGGATTGTTTAGTGTATCGGGATCGGGTTATAAATTGTCTGTGCCGTTTATTTCATTATTCTCATCATATTTTTCTTTTTTTGTAGGATTTATCAAACGTGATGTCGGTGCAAACCGTTTTTTTACCGTTGAGGTTAAATATTTTGGAAGACCTGGAAATATTGTAGGGACTGTCTCAGTTTTTAAAATTGGAGTAGTTCTTTCTAGCTTTTCTACTACTCTTTCGTCTATTTTGAATTCGTCATATTTAATTATACATAGATACTGTTAGCATTAGCCTCAATGTGTGATGCACAAACATAATCATTTTCACTCACTAGTTTATCACCACGGGGAATATGTTTGTTCCAAACCTCCAGATCGATTATCCGAAATTGTAATTAAAATATATTTTTAAAACTCAATTGTGATTTTTTAACATTGTTACAATAATCACATTTATATTTTCTATATATTTGTTATTATCTATTATGCATTTTTTTGTTCTCTAAAAATAAAAATAAACATAATTTTTCTAATTATTAAATAAAAAATAAAATAAAAATATTTATAATAAAAATTATGATTTGTTTTTTTTATCCCGTTCTGACTAAAAAAATATATGGTCACTCTATACGTAGGTATATATATATATATACATGTGAAACGTCCGACACTCGATGGTTCCGTTCCGACTGCACGGGGGAGATGACAGACGGCACGCGGCGTTGCGAAACAGACCCTTGGCTGCCGCGCGACGGGCACGTATTATACAATACGTACACGTCGTACCTGTATATCATACTTATTATATATACGTACAGGTAGGTATACAATGGGCGCGCGCGCGCGCGGCTCGCAAATAACTGTCCGGCAGTGGCGCGATGGACGGCTACGCGCTTTCGGAACAGATCATTAAGCCGAAACTGTCACAAGGTCGGGCACTCCTACACGGGAAAACGTAATTTTATTATTATTATTATTATTTAACATATTATTATCGTTATAACGCACGTACTTATATATATATATAATATATTCATATACACACATTGTTGTGGACCGTCTCTAATTGAAACGTGCGTCTTCTCGTCCGGGTACCGCCTCCCATACCCCGCCCCCTTTCCACTCGGGTAGTCCGAGGCGATCCGCGTCGTCGTCACGTCGCCGCCGTCGTCGCCGTCGCATCACCGCGCCATGCCGTCCCGAACGTCCGTTCGAACGTACCGATAATATAATAACCGATATAATGTATAAACCACACGATAGGTCCATATTATATTGTGTGTGTGTGTGTGTGTGTGATTGGTTTGCAGTTCTTACGGTCATTGTGAGGATCACCGCGCGAGTCTACGACCGTATCTGTCTTAAAGGTACGGTTTCCAAGCTGCAACTAGTCGTTGCGGCTGGTAGTTGCGACCAGCCGCAACGATTGCGTAATCGACTGCTCTTTAAACAAATGCATCATCGTGGTTTCCAATGTGCGATCGACGTGTGCGTGTCAACAATAGTCGTTGCGTCTGACGATCGTACTGCTCTGGAAGCAGTGCATTGCGTGCGCCGCATTGCGATTGTATTCTGAACGAATTTATTATATGTTTTTTATGAACGAATTTATTTTAACAAAAAATGTCAAAAACGACGGAAACTCTATTCATTACAATCGACAATGACTTGTAAGTTGAAAACGCGATTAAAAACCCTGTGTCGTATGACAGTTTGCACGAAAACATAAAGATCATAAACTTATCATAATCAGCCGAAAAAATTCGGGAAATTTTATTTTTATTTTCTTATGAGTGGCTATTTATTAAAAATATAAAGAAGCCTTATTTTTCTCTTGTTTTAAATAAATTACTTAATGGCTTCCAATATGTACTCAAAGTATGTACTATTTCTTATTGTTCTTCCTCTTCTATTAGTAAATGTATGAATTTTTTTTAAAATTATTATTTATAAGTATTTGTTCCATTTTTAGTGATCTTTAACGACAAATTAAAAAAAAAAAATCCGCATTGAAGTATCGAGCTGAACTAAACTAAACTTAAAATAAACGCCAGCCGCAGCCTTCGATCGTATTGTAGGAAACCAATACGCACGCAACGATTAGTCGTTGCGGCTGATCGCAACGATTAGTCGCAGCTTGGAAACCGTACCTTTATACTTGTACGTTCGCGCGAAAATAACATACCAATAGTGTATAAGTCTCGACTCTCTCGTGCGCGTGTACATTAGGGCTTATCGAATTATAAAACGATTATTACTGGTTTTGGCGATATGCTATTTTTTACACACACACGCACATGTATATATATATGTGTGCGTGTGTGTGTGTGTGTGTGTGTGTGTGTGTGTGTGTGTGTGTTTATATATTATATTTCTACGTACGAGTTGAGCAACTGTATTCGCAGCGTTCGAGTCGTCGAGCTATCAGATGTAACGTGTGTGCAGTGAGTGTGTGTGTGTATGTTATGTATGTGTGTGTGTGTATGGACGGACACACGCACACTTACACCACTGCGCGTCCCGAACGATATCTGGGTCAGACTACAGCCACCGTTTCGATTTCGGTAAACAAGATTTGACAAATGACGTTAGCCTACGGTGAAGAGATGACGAACGCCGTATATAGTACGCGCGATATACGACGATGACCGTAACACCAAATCGGTCGAACCCTTTTTTTTTTTTAAATATAAGATATAGGTACACTTCGCTAGACCACCATATTATGTACATACGTATAATATGTTATATTATTATACGCCAGACGAATGGAGTATATTATGCACACGACGCACGTGTCTCGATACACGTGTGTTTATATCAACTTTGTACACACGCGTCTTGTAGCGTGCGTTGAAATCTCCGACACTGCGTGTACATTCAGATATAATATTATTCAAATGTGTACCCATTATTAATATGTTCCCACGTGTAGTATATTTTTACGTTATGTATACAGACTATTCGTTCTAAAGTATACGTCTGCGGGTCGCGAACGTATAAAGTAGATACGGACGTCGTCGTTTAGACTTTCGTGTCTGCCGCATTCGTGTTTATAAATAGAGGCACTGGCGCGCCGGCAATAATAATAATTCAATTTGCACCGCCGGACCGTGGCGTTGATACGCGGCCGTTGCGGCCAACGCCGGCGGCCGAATAATCCAATAAAGCGCAAGAATTTCTTGGTGTGACCGCGGCAATACGACGCCGGGTTAATTGTCGTGAAACAATGATCTAAAAATATTTCACTAAGCACTGACCTCAAAGTTCGAGGCTGTCCGCTTCTCCGGCGGAGGTCTCCATTGTCATAATAACACAACGTTTCGGCGGCGCGCGGGCACTGTTTACATTGGCATCTATCACCGCCGCGGTGAATGATTACGATACACGACGCGCGTTATGTTCTCGTCTCGACCCTAGAGACATGAAAAAAAAAAATAATAATAATAATAAAAAAAAAAAAATAATAAAAATAATGTTATCGTTAAAATGCAAATCAATTTAATGGGTCACACAAATTGCAGGTTGTTTTTCGTTTGGCCGCCAGTCACGAATTTGTCTCGGTACGAGTAATAATCACGCTTGCCGCCGTCGCAGCCGCCGATCATGCGGGTAATGATTTCATTACACACACTCTCGCGTTCACTCACACATACGCGGCGCGCAAGCATATCACGCCGCCCAGCTAATGGAGTCTTCACAATCGAAAACAATATTTGTAATATCGTTAAATAATTTACGGCTCGCGCGGGCGGGTAGGAGCCGCGCCGTATACGTCGAATATCTATGCATAAACCACTCGAAAACTGTGTGTGCGAGTGTGTGTGTGTGTGAGTGAGTGAGTGTGTGTGTGTGTGTGTGTGTGTGTGTGTGTGTGTGTGTGTGTGTGTGTGTGTGTGTGTGTGTGTGTGTGTGTGTGTGTGTGTGTGTGTGTGTGTATTTACACAACGCCGGCGTGTTATTATCACGATGAGGCGATGCCGGCCGATTCACGCGTCCTACGCGCATGTGCTACACACACACAGCGAACCGCTGAAGTATGAACAATAATAATAATAATAATTAATAACGTATTGAACTGTATACATGTCCAATTATCGAATTAACCATCCTTGTTTAACTGCACGAATCGTGGACGAAAGACGAGTCGAGAGACACGCGCGCCCGCAAACAATTGAATGTATAATCAAAATATTTCTTAGTTTCATGCGACGATCGTCAATCAACTATCAACTGAATTAACTGTATATACATGTATTAACATATATACATGCATACGTGTGTGTGTGTGTGTGTGTGTGTGTGTGTGTGTGTGTGTGTGTGTGTGTGTGTGTGTGTGTGTGTGTGTGTGTGTGTGTGTGTGTGTGTGTGTGTGTGTGTGTGTGTGTGTGTGTGTGAATTTACTTGTATCGCGACTCGAAAGACTCGGGGAATCGGTCGTGCGCGTCGTTGGTCATTTGAAAAATTAATAATCGATAATATATGATATTTTGCGCACGCAGTAACATATTTTTATAACACATATATAAAATGATGTAATTTACAGGGCGTACACACACACACACACACACACACACAAATAAACGCAAACGCATATTCAATATTATATAGATATGTATAATATATCTATATATGTGTGTGTGTGTGTGTGTGTACCGTACAAACATTTTTTTAACAATAACACCAACAATACATTATAGTAATCTCCGTAATGCGTACTTTCTCGACAGAAAACCATTTTTAAAAAACGTTTTTCGACGCCGCCGCCACCGCGCACAATGCAGCACTCGCCGCGGTCTATAGCAATTACCCCTGCACAGCTGCTATCGTTCGTATTTGGGTCGTCGTGTTTACAATGGTGTGATAATAATAATAACAACGTGCACAATAACCTCATCTTAAGGGTCTGTTAGATTGACGTCGGACGAATGCGTCGCACCAGAAAAAGCACGCGGTAAATTAAATAGACACAAATAATGTGATTTACTATTTGTGTGTGTGTGTGTTTTTTTTACTATCACTGTGCAATGCGGCGGCGACTACGTTTTCTGACATTCTTATCCGTCGCCGTGTAAGTTGCATGTCATTTACCACTCGCGCGTCCTTGTGAACACGGCCAACTTGACCGACACAAAAAAAAAAAAATAATAATAAATAAATAAATGATAATTAAATAAAAAAACATACAATTCGATACCAGAATCATGTTATCAAATGCCGTTTTAGTATATTGTACGATAGAATATAATATATACCGTTTTAGTCTACGTAATATAATATATATATAATGACGACATCGTTTCGAGAGCACATTAATATTATATTTTTGTAAGGATCTGATATGGGGCGAACTGTGAAACGCGGTCGGCGTAGAGAAATTGACATTGCCGTGCAACACCTAAATACGATTGCAATATTTTTTTTTAAATGTGGATTGACATAATATATTTTAGTAATATTACAACTATTACGTATTGAGTTGGAAATAATATTGCGAGATCTTTGTGGAAACGCAGTCATTCGACGTGTAAAATCACGACTCGTTCGTAAACTTATCCATAGCGCGGACGTTATTTTTAAATGTATATTTTACATGTTCAACTGCACATTTTATAGATTCATTGTTTGTATTCTGAAAACGATTGATCATTCGGTAAACAAAGTCACGATTTCAATTGATTATTGGTACAGCCCGCCTACGATTATTTAAATCCGTGAATTAACTTGAGTCATCGGAAAAAAAACAAGAATGTGCGCATAAGTCATGCGCGCCATTTCGAACAAGGTTTTTGTTGAAATCCGCTCGACCAACTGCATCAAATCTACGCATAAAGTCTTAAAGTGCCCTATCTCACTTTTTGACGATGAAGGATATTAAAAATTAATTTGTTATAAATATTTGTAGAAATTTCATTTTAAAAGTTATTGATTTGAGATTCCACAAATGGCTTTAGAATGGTTTTAGCAATTTTTTCTCCGTGTATACCGCAAAAAAAAGCTCAAGTATAATTAGCCGTATCAGAATGATAACTACCAAATTAATTATGTTTGTAACATATTTAGCTCTTATATCTCAGTTGTTGTCAGTACTAGAATTACTCTCTTTCAACACGAGAAAATGTCAAATTAATTTTAAATTAATTCAACACGTGAGCTTTATCGACTCGATGTAACCAACAATTTGGCCCTTTTAGATCCAAGCCACAAAAATGCTTTTCGACAAATTATTTTATCACGATATGTGATAAATCGTAGAAAAATGTCTCAATCGTATCGACGATATAATATTATTACGATTGCTTAGGTCTAGGAATATATATTTTAACAAATTACGCCGGAACGAATTAAAATTATTTGTTTAATTTGTTTGCGTATCGAGTTGCTGCACGATTCGACTACTGGAAAAACTCGTCTGGAACTCGACATATTACGAAGAACATACATAATTATAATTGGCAGCCCCGCTGGTAAATATAATATGGTGTAACATGTTGACGCACAATGTTTTAACGACATTACCAGTAGTTTCTACACGATCACGTACCACACATAACGTGTACACTTTATAATTTAGTGAACAAAAAGTGTAATGCCTAATTGAAACGGCCCGAAAACGAATCGAAACATATTTTGATTGGAGTCTTTTTGCCCGGACATATTGTCAGGACGCGGTAAATATTATCGCTCTAATGATCTCCTTACGCACACGGAACCAAATGTCACGCGTTGAACTTTTTCACGGTAGTATACCCACAGTAGCCGTGTTCACCGCTCGCGTTATTAACCGGTGCACGCGACTTCGTCGGCCGTTATAAGGAATACACGTCCGAAGCCTTCTGTACGGGGTATAAGTACCTACTCGTTTCACACGTTATACAACCGTCGAGTGTTAGATGTTTTATAAAAGATAAGCCGCCCGATCCGCGATACGTTTTCTATATAGATTCGCTGTGGAAAAAAAAGCGAAATGCCCATTGGAATCGCAGACGTCTGATCGTGCGGCATGCGAAACAGCAAAAAAAAAACATCGTCCTGCACAATGTGGATACCTACGTTATTATTATTATTATTATTATTACAATTTTTTTTTTCGAAATAATATGTAACGAGCGCGCCCGTCGCTGAGACTTTTACGGAACCGATTATGCGTAGGTTTCCAATTATAATAAAACGGTCGGAATATTAGATCACCGCGCGCGGTGCAGCAAACTTCTGTGGCAGAACCAGTTCACTGGGCGTCATACAGTAAAGCACAAAAAAAAAACGTTTATGCATAATAATATGTAATATGTACAACATTTTTTTATACGCTCGTACGTTATAACAATAATAATAATAATAATAATATATGCACAGATGTACGTATAAATGATAAAATCATTATATACTCGTACTCGTATACGATAATAACATAACGTCGTCGTGGCGTACAATTAAAATCGTTTTCCGCGCGGGGTCGGTACAATTCAATCGTGATCGGTGGCGGCGGTGGTGAACTTGTTTGGCTGTTATTCAACAATTAATTACACAATGTTTTTTTTTCTTCTATCTTTCTTTCCTTTTATTTTCTTTTTGGAATATCACGAGCATATTATTATTATTATTATTATTATTATTTATTATAATCGAAACGGGTTATTACATTATTAATATTATTACTGTTACTATTATTACTACTATTATTATTTTATCGCCTGTCGCGATACCTGTATCACACGAATACGGCCGTAATAATAATAAAAATCACAACAACAATTATAATGACGTATTGGAAATGGTGAAAATTCTCGCGTCCACGACGATTTTAATCTGCGTCATGCATTCAAAAATATTATACAAAACCTTTGATCATATTACGATCCGAAATCGTAATACGAAACGCATACAACGTTTAATACATAATAATAATACGGTATCCTATACCCACACACACACACACACACACACACACACACACACATACACGTGTGTGTGTGTGATTTCGCGAATTTCGCAACGGCGTGGCCAAGGCGCTTTTTTAATTTTTTTTTCACTCGCAGCCTCACGTCATACGCGGTCCCGAGGGTGGGCGGCGTGCGCGAATGTGAGACGACGACAACGGCAACGACTGCGACACGACAATTAGCGCGTGGTGGACACGACGACGGACCATCGCCGTGGAGGACGGGGGGGGATCGTCCGCGCACGCCGGGGGGCGACACGACGCCGAGCGGGTGACGCCAGATGGCACGTGAAGAAAGAGAGAAAAAAAAATTTAAAAATCGGTTTGTTATTGTTGTTGCTTATTATGATTATGTATTATTATCTCGATGACAGTCGTTCCGCGGGTTATCTGCGGCTGCATCTCGTCGAGTATTTTTCGCGTGCGATTCTTATCAAGATTGGCCACGGCGGCGGCGGCGGCGGCCCCACTCGTCGTGTCACTCTACGCCACCGAACACGACGACGACGACAACAACAACAATAATGATAATAACCATGATAATAATAATATTGTATACACGACGCGCCTTCGGACGTACGAATAATAATAATAATAATAATTCTGGACCGTCGCGTGCTTTTTCGACTTACGGCGACGTCGACGACGAAACATGTGTGTACGTGTGTGTTCTCTCTGTCTCTCTCTCTCTCTCCCTCTCTTTAGTGAAGATTACGCAATGTGTTATATATATATATATCGCACGAGAAATATTATTATAGGCAAAAAAAAATTTCTCTCTCTGTCTGTCTCTTAACGAGCGCAATGTCCTGCATGATTAATGTTCTTCTGCGTTCTCTCTCCGCGCGACCGTAGATCCGCCGTCGTCGTTCCACCCACTCTTTCCTCGGCCATGCGTCTAAAATACCGACGCGTGACATTGAAAACCACGAAAATCACGAGAGAAAACATCGCACGCCGCGGCCATAACTGCACGGCGACCCCGTCGCAGAAAGAATAATAATAATAATAATAAAATACTACAGTATACACCCTCCTTGCGATTTCGGCACGCTGAATCGATTCGCACTAGACAGTACTGCCATCGATTGTAGAATAAACTATAATATTCTACAATCAACGGTACTATATTATAACAGCGGAGGCTATAAAAATTATAAAAGTGTTCGCACGTTTTATGTAATTATAGTACGTCATACGACTCGCGGGCGACTTAACTTATCCGAGATTATGACCAATACTCTACAAACGAATACGAACGATTTGTACAATATTCATAAACAGGTTTTTTTTTTTTTTTTTTAATTGCTCGAACGTACCGAGTTACGATAAACCGTAAGAAATATCCCAATACCGAATATGAGTCTAGCGATTCATTCGTGATATCGATAAATTACGAATTCTATTAAACATTTCCAAAACAATACACTTTTTAGGTCAACGTTGTTGTTTTATACTATATTATATAATATTCCGCATACGTTTATAATACACGTACGTTAATACAAAATCAAACTACTTTACGCACCAATGTTACTGTGATGGTAAAATAAACGTAAAGGGCCCTAAACACGCGTTCAGTTTTTGTTTAAAACTTGACTGAACAGGTCTGGTCGTTCAGGCAAGTCCGATCGTATGTATGCAAAAACTGAAGGCTCGTTCAGTCCTGGACGTGGCATGAACGGAACAGGTCGCGCTTGATTTTTCGGATCGGAGCGAACGACCGCGCGTACGTTGTACGTAGTAGCGGTCTATACACTCGGTCTTCAGTTCAAACTTCACCGAGTAGTGTGTAGTCGATTTCGTGCTCCGACTTACCTGTATACATACACTTTCAGTTTAGTCTGAACTGAAGACTGAACGTGTGTAGGGGCCTTAAGATATATGACCTCTGCACACCATTTTCCATTCGGTGCGACACGGTTACGCACCGCGCAAAATACGACAGCACCGCGCTCGATTTCAGACCCTCGAAACACGAAGGTATTTGACTAACTCGAATAGAGAAATCGCGAAAATCGCCGTCACCGCGCGCACTATATACACCGCGACCGGTCGTAAACGAACTCGCCGGCCAGTCACGGCCGCGCGCATTATTATGCGTTATAATATAGTGCAGTCTTTTAGTATATCATACGCGCGCACGCTGCACGTTAAATGTTTTTTTAAACGGTCCGTTTCCAACGGTCATTACAACCATCATAACTATTAGTATGAGTATTATTATTATTATTATTCTTTTAATCTTTTTGTCGTTATTAACAACGTCCAACACGGTGTCCACCGGCATTACAAGTATAATACTGCTACACCGCCAAAGTACATTTACGTTCTCAGTCAAATATAACACCCGCGTGTTTGACGGTAACTGAAACATAATAATAACGATAATAATAATAATAATAATAATAATAATAATGAAAACCGGTATACATCGTGTCAGCGTTGACTGAATCGTTAATGATTTTTCGTCCCATTACACCGCGCGTCCGCATAATGGGCTTGTAACCGATTGTAACCCCGCGAGGTACGCGCTTTTATTATAATACGTCGTCGTAGCGTACGCTTGTACCCGCGTCGCTAATGAACGACCGGGACCGGCGCGAAGGCGTTACTAAATTAATTAATCGACACGCGCGAGTGTTATTATTAATAAATACGCCGCCGTAGCGGTTTGCGGTGGTGTAGGTATTTCGTGTGTGTATGTGTGTGTGTGTGAGTGCGTGTTAGTGTGTAGGTACCTAAAATAAAAATAAAACTGTCCGTTTAAACGAGGCGGCGCGGACGACGACGGCGTTAAACTCTCCGGTCGCGGATCGCCCACGCGCGGCCGAATCGGTGGATTCCACCCGCGCAAACCACGGTACGTGGTTTCTTAATTATTCGTCCCGCCGTCGACTCCCGTCTTCACTCGCGTCCACTCGGCGACAGTGTTGGGACATATCTAGATAAATTTATCTAGATAAGTTATCTAGATAACAATTATTTATCTTTTATCTTATCTAGATAAATTTATTTTCAGTTATCTTTATCTTTATCTAGATAAAATTTTAGTTATCTATGAGCACCTATCTAGATAGGTAATTTATTTAAATGGCCTGACAAAAAAAAGAAATTTAAAATATATTATTTTATTAATTTTTTTTTTTTTTTTTTAAATTAATCGAAAATATTACTGAGAAAAACTCGTGTGGACGCCCAGGAAAGGAGATTCTAATAATATTATGTCCTATCATGGAAGTGAATTAGCCATACGCAAAACTTTGTTAAAAAATGCAGAAATGTATTATTATTTTAATTTTAAGTCAGAGAATGATTTGTCATCTTTTATGAAGTTTATTTAAAAAATTACATGTATTTTTAAATGTTTTAAATTATGTGTTTTTATTTGTTTACCTTATACCTGTAGGATGTAGATCCTGAATATTTTCAAAATTAAACATGAAATAATCTCAAATTTATCTAGATAAAAATGTACTAATTTTTATCTTTATCTAGATAAAATTTATTATAATTATCTTTATGTGTATCTAGATAAAAATGTTTATAATCATCTTTATCTTTATCTAGATAAATAATTATTAGTTATCTATTCCCAACACTGCCTGGCGACGATACTCCCGATCACGGATTCGGAGGATTTTCGATCGTCGTCTCTCGTCTCGTCCGCGGCCCGAAAACACCAGACACTATTATCACGCCCGACCGTTATCTAATACGATTTTTCAAGGCCGGCCGTGGAGTCTCACCTCTGAAAAGCGTATAATTCACATATTCGAACGGCTGTCGTTTCGTCAGGGGCCACACACACACACGTGATATCAGATCGTGGAAAACGCGCGCAGGCTGTAAGTCGATATTTTGTCTCGCGGTCGCGCGCGCGTTATGATAATTATTATTATAACATCATTGCAGTGCGGCCGACGAGACGAGAACGCCGCGACGACGGCTAATAATAATAATAATAATAATAATAATAATAATAATATAACGTTACACGCCGCTCACGTGCGTCCGACGACGACGAGTACCTACACGCGCCGCCGCCGTCTCGATAATAATATTATGTATACGCGCGTACGTATATTGACCAGGGGGCAACGTCATTGCACACACACACACACACACAAACGTATTATACGCCGTGCGCTCGTAACCGGCCCCCTCGCGTACTCGGAGAGGTACGTACGTACGACGGTGTAATAACCACACCCAAACGTTCGGACCGAAAAACCGCCTCGGGGTCTGTTCGAGACCGGTGACAAGGTGATAGTAAAAATCTGGAACGGGTGGTGGCAGTGACGGTGGTTGGTGGCGGTGGTGGTGGAGGTAGAGGATAACGACGAGCGGGTTTTTTTTTAATTTTTTCTCTCCTTATCCCTCCCGGTCCGCGTGTCGTGGTGCCCGCCGCCGCCGCCGCCGCCGTCGCACGGGTGGGATGCGTCGCGTATATAATCTCGCGCGCAGCCTCGCACCTGGTGATTGGTGTCCGTCCGACGAACCGCATCGAATCGTGTGCCGCTCGACGCGTTTGTGCCGTTGTACTTTTTTGAATCTATACTTTATATTTCATCCACTCGATTCCTCCGACGCGAGTTTTTCGGTGTTCCAGCATAAACGCGTACCGAAGCCAGCAGCCGTGCCATTCACACCCGTCGTCGTCGTCGTCGTAGTCACGCAGCAGAGACTACTGTCCCGCTATGCATCAATTTAAGGTACGTCACGCGATGTTTATTTTACTTTGCAGAGCGATAATAGCGATGATAATATTACGATTTTGGATTCGAGGTCGGTCGATTTTTATTTTATTTTATCACCTCCGGTGAACGGAATCAACAGTTTTCACCATTTTTCGCCACATTTCACCACTTTTCGCCACTTTTCGCCACTTTTCACCACTCGCATTGCTTTTACTACGAATCACTGACAATTAATAAAATACGATATCCGCTCGATTATTATTAATCGCGACACTCGGTGAACTTTTTCACGTTCTAAATCATACTTTACACTTACAATACACGCTTACACGACGTAATAAATAATAAATATTATTGTACACTCGTCACGTACGCGTAGCAATCGCATAGCTTTTTTTCGTCCGCGTCCCACATCATCACTGGAATCGCATTGGACTCGTCACATTTACTAGACGTTTTTTTTTTTTTTTTTTTAATTTCTTTTTCTCCCACAAAAGGTATTAGCGGTCACGCTATTGTTGGCCGTCAGCTGCAGCTGCCAATACGAGAGCCATCAGCACGATGACGACTGCTCTCATCCGCCCAAGTACGGGCCCCTGAAACCCGACTACACGCAGTCCCTGGTGTCGTACGCCCCGGCCCCGGCCGCGCCCAAGGCGTACTTCAAACCCAGCTACTCGGCTCCCAGTTACTCGGCCCCGAGCTACTCCGAGACCAGCTACGCAGCGCCCAGCTACTCGGCGCCGTCCGGCTACGCGGCGCCGAGCTACGCGGTGCCCGACCCGAGCTACGCGTCGCCCAGCACCCCCAAGTACGCGTCGCCCAGCTACAGCAGCGGCTACAAGCCCGCCAAGGCCGCCTACCCGGCCCCGGCGTACAAGCCCGCCGTGCCGTCGTACTCGACGCCCAAATACGAGGCCGCCGCGTCCTACCCGTCCAGCACCACCGAGTACACGCCGCACGGGTACAAGGCCGACTACAAGCCAGCCGCGCCGTACTCGGTGACCACGCCCAAGTGCGAGGACGCCGCGCAGCACGAGTACACCACCGCCGCCCCGTCCTACTCGTACAGCCCGTCGCCCGCGTCCTACGCCAAGAAGCCCGCGTACCCGTCCGCCAGCTACCCGTCCGCCAGCTACTCGTCCGCCAGCTACTCGACCGCTGCCCCGAGCTACGCCGTCCCCGAGCCAGTGTACGCCTCACCCGCCGCCCCGAAATACTCGCCGGCCGCCGCCAGCTACTCGTCCGCCAGCTACTCGTCCTCCAGCTACTCCAAACCGGCCCCGAGCTACGCCGTTCCCGAGCCCGTGTACGCCTCCCCGGCCGCCCCGAAATACTCCGCGCCCAGCTACTCGACGCCGGCCCCGAGCTACGCCGTGCCCGAGCCCGTGTACGCCTCCCCCGCCGCCCCTAAATACCCGTCGGCCAGCTACTCGTCCGCCAGCTACTCCAAGCCGGCCCCGAGCTACGCCGTTCCCGAACCCGTGTACGCCTCCCCCGCCGCCCCCAAATACCCGTCGGCCAGCTACTCGTCCGCCAGCTACTCGTCCGCCAGCTACTCCAAGCCGGCCCCGAGCTACGCCGTGCCCGAGCCCGTGTACGCCTCCCCCGCCGCCCCCAAATACCCGTCGGCCAGCTACTCGTCCGCTAGCTACTCGTCCGCCAGCTACTCCAAGCCGGCCCCGAGCTACGCCGTGCCCGAGCCCGTGTACGCATCCCCGGCCGCCCCGAAATACTCCGCGCCCAGCTACTCGACGCCGGCCCCGAGCTACGCCGTGCCCGAGCCCGTGTACGCCTCCCCGGCCGCCCCAAAGTACCCGTCACCGGCCAGCTACAGCTCCAGCTCCAGCTCCAGCTCGTCTTACTCGAGCGGCGGCTACAAGAAGCCCGAGTACGCGGCGGCCCCGGCCCCGGCGTACAACAAGCCCGTAGTGTACTCGACCCCGTCGTCGTACGTGGCCGTGGCCCCGCCCAAGTGTGACGAGAACGAGCACGAGTACGCCACCAAGGCGCCGTCGTCCGCGTCCAAGCCGTCGCCGTACGCCGTAGCGCCGTACTCGGCCCCCAAACAGCCGTCGTACTCGTACTCGTCGGCCCCGATCGCCGTGTACCCGCAACAGCCCGCCGCCTCCTACGCACCGGCCGCGCCAGAGTACTCCGCCGCGCCCAGCTACTCGGCCCCGGCGTACGCACCGGCCCAGAGCTACGGCCCGTCCCCGGCGTCCTCGTACTCCGCCCCGCCGTCGTACTCCGCCCCGGCTTACGCCCCGGCCGCCCCGGCTTACGCTCCGGCCGCTCCGGCTTACGCCCCGGCCGCCCCGGCGTACAGCCCGTCCGCCTCGTCGTACGCGCCGGCCAAGACTTACGCCAGCTACGTCACGCCACCCAAGACCGGACCGACCAAGAACGTCGTCAACACCCACTTGGAAAATTACGTAAGCACCGTCAGATTTTCGTTTGATCCGTTAACCAAATTAGAGCACAGACCAGTGGCACCGAAATGGCTCGCGCCTTTCACAAATGCCGAGGGCAGTGTTTAAACCAGGGTTGGCACGAAAAAGCTCAACCCGGAAAAACCCAGGCTGCTTTTCTGGGTTAAACCCACTCAATATTTAAAAAGCCCATTGAAAAAACCTAGCGTTATCATGGGTAAATTCCACTTTTAATTTTTTTTTTTTTTGTATAAAGTGAGTTTTAGAAATGTGCCTTATTTTTTCCAAAGTGTACCTATAGCGAATATCCCATACGAGAAAAAAGGAAACACATATTTATTTGTTAGTTGACCAAAAGTAGGTAAAAAAAAAAAAAATTCGAGATGGGTTTTTTTAGAAAAAACCTGGGCTTTTTCTCAAAAAACCCGATGAAACCACTCAGTTACACAACGTCAATTAAACCCAACGGGTTTTTGAGTTTTTCGGGGTTTTATTGGAAAAAACACGACCGGGTTGGGTTTTTCAATAAAGCCCGGGTTCTTGCCAACCCTGGTTTAAACTAACGCTTCAGATATTACTCGATTACCCTATATAAATATAATATCGAGTAAACAGAGTGATTTGAATCGTCTGTTTCCGTGATTGTCATATTTAATAGCTTTAAACGATCAGTCCGTTTCACTGTTTTCGTCTGATTCTCACGTCAAAACCAATCTCGTCATTTGTCACGGGCGTTTCAGATCCGACGTCGGCGCCACCGGTCGGTCACCCACGCTAGACGCGCACGACCTCGAGTGTCGTCGTTCGCCTCGTTTTTCGCGTCGTTACCGCCAACCGCTCGCGAATCGACACGTCGCGTTCGGATTTTCCGAACGGATCCGCTTAAAAAAAACCGACGCGTTTTTTTTTTTTTAATAAAAATAGCGTTTGGATGGATCGCGAGCAGCACGCGTACTCAAAGCGCGAAAAATATACGCATCAAAGCCGCCCGGTGAATCCGACCGCGGTCAAACCGCGAACGGACACGTTCGGATTAATATCAAAGTACCGGGTGTAACGTGCGTTCGCGTGAGGGGCAGTTTGATGGATTCGCGCGTGAAAATGGGTCGAAGCGAGGAAATCGAACCGAAACCGCGGTGGTTTTTCGCGAACTGGCGCGTTATTTTCGTTAGTTTTTTTAAAATTTTGTTTTGTTTTTTGTTTTCGCGACGAAATCTGCACGAGTGTCCGTAAACGTGCTACACAATAGGCTGCGCGCAGAAAAACCGACGCGTTCGCACAATCGTTTCGGCGTGGGACAGCGTCGTATCGCAATAACGCGTTTCACGCGCTCTGACGACGACGTCGTCACGTGCGATTTTTCGCGCCATTGAAAACGACGAGACGTTTATGCGCTCTTTGACCAAATACGACCGTCTCCGTGACCCGGCGCAAAATTAATCGCGTCACACGTGTGTGTGTGTGTGTTTTCAGGACGAGAACCCGAGATACGCCTACGAGTACAGCGTAGACGACTCGTACACCGGTGACAAGAAGAGCCAGAAGGAGGAACGCGACGGCGAGGTGGTGAAAGGCGAATACAGCCTGGTCGAGCCCGACGGTTCCGTCAGGACGGTCACCTACTACGCCGACTGGGACAACGGTTTCTTCGCCAACGTCTCCAAGACCCCGGCCGCGGGAGCAGCTAAATACTAACGACTGCGACCGTCGTCGTCGTCGTCCGTAACACCGGCACGTTCTAAACTCGTATAATTTACGTTTTTTATCATTATTATTATTATTTTTTTTTAACTCCTTTTTTTTTATTACTGTAATCACCACTACTATCACCGTTACGAGACACACGTCGACAGACCGCCGCGGAAGTCTCATCACGAAACAAACGAATCCGCACAATAACTCGGTACCGCCGCGCATGCATCACTCGCTCTGCACGCCGACGACGTTTTCGGACGTGACAAAAATTTTAAGAAATTTTCGCTTTTATCACCGCCCGTCCACACTTCATACGGATATATCGTCGTCACGACCAATCGAAACGCAATCAGTATGACGAAAAATTACACACGATCTCGCCACGACGTCGAAAAACGTCGTAACGTACAAGAGACGCCACGCGCGTCGACGTGGACTCGTCGTCGTCCGCGGGGTACAATATCGTCGGACCCGTTTTTGAAACCGTCTCTTTTTCCCGCCACGCGATAAAATGAAAAAAAAAAAATTCAAGAAAATCATCACTCTCTCGAGAATCAGACGCGACGACGCGAACAATGATTTTTCGAAACGCCTACTCCGTAACACACTGTACACGTCCAACGTCGAACCCCGCGGACGAAATCATTTACGACCTGTCGACGCAATATTAATTCTAACCGCGACGATTCCCGAATCTTGTCCGTCCATCGTGGCCGTATCGTGATACGAGCGCGGCGTTCTACCGACAGAATCGCTTTTTTTTCTCATTGTATAATTATTATAGAATAATAACTACGTTCTTCCTAGTTCTTTACCTATATAATATGCAATTGTATATATTTATACTTTTTTTTTTTTTTTTTTTGGTGTAAAATTATTATTATTTTTATTGTTTTTTTTTATGTACATATACATATATGTATGCATCCATACATAATATATGTATATAACTCTTCGCATATTATGTACAATCATTAGCATCGATGTTTATATTATTTTATATTATTATTATTATTATTATTATTATGTATTATGGCCGTCATATGGGTCAATAGTATGATATTTTTGACTTATGGAAAACAAAAATGAAAACTTCGTAGTTACCAACACAAACATTGGGAATCGTATTATTATTATTATTATCATTATTATTATTATTATTATTTTGGTGGCAGTCGATCGCTTCGACGAAGGCAGAGCGGAGGGGTTTGGGGACGAGAGCCTCGAGTGATTTCGTACGCGAGATTTAAGTGACCGGATCGCGTCTCGAGGCGGTGGCTGCGGCTGCGGTTGCGGCGGCGACGGCGACGGCGTCGGTCTTCGAAAAACCGGTCCGAAGCGCCCCCGAGGCTGATATATATATTTCGTTATTTATGTTAATCGCCCCGATGTGGGAGCGAGCGATATACACCTGTGTGCGTTTGTCTGTGTGTAAGTGTGCACAGACGACCGCACCGCAGCTCACGTATACGTTGTATGTATACTTTATGTGCGTTATTTTCTATTTCGACGAGAATGTTGCGACCGCGAATGCACACAAACACACACACACGCACGCACCAGCTGCCATAGCTGGCCATTGCCAAGACGCACGTGTGCGTGTGTGTGTCCAAAACGAGAAGTAGTTATGCAATGTAATGAGATCGACCTGGAACTGTCACACACACTTACGGCGAATTACGCACCTACCTGTTATAAAAAAAAAAAAGTATAAAAACCTATTACCTACGTCTGTAATGCAATAATAACAATTTTAATTAGGTCTCGGATTTATATAAAAATACATATTTTTACTGTGACTCGATAAATTAATTTAGGTAAGTGATAAATTTGTTTCAAGTGATTTCCAAAGATATGAACTGTATTTCACTTTACGTATTTTTACATATTTTGCCATAAGTACATGATTTTAAATATTTATCAATAATTCCATTTTTTCCAGAAGGTACAAGGAAAAATTGGCGAAATTATAAATACCAAAGTAAAAAATAATCTACAAAAAAAAATTTTCTTTTGCACAAACGAAATCTATCAAAAGTTTCTCACTGGTCGTACTTTTGAAATTTCTCTGGATGTATAACTTACTACTTCAGACATAGTCTAAGTGCAATACTGTCCAATAACATCAGTGGAAGTCGAAAGATCATTTAGTCGGTACAAGACAGTTTTACGACCGAATCGGAGATCTTTTGAGTTTGAAAATTTAAAAATGCGTGTAATAAATTGTAATCGAGATACTCGATACATATACGAAAATTATTATTGATAACATATCAAAATTTAAATCGTATTAGTGGAATACATATTTTGAGTTTTTAAGCGCATATTTATGCACGTGTTTTGGTAGCATAAATTCATACTTTGGTTTCACAAATACATAATATAAATCCGAGCCTTAATTATTATACACAACACAAACGCGTAAAAACGAGACACGACCGTGTGATAACGTGCATGCAGTAGACGGTCGACGCGCAGAAAACAATCGTCGCACGTACGTCGGTAAAACCGAGCGACGCTCTGCCCCGTGCGGGACGTACGACGACGACGACGACGACGGTGACTTTAACGCGTCCCCGACGTCCGTCCCGTGAGAAAGTGAAGGGTGGTTTCCGCGGCGATTTTCTGGTCAGCAGTCCAGCGCGCAGTACGTAACATATCGCCGCGTCATGTCGTGATCGTACGCGACGGCGGCCGAAACGTGCCGTGACGGCGGCCGACAATCACGCAACGTCAAAACGACCGGCCGGCCGCCGCGATCGAATACCGATGATAATAATTATTATCAAACCATTGTACGCCGCGCCATCGATCGATCGGATTACTTTCCTTTCGCGGCCGGCCGTCGTTGCGCCGACACAACGTTTCACCGTAATCGTTATAAAACAGTGATTCCCAACCTTGGGTTAATTACCCCTCAAGGGGCAAAACAAGATTTTCTATGGGGCGGTTAATTTTTTTTCTCTGTACTTTGGACCCATTATTATTAAATCTGCATCAATACAACTATTGCAAAAAATATTGTTGTTATACGATCGATATTATTACGATGATATACGAGGCGTGTCCCAAAAGTAAGGTCTCCATGCTCCTAGAGGCATAAATAAATAGATTTTTTGAAATTTGGTGACACTGTTGTATAGTTTCGGTCGTACCCTTTCCAACGAGAGGCGGCTCAACTACATCCGATGTTTAGTTTGCGTCTGACACGCGTTTAAGATGGACGTTTCTATGTCGGCCGCCGCCACCTCTACTCCCGTGTATGCCCAATGCGAACTTACTACAACAGAGTGACCAAATTTTGAAAATTTTATTTATTTATGGCTCTAGGAGCATGGAGACCTTACTTTTGGGACACGCCTCGTAGAACGAATTGCTGTTCATAGTTTTGGAAATCACCTTATGCCTTAATCCTGATGACATTTATAATTTCACGACCATATTACTAAAAAAAAAAAAAACATTTTTATTATTATTTTTTTTTTTTGGTTTGGGGGGTTTAATTGTAAATAATTTTACCTGATTTATGGGCAATAGTATCTAAAAGGTCGGGAACCGCTGTTAAAAAATAAAAAATATATCGACACGATAACGCCGGTGCGCGCTATTTTCCCGACGATTTTCCGATACGGTAAATTTCAATATTTTTTTTTTTCGCTCGTCCGCTGACCGCCGATTTCTGTCATTTGCAGTGAACCACGGACGTTTGACCGTCCTGACGTTCCGTCTTTGTCGTCGTCGTCTATTCCACGGGAAGCGAAACCGTTTTCTCAGCGAAAGCCGATCGGCGATGAACGAAGGGTCATATTTCAAACACGTCATTCTTTCGTTCCCGATATTGTTCAGTTTTGTGATTATATCGTTTTTTTTTCAATGTATATATGAATAAAATGTATCAACGATAAGTGACATATCCGTAATAAACATCACGGCGATATACGGAAAAGAAGTTCAGGTAGGGGAAGGCGGGGTTAGTCCGTACGAGAGGCAAAACCGTATGATAAGGTTTTTTGAACAATAAGTCAAGATAGAAAAAAAATTATTGATGTTTATTTGTCCATGACCATTATTTTTATTGTTATCGATAACTATTAACCTCATTTTTAACAAATTACAGCTCAAATTCTTGTTATCACATAATATGTGTAATCACTATTTTTTTTTCATATATTGTCATTAAAAACTTTTATACTTATAATTGTTTGATGTGAAAAAAAACTGCATCAAATTACGCAAAATTAAGTACAGATTATTTAATGATATAATATGGAGGAATGTTGCTTATACTTTTTAGTTAATTGCTGTTAATTTGAATACACCTACTGTGGGGCAAAACCGTTGGGGCAAAAGCGTATGCTATACGGAATTGCCCCAGCGTTTTATACGTGGCTATATTATTATGTGTTATACCTAATTTACTTGATAACTTTATATTTTTATTAAAGATGGTTCGTAATTATGTACGTAATTATGAACCTATATTACTTCATAAAGAAATTAAAATATTGCTTTATATAATTATTTTGTTTCGTTTTAAATATTGGTAGGTAGGGACCTACCTATTTATCTTATTTTATAATATAAGTATTAAGTTTGATGTTTATTATATTTTCATTATTTTGTTACTTACATGAATATACATGACATAACATAAACATGTTGGTTTAAATGTTATTTAAAAAGTTTGTTATGTAAGGTTACAGATCGTAAAGAACTACCCTACAAAATTTTGTTCATAATAAAGTGAAAGTAATAGTTGTTTAATTAGTTTTTTTTTTTTTTTTTTATTCTATTGTAAAAATGCAAAATACTTTACTCAGGATTTTTAATTGGGGAGGGAGGATATTAATATGTATTGCAAAGAGTGCTTATTATATTTCTACTATTTTAGATCATAAAACCATCCATACGGTTTTGCCCCAAGACTAATACGGTTTTACCCCACCTATGGGGCAAAATCGTATTTTTTAGTACTTTCAAAATTTGGATTTTTTTTTGAGTTTAAGTTCAGATTTTTTGAAAATGCTTCAATATTAATGAAGCTAACAATATTTGTGATATATTAACGCAATCCAGTTTCAAATTTTTCAAATTTTGTAAGTTTTACAGTGCCTAGAAGTTAATAGTACGGTTCTGCCTCGCCTTCCCCTACTCCCGTCGTATTCGTTATTATCCTGATGAATGCCACTCGAATTTATATTGATCAAATTCGTACCGTCTGGTTTCACCCCACGATTTTTTACACGCTCTCTCATTATTCACACACGGTAATCATATTTTCGGTTTGATTTGCGCGGCGGCCCGCACGAGTGAACCGCACGTGTTCCGACTCGGATCGCATGACTTATGTCCGTCCAAGGTTTGCGCTCGTGAAAGTAAACGCTGTATACGTTTTTTTTCTGTTTATTAAATGTTTTATTCAATTTGTTAAAAAAAAGAACAATAAGAATAATTGAGGAAGTAATAGATAGTAGAAAAAAAAGCTATATACATGACGTAATATTATAGTTTACATACATGTGTAAATCCTCAACTCTGTCCGATCAACTTAAAACCTGTACTCACTACAAGTTCACAACTTATTTGCGACTATTTTCGATTTAATATATTACACTTAAAAAAAATATAATATTAAAATTAGCAACTTCGTAATAGCTTTCCTCCCAGAAAAATATAGAATCAATCGACTCCAAACCTATCCGAAAACGACCCAAAATAATTATGGGTGAAATGAGAGGTAGTTAATTTAAAAAAAACCGTTTGAAATATGTTGCGAAATGATGGTACAGGTTTGAAGTCAATCAATCAAAGTTGGGGGGGAGGGGCTATTGTGAAGTTGACTTCCCATTAATTAAACATATTTTGTCTTGTAGAGCGTATTCACAAATGGTTGCAAATATCTTTGAATGAGTCGGAAACTATTAACAGTTGTTTTAAGTTTATCTGACATAGTTGGGGAGCCAATTACACACATAAGTTTATATTAGCAAAAACTCTATTTTATTCAATTCCGATAACTACCAAATATAGGTAAAATAACAAAGACGTTTTTCAAGATTTCATTCAATAATGTCAAATTTCACTATAATATATATATTTTTAAATTTATTATAATCGTTAAAAAACATTACAGCTCACTATAATAATATTATAATGTTGTATTTTATTATTGTTATTATTATTACGGCTATCGTGATTATGGTATAATTTTTGGCTTGAATGATACAACGTGACGGTAATAACAAGGAAGTCGTTTCAAGTTTTGTTGGACTATACGGCGATTATCAAGAAAAAAAATTATTCAGTAAAAACAAAAAAAATGTAGAACGTCCGATTAATCGAAGCTTAGGTAATTAAAACAAACGTATTTGATTTTAATTCATTTTTTTTTTTTTTAATTTTGATTTTTTCGGATTACTAAAAACGCCATAATCGACATAGAACCCCTATTCAAGCACAATAGTTACTAGTAATTATCAAAACGAATCAGACGTAGACATATCGGCTTTACAACGCATAAAACTAAAGCGTGCCGACTTTCAAAACGTCGTCGAACGAAGCATACGCCGTAATTACCTCCAGCCGAACGAAGCCCCCGTGCGAGGGTGGCGAGGGTACGACGGTGGCGGTGGTGGTGCGGCCGATACCAAGTGTGTTTAATGACCGTACAACGCTCCGTGGGGGGTGCGGTCGTCCACCGATCCATCGCGCGTCACGTCGGTCGCGGTTTTTCGCCGCAGTCCATAAATCCGCGGCGCGCGAGTGGTCGTCCGGCCGTTGTGTTATATCACATGGCCGTTACCGTCAGGACGTGCATTACACGTCTGTAACCAGTGGCGTAATTACGGGGGTGCACGACGGTGCATATTTGCAACCCCTTGAAAAATGTAGCAGGTGCAAAGATATGATTTTGCATCTGCCGAAACTGAACTTAACCAAATAAAAGTATACTATATAGTACCTACTGTTTTATTGTTTCGGTATTACAATTACAATAAAGGTTAAATTTTTTTTTAGAAAAATATTAATTATATTATAAAATAGTATTATATTATTAAATATATATTCAATATTCATGCAGAGTTTAAAATATGAAGATTAAACAGATTGTGTTGTGAACAATTTTCATAGGTATTTGGATGTAACCAAATTTAAAGTGGTAAGTAATACGCGAGCAAAGCAACCTGCTTTGAAAACGACCCAATTAGACTTTTTGATTTTTGAATCAATGAAAGTTTTGCACCGGTTGTGATTTTAGGGAATTACGCCAATGGCTGTAACAGTCAATACCGACTGCGGCCGTCGTGTCGTTCGTGGAGAGAGACGACCGCACTCGTCCGGGCGACCGCCGCCGCCGCCGCCACGACGACGACCAGGGACGTAGCCCAGAATTCCTTTCGGGAGGGTGGGAGGGTCGAATCGAATTCGAGTCGTTTCCTATCGATACGCGATTATTATAATATGTGGTTCGGTTTTTGCGAGGGTTTTTATTTAGATTATTTACGTGCTTGCTAACCGCATCGTTTGGTTTTTTTTCCATATCGTGAATTCGATTATCAGATACACGAGTACGAAAAACAAAAAAATCTTCCAGCACACTTCGGAGGGGGTCCCCTACCCTCTCATCTGGCTACGTCTCCGTCGACGACGAAACATCGTTACGACGGTCGATGAAATATCGCAGCGTTTCTTAAACTGTGTTCCGCGGAACCCTGGGGTTCCGCGGAGATCACTTCAAGGTTCCGCGAAGCGGAAGTGATTTATTTCAAAATTTTCAAGAAAATTACTTATAAAATATCTAACTAAAGATTAGTAGCGGATATGTCGTTAGTATTATATATGTATGCAATAATTATTATTTTTATTTTTATTTTAACATGTTTTTTTGAATTGAATACCTTTAATATAATTTTATTAAATGATTATAATTTATTTACAAATGATTCTAAAAAAAGCTAAAAAGCAAAAAAAAAAAGTAGGGGTTCCACGATAAAAGTGGACGTCAAAAAGGGTTCCACGAATAAAAAAGTTCAAGAAACGCTGAAATATCGTAACGACGAAAACCGAACGGCGGCGTGCAAACAAACACAATACACACCGCCTCGTAAACCGTTTATAAAAACGGTATTTGGGAACGAGTTCAAAGCGTATGCGCTCGAACCAGTATTACTCGCGTATGCGTGCGTGCGCCGTAATTACAGACGTTGAGTAAATGTTTAAAAAATAATTTACGAGCAATTAAACGCGTGATTTCTGTCGTCCCGCGAGCCCCGTTCGGCTAACAGCACGCACACGGTTTTTCGCGGTCCGTACGTATGTGTGTGTGTGTGTGTGTGTGTGTGTGTGTGTGTGTGTGTGTGTGTGTGTGTGTGTTTGATGTTATGCGTACGTATGTATAGATTTCATGTGCTGGTGAACAGCGAAACGTTTACTTTCGTCGCCGGCGTCGAAGTTGGCCTTCGGTACGTACGGCACGATAGTGTGCAGCGTTATATATTTTACTTTCGATGCGCGTGAAATCGGCTGAGCAATAAACCGATGACCGGGTGCGTGTGTTGTTCTCCGGAAAAATCCCAAACGACACCGGGAGCCGCACGTGCTACGGCGTTACCTTGACGGACATCAGAGTGTTTAATGCAATATTTCGTTTTCACGAGACTCGCGCTCGCGGCAATGCGACCGTGCAATCATAACTATCATCACATGCCATCACGGCTAAACTCGGTGAGTTATTAAAAACACGCACGTTTTATAGACTACCGGATCGCATAGTTATGTAATATGTGTTTTAAACCGGTGGTGATCCACATTTTCAAAGCTACCGCTCATTTAAGGAGCAAATTAGTTTCCACCGATCTTTGGATGAAAATACCGTAGATGAGTCTGAGAGAGGAGGGGAGGAGGATTGAGTTGCAAAGTCCAAACGAATTGTGATGACTGAAAGTAAAAAAAAAATTGTACGAAAGGTGTTCAGTATTGAAAAACTACAATATAGAAAACAAACTATACATCAAATCAATGAGTGAATGTTCTTGTCGTTATTTTTAGATCGGATCACGAAGACCTCTAATGCGAAAACATGTTCATCGCCCCCTGCTGTCCGAAGCAAGTTGGCTGCCCTTCGGCTGTTCACTTCTACCATCTTCTGGGGGGTCGTTACAGTCCTTGTAAAAACACACTGTTTTATACTCTTTATACTTATTTCTTGTGATTTTTTATTTTTTTTAACAATCCTAAGATTAGTTCAATGACTAAATGCTTTTTCACAACTCTCTACTCATAGCAACATTCATCGTTATCTTCGATATCATTTCGATATCCTTTACACTTTCCCATCAATTACGAATATTATCCTTGCATTATTTCTTTAGAGGTTTTCTTTCCATTTTTTTCTTCTACCCCTGATTGTTGTTCACATCAATGCTATACGGATTCAAAAATAACTTGCTGTTTATATGATGACTTTGCTCTCAATTAGGAGCAAGTAGGTATTTTAAACAAATTTCTAAAAATAGTCTACACTGTAAAGTATATTAAACTTTCCATTTGTATAAAATATTAGAATACTTTAAGGTGTGATTCCTTAGAACGCGTCTAGTGACGCGCGACCGGCGCGGCTGACGCGGCGCGACTCTATTTTTAGCCGCGCTGGGACTTCTTTACCTATTTTTAAATGTAGGTGATTCCCAACACAGCGACTGCGGCACGCGATCGCCGCGCGCGTCTACATAGGAATCGGTTACATTTAAAAACAAGTAAAGTAGTACCTGCGCGACCAAAATTGAATCGCGCCGCGTTAGCGGCGCGGCTCTAGCCGCGTGCATAGGAATCGCACCTTTAAACAGCTATAAAATCAAGTAATATGTTAAACACTAAAAAGTACATATAAATTATACGTAAGTAACATTACATGTGTAATATTTTGATTTTTCAATGAATAAACCACATTTGTTATTTTTTATTGATAAAATACAAATGCATATACATATTTGCATAAAAAATCATAAAATTTCCTCGTTTACTGCATAGTGCAAGTTATTGTACGTAACATATCCGTAAATGATTAAAAACAACGAGGGGCAGGAACAACATATGTATTTACTAAAACCGAAGGCCAGGGAAAGGAGTTTAACACATTTTTCTACAAAAAATTACATATTGTACATCTAATTGTTTGTTTTCACAAAAGTTATAACTCACATTAGGTATATAGCTTAACACTGAGTTCGCATAGTCGTATATATATATATATATATGTTTATTTTATACTTATAAGTTATAAGTTAAATAGGATCCAAAAAAGATAAGCAAATCGATAACTTTGCCCTCTTTCTCGACAACGTGCATGACATCATAGTATTAAACATTTACTCGCGCCACATAAAATAATGATTGAATTATAGTGCAAATATAGTATACGTCAGACAAGTCTGCACAGTACATAATATTATAAGACGTCGAGAACGAAAAAGACTAATCGTTTGGGAAAAATTACTTAAAAATTCCATTTTTAGAGAGCGAAAAAAAATTAACGGTCAAACCTTAAAAAGTGATTCGAGTACCTGGTACGATAGATGTGACCATGATACTATTATGATTAGTGCGCAGTGTATTTAATTTATTAATCTCTAACGAAAAATCCGAATCGTTTTATTTTGAATACCACGTGTTTTATAGGAACTATGTGCAGTGTAATTATGTTGAAAACTCTGATTCATGTTTTGGCATTCACTTGGTTAATCGGTTACGTGTGTTACGTCGTCGAGAATAAGAACCATCAGCACGAGAAATTCACCTCCAACGATACGTATTACTACTATCATGAAAAAAACAAAATGCTACGGTACGTAATCGACCACTTGCGAAAAGTCAACGTCGAAATAAACGCTCAATATTGTGGGTCTTGAATGAATAGTGGGTGTTTTATTTATTTTTAATCACGTACATCGTTACTTACACGTAGGTTAGGTTCGCGGTGGATTTTTCATGAAACCTAGACCTAAATCGAAGAAATTCGTTTTGTGTAACAGAGCGATGTCTTCCACGTGACCTCGTCTAAATGTAAATAGTAAATGTATACAGGATGATTCATTAACCTCTCTCGCGTCATTTTTAACCCATGTATAAACAATAAATTAACGTTTTTATTTTCATGAATGATTTAAAAGTTTATAAAATTACTTTTTTGCGAAAAAATATGTCGTGAATTTTTATTTATGTAATTTATGAACACTAAGACGACTTAGTTTTCTAAAAAAAAAAAAAAAAAATCATAATATCTTTCATAATGCAAAGTTATAAGCAGTGGTTGCCAATTAATATAAAAATAAAACTTAAAAAATCGAGAAAATAATAAATATTCAAAAATATTTTTCGTAAAAAGTTTAATTTGCTGTAAATGTTTTAAATTATACTTGAAAAATAATCTAAATGTATAATGGCGTTATTCAAGCGGGAAATTGAGGTGAGCGCGCTCTTAAAAAATTGCATGCAATATTCAACATGTCTACACATTCATACTCTATGATGTGTATCAGTGTACTTATCTCGGATTTTCTAGCAAAATAAATCGTCTACTTTTAGGTTAAAAGTTCAAAACCATTGGGACGAACCCGAATCATACGAGCCACCCGAAAAGTATACATTTTAACGCCACCGTACAATATTCGGCGTCTATATTCCAGTACCAAAGATCTTTTGTACTTCGTCATTTTCGAACTTGACGAATTGAAAAGTTTGACAGACAGTTCGGACGATATGGCGGATTTCCCGAAAACAAAAGAAATGGCCGGCGAAATTTGCAGACCTTTGTTGAAGGATATTTCTCAGCTGGCCGACGTAGATCGTTATTCCGGATGGCGACAGAAAAACTCGGAAGAGCTTAGCGGCTTAGTCCAGGCCCGACTGGCGAAATTGCAAAATTCGCAGCTGTGTAACGAGGCGAGGGAGCTCGTTTGCAATTATTCGTCTCTCGTGAGTGTTCAGTCACTATTGTACGTCACGCACGTAATGGCCGCGGTAATGTTTGCTGTAAGCGACTGCACTGTTTTCAACATGCAAGTTATAATTGAAAAAAAAAAATCGGCCGAGTCAATGTTTCACGGTAGTTTTTACTAGTTCATTAGCGTTCTAACGACTTTAAAACAATTAAATAACAATCACACAAACATAGCGAGTACCGGCAATATAAAACAATAGATTATAATATTTATACATAGTATTAGCATACGAAATGCATATCTTTATTACATTACAATACTTAATGTAAAAATACAGTTTGAACTTATACGTACCTACCTACCTATTAGGTACTTATGCGAATATGCAACTGATCATTGTTGCTGTATGAAACTAATATGAAACTTTTATTTTGCACGTCAAAATAGTGGCATATACCGATTACCTACTCTTGAGTATATACGCGTGAGGATGTATTTGTGTATATATGTCATGATGAATCCGAACCCCACAAACTGGACGAACACATGTTCTATGTCGAAGAATATTATAAAATCAAAGAATTAAGTGGCGGTATCGATAAAAGGCGAATTATTGTTACTTTGTTTGAACGAATCCGAATCGAGTATAATATTATTTTGAACGTAACAAATGTCCTAAAGACATTGTTTCAAAAGTAATCATTCAATTCTCTAGGTGTCCACATCACGAAGTAATCGGTGACGTAGAGACGTCTAAGTCCATGTTTCCACACAAATATGATTCTGATTGAAGTATTCGTAATAGTATCGTCGACGTACATTTTTTATCACGTTGTGATTACTTAGTTTTTACTTTTTCATCTGATGTACGTATTCATGAATTGATAAATGTCAGAGAGTAAATTCTCTCTAAAAAAAAAGTCGTTGGTGAATATTATGTTTTTGGTTTTCTGATATTGACATACCTATAAACGCATCACTGATACGATTTATTCAACTACATACAAAATTATCAAACTTAAATATCAAACTAACTTTCATTTTGTTGTTTCAAAATGCCGAAATTACCGATTATCCTTATAATTTTCCCATACATATTTGTTCTGTAAGTTTTGGTTATTAGTTTAATTTTGACGAAATAAGACACACCTTTTTGAAATATAATTTTAATTAATATTATAACTCAATGAATCTTATTCTTGACAACTATTAAATCAAAATATGTAATTAAATAAACAGTTTTCGAAAAATCATATATTTAAATTAAAGTTAAAACATTTAAAAAGACGGTCATGTTGATTTTCCGACGATTTTTATGTACCGAAAAAAAATCTAATTTGTGATATTTTGTAGGTGGGTCAGATGGTTTATGAAATATTGAACACTCTCCGTCCAGACGCGTCGGCGCACTTTACTTCTCTAGACGAAGGTTTTAATTATTCACGTGAAATTCGCCGACTGCATGTAGCCATGTGTCTTACAGACAAACGAGACCGATGAAATCGAGCCGAAACAGGGAGATCTAATTATACTGTCGAAGAATCATCGGAACGGTTTTTTGAGTGGATTGAATTTAAGAACAACCATGAGAGGTCGTTTTCCTTCGTTCAAGGTCTATATCAAGTGCCGACATTCTCGAGTGCCCATAAAAGAATACGAATAATAAAATGATCAATTATTATTTTTAGGTGGCTCCTAAAATGGTATCAAACAATTTCTCCCACTATCCTGAGTATGTGGAATAAACGACGAAACGTGATTATAAAATAATATTATGACATCAAGTATACAACACTGATTAAACCGTTATACATTATTTTAGGCATTCATTTTTTACACGACCAAAATGATTAATATTCCAAGTTATTTCTACGGTGTATACGTAGAGTCTGGATTTTATTTTTGGAAAGCATTTTATACATATTTCACCCAAACTGTTTTAATATTATACAGAAAAAAAAATACAAACCCTCTTTAGAATGTAATTAAAAGTGTACAACACTTTATGATGAAATTTGTTTTTACAATCCATGAAGGACGTTTCAAACAAAATTACTCATTCAAATGTTCCGTGAGCGATTATTTCTAAAATTCAACGGGATAATAATTAAATTTAATACATTTCCCTCCTCAAATTTTGTTCTTCAAATTACACGTCACTCCATAAATAGGTAATCCAATATCCTAAATATTCACAGAAAATAAAATATTTAAACGTGTAGTATAATATTATATAATAATGTAGTTTGCTCGACATTGTTTTCCAAAAACAACGGTGTATCATTGATTTTAATTTTAAAATAATAGCATACAACACTGATATTGTGCGCCAGATGATCCGATCGTAAAAATTGCTCATCTTAAGTGGTTAACACTCACCGGCCACCATCATTATCTTGTCTCAATACCGAAGTGTTTTTTGTTGTTGTTTTTTTTTTTTTTTTGCAAGCAAGCAAGCTTATAATTTAAATGTATAATTATAGTTGTGGGTCATTGAGATTAAACAAATAATAATGATGCTAGAGCTATGATAATTGCGAATCCATTTAGTATTTTTACAATTTTTGTACGTTAATATCATGCGAAAACATGCATTTAAATTTGAAACTAATACGCTTTTTCGAATTGTTTCGGTTGTGTACTTATTTATTCGGTGTTTATTTTGTATATCATTTTCATTTTTTTTTTCGTGTATTTAAAACAGTCAATATGGATACACATTTTTGTTAAAATTTCCATTGTTACCACTGAGTAATATGAACATAATATGTCTATCTCGATAGTTACGGGTAGTGTTGGTATCACTAATCGATAATCAATACTCAGTTTGTACGATTTCATTCAGGATATATCATTTCGTAAACCCAAATTAGAATGAAACGTTATTATAAAATGTGTTAGGTTAATATAAAATGAATTTCTTGAAAAAAAAAAGGATTAATTTTATGAATTTGATGTGCCTCTTACGTAATAATACGTATTTAATAAAATTGAGTTTTCAATCAATATTGTTT
The DNA here is from genome assembly GCA_027580255.1 of Therioaphis trifolii. NCBI lineage: Eukaryota > Metazoa > Arthropoda > Insecta > Hemiptera > Aphididae > Therioaphis > Therioaphis trifolii. The sequence continues at coordinate 126,075,981 of CM050404.1, forward strand.
TTAGTTTTTCCTACACTTCAATTTTTTAAATTAATACATTCCATAATTATTAGAGTATATAATCGGCTTTGAACATTTGATTTTTTTTTAAATCTGAGTTTTCTTCGTGAAAATCGTTTTGTAGATTATAATAAAATATGTAATAAGCGTTTTCTTAGTTTTACTCAGATCGCTTTTTGAATAATATTTCGAAATCATCGTCGATTTCAAACATATGTCAATAATAATAATATTCAAAGCTTATACACTCTCTTTTTACTTACCTGCATGTTCATCTCTCCATATCACAATCACTTGTACTTTAGTTTTAGTATGCTATAAACAGTAAACATTAATGCGCTCTCACCTCATTTAACTTTGCGTATCCACTATACGTCGTCGTTAAGTTTTACGTAAAATACGTTCCGTTTAAACGTTTCATATCTGAGTACCATTACTATTACGCGAATATACTACGTAATAGTTTTAAAGATGTCGACCGCGCGCAGGTTTTCTCGACAAGCAAGTTAAGACTTCGTTTAATTATTGTCTCTGGGCACTGTGTGTTATTATTTTATACAAATAAGTCATTGACTCTTATTTCCGATCTTTTTACTAATTATTTATTCAATTATTTTAGTTATATTTATATTTATATATATCGTCAGTGCATACTATTCGGGTCCTGAAATAAAAACGTCAAACTAAACGAACTTGTACGCAATTTTCTGTGGTAGCGGTTGATTATTTTATTGTTTTACACCAATTTTTTTTGTCAATAGTGGGTTATTTTCGATTTTTTTTTTAATTTCGCATATAATAACACTTAACAATTTTTTCGTTTCCTAGTTTTCTTAAATGACAATCGTTATTTATATCATGTAAAATTACGAAAGAAAATAGCTTTTTATTTTGAACATTTTAATTACTATTTCTATTTTTATTATAAGGCCACTAATTTAGACGTGTAAACATTTTAAGTTTAGAGCATCGAAATAGCGATAGTACATTTTTTCAATTGGGTTTATTTTTTTATTTTTTTTTATCCTATTCTGGAGGCCTTTTTTGGTACACTTAATTTTGAACAAAATTTTCATCTCGATATATCGAAAATTGCATGTATATGTTACTTAGAGGTTTCGTTTTTCTCTCTTCTCAATAGATTTTTCAGTTGACAGAAAATACATTATTGTCGTGACTTATATTTCACACGACGTGAATCACTGGTTTTGTAATTAAATAAATCTGATTGTAATGCAATAATATACGTTCGACTTTACGCGCAATGTGCGCGTACACGCCGCAAAAATATCGCATTGTATTAGCAAAGATAATAGTATTATTACGAATAAAATATATGAAATGGTACAATACACGCCGATAATCCAACACACACGCACGGGACTGTTTGACACTGTTCAGACGTACGTGGGAAATTATGCAACAATCTGTGGGTATGCATGCGTTATGTGAAATTAATGATGGCGTCAATAATATATTGTACACAATAATGTATCGGCCGAGTAAAAAAAAAAAATAAAAAAAGGGACGGGAGAAAATCATAAGCTCACACTTTTTATCAATAACGACTTAACAACACGTTGTGGTATCGACTGTAGCTATAAATAATAATAATTGTCATCGTTACCTAAATATTGTCGTGCTTGCGGACGACGCGCACTGAGTAAATTCATGAGGCGGTGTGTTCGTTACGTACCGCATAGATACAGCCGTACGAGACAAGTTCCGGAGTATTTGTTACTCGGTCAAGAGCCAATTCTAATGTGATTTTGAACGTTTTCGCCGAGGAAACAAGTGACGGTTCGGTGAGAACCTGAAAATCAATATGGGTGTTCTTGAGTCCCGATGTATCAAAGTTTGTACCTATGTCATCATGATTCGTCGACATTCTTGTACGCGAGCACAATATATTATTATAATACTTATTATCAATTAATTTTTTTATTTATTATTATTTATAAAGTTGCCCCGACGTAGTCATCTAAACTTATTGTTAATATAATTTTACATTTTTAGCTTTTGGAAAATAGATAACATAATAATTACGAAAATAGATATACATGATTAGGTTGTTAAAATATTAATAAGATACAGTAGTTAGCATTAGTGAATGGTATGAAATATTAGCGTTGTGATATTTATAGTTAAAAAAAAAGAATAAATTATGATTAATATTATAATAAGAGGTCGCGCGGTCGACCGCGCTCGAGTCGGCGTATAGTAGGTGGGTCCTTTAGTCTGTAGAATTTAGCGCTACTAGCAGTGTTTATGTGGTTAAAAAAGTCGATAGTTAATTTTTTAATGTACACGGTTATCATGGATAACTGAAAATCTTGATGGAGTGCGACATTGCGAACGAACCATGAAGCATTATAATCAATTATTCATATAACGATATATTATTTTAATATACTCGAATTATTCGTAGGTGCTTTAAAAAGTCGACTAGTTGAGACACGCGATTCGCGTGTCAGACGAAGCCACGGTACATTTTCCTAGTAGTGTACCGATCTATTTTAGATTAAAAACAACTTGATATACTAAGACACCTCTGTTGGCCATAAGTAGACAATACGTGTGACAATATAATTAATTGATCAATCACATTCTCCGCGCTAGCGTAATATTATACGGACACATGAATCGAGTCGACCAACGTGCTGTATTCCGATGTGAAAATCGATAGTAGTTGAGTACCGAGGAGGCAAGTTGACCTAGTCTATTTTTGAAATCGAGTATTTGAGCTGGAAAAATAGTAAACTAATCTTTATTTTATATCTATCGTTCTGTAACACCATATACGAGTCGACGTGTTCATAATTTAATACAATTTTTCCTAAATACTTTAATCAAGCAAATGTTTTTTTCAACTTTGTGAGTGTGTTTTTTTTTTTACTTGATTTAAAATTTTGTTTTCTCACACTAAAAGTTGCTTTCAAATAATTTATGCAGCTGATATATTTATATATACTTGTCAAGATATTATGTGAAATATGATTTAGCTATGGTTTTATCACGGCAATGCACATGCTATCTGTTATTGTTTCAAAATAATAATAAATTAATATCGGGCTAGTTGGCCTTCTAAAATTTGGCCATATCAACTGCATTAGTTTAATTAAAATTTTCTACTTAAAAATATAACTCAATTTCCTTTAGTTATTATCCTGTATTAATTTTAACATAGTTAAGAAAATATATGAAGCCGGTTATAATATTGTTTATATGTGTGTCAAAATATTCCGATGAAATTGTCGACTTACCGGTCGACGGGACAAGTTGGTTTGATATTTTTTTTTCAGTATTATTTTTTTCATTCAATCACAAATTACTTATTTTAATTATAATTTAAATTAATTATTTAACTTAGATGTTAGTGAGTTATTTGATGTAGTTTTGGCGTTAAAGACACAAAACTCGAATAATGAAAAATACAAGAATGAAAAGTAAGCCAGCTAGCCCCGGACTACCCCGGGCCTATACATTTCATTCACGGTCAGATGTATACATAAGTCGGTTGGTGCAACAACAATGGGCATAATATTTTTCATACGGAAAAGATTTATACAGCTAAATTTTCATTGAATCCGGCATATTCAACCGTTTGCCCGGACAACGCATGACGGGTGGAGCAAAAATACGCGTTGTATACGATTTTTTTTACAACGCACGCAAAATAAAAAAACAAGAAATAACAGGATCTCTGAAAAACTTTGATAGTAGGTATTACTTTTATTTTTCATTGAATTAATCACGTTTTAATTTTTAAATATCGTAACGACAACTAAAATTAATTTAAATATCATGTGTATGATGTACTTAATGATAGTACGGCAATAACAACGTTACTCGATCTACGAATCACTCATTTTTGGATCACGAAAAATTTTAAGCCAACATATTTTAAATTTGATATGAAATCGATTTAAAACTGACCCGTAATATGTTTTTAAAAATAAAATAAAATATTTTCCGTAATTTTTTTTTTTGTTTTTTTGCCAAACTTAAATATAAGTTCTGCATTTTAGTCTTTTAAACACAGAAAAAAAACTTTATCTTCCAAAATTCACCGAAATGGTCAAATTGAAATACACAATTTTTATTAGAAATAATATTTGATATTTTATGAACTTTGATAAGTTGTTGACAAAAAGCTCACCCACATGTATCTTAGTATCAATAATCAATATTATGACTACAAGTTACAACCCTGTGAACATTTTTTTCAACAAATTCTGTTATAAGGTATGTCTTTGCCCACGAATGACGTACATTTTATGATCAGATACGACATTGAGATTTATTTTTTTTTCTCACAGATAAATTATAAAGCTTATGAATTAACGAACGTTGTCCAATTTGATCCATAAATCGATAGGGCCGACGTCACGAAAAAATCTTAAAAAGTCCATGACTTACAAAATATGGCTTTACAAATAAACTACGAAATAGAAAATGTAGGAAGTCATTAGATTATGATATTTTGAGGGCATATATTTAAGCGCCATTCAAATACTAATATTTATCTAAAACTTAGTTCTATATTATCCTGATAGGTAGACAACTTAAAATACACGTAAGCAAAAATATTCTAGAAATATTAATCAGGGGCAGGTAGAAATACAAGAAACTTAATCATACAAATCCCCTAGTTAGACTCATTTAATATATCATTAAAATCTTAATTCGTATATTTCATTATTATTATTATTATTATGATTATTTCAATAAATATTTATAAGTTTAAATTCAACAGTATAAAACGTTGTTTTACGAAACAATCGTGTAGATCACAAAACGTATGAAATATTTTATAAGTAATCACTTCATTTGATGTTATTTCGGATAATCTCAACATTAAAATATTAGATTATAAAAAAAAATAGCAAAATATGTAAAGGGCCCCCATGATATACATTGGTATTACGTCATTTCGAACGATTCCATTACAACACGCGTCAAATTACGGCATCGGTGTAAAATATCTACCATTTTTGATAATACGATAATGCTCGAGTACAACACATAAACAAAAGAAAAATAGTCGTTTAAACTCGTATATTGTGATAATATTACTAACACAATAACAGCCGACCAGGCCACGAACAAATCATTACATACACCGATAAAAGGTGGTGAAATTAATCTCACGAACTTGCGTCGATAAACGAAAAAAAAAGCTTCACGGTGTATGTAATTTTCGAATTTGAGAAACGAATCGCTCGTACGAGTGTAGTTACACTGATATGTGTTTCTTGAGTCTCCGTGACACCACCACTCACCGGAGAAGCCTCGTTATGCACGCGTATAAGCCACCCGTAGCTATAAATTTATAGTGGTACCTCACCTGTCCCCTAACGTGTTGTCTTTAAGCTGTTACGTATCATAACGCACAATTTCACTTGGCAATTTAATATGACGCGCCAACACTGCAGTCGAACACCATTTGCTTTAATCCTGGAGAAGTGTTACTGCGGGTTCTCCCCTATACGTGTGTACTTCTTTGACTTTCCCATTGCACCACCGTTACTACTGACACGCAGTTTCTGCTAATGAGATTATTTCTTTATTTTCTTTTTTTTTTTGTATCATCAGCAAACGTATCAGGGTGCATCCACCCTACGGTTAGCACCTTAGTCCGGGAACACCGTCGTGATAATCCGATCAGAATAATATCAAACTGGCGATTTAACTTCAATTCCAGAACTCCGCGTCCGGGGAAAATATATCCAAACGTTATAAATAACATTTTATATACACCATGGTTTTTCCATTCAGATGCCATTTGATCCATAAAGGTACGGTGTCCAATGCGCGACTGGTCGCTCCTTACTCTTTATTTGCATTTCCTATTGACTGGTGTCCTATTCGTGACTGCAACGCGTGACAGATAATTTGTCGTCGTGACTCGCGACAATACCGCGACCAGAGCAGTGTAGCGCGACCGGTCGCGACGCTTCAATATGTCAGCAATAGCTTTTACACCAATTGAAGACGAAATGTTTATTGAATTCGTGCGAAAACACCCCGAGTTGTATGATTGTGCACACATGGGTTATAAAAATATTATAACCAAAGAATCAAAATGGAAAGCCATTTCATTTTCAACCAAATTCTGCTGCTTTGCCTTTAAAATCTACGTTTTTTGGGTCTTTTAAAAATATTGGTATTAATTTTGCTTTCAATACAGCCAATGTTTTTTTAAGAATTCTACTGATGTAGGTGTGAAAAATTCGAAAACCAAATGATAAAGATCGTAATGATTCAAACCGAGTAGCAATGATCGGTCGTGCATTGGACACCAGTCAGTCATCAGCAACCGAAAAATGTAACTGGTCACGCATTGGACACTGTACCTTTAGTTTCAATCGTCGTTCTTACCCCTCTTTGTGATGTTGTGTCAATATTGGAAAACTCGCCAAATCTATTTTGGATCGAAGAGAAAAGGGAAAGCAGAAAAGAAAAACCCACGTTTATATTGAAAATAAGATAAAAATTGTTTAAATAATTTCTGTAAAATAGTGCTAGATGAATGCTAGAATAGTCCCAGGTGGTTCTCTAAAGAATTATGCATCCTAATAAAGACAAAAAAGCAATTTCATAAATTATTTAAACCATCTGGCCTCAACACACATTATACTGAATTCTCTTTGATAAGGAAAAAATGTAAATTGTTAACCAAACTATGTTATGAAAAACATTTAGAAAAAATACAATCTTCTTTATCGAATAATCCAAAACACTTCTGGAAATTCATTAAAAATGGGCAGAAATCCAACACTATTCCAAATAATATATTACTTACGGTGACTCTAAAGCAACCAGCCTCGATGAGACTGTAAATATGTTTAAATTATGTTTTGAATCGGTTTATACCCAACCAAATAAAATTAGTAATCCTATATACGATTTTAAATCCTATATAAATTTTAGTAACTGTAAATTTACGGCCGAGGAAATATTTGAGGCTCTTCGTTCTCTATCAAATGATTACAAAAATGGCCCGGACTTAATACCTGAAATAATTTATCGCCATTGTCACTACACGCTATCTCGTCCTATACACTACCTATTTAATCTATCGTTGTCAACCGGCTGTTACCCCGATAAATGGAGGACTAGTTATATTTATCCTATTTTTACAGCGGGTAGAAGCAACGTTGCGAATAATTATCGTCCTATATCACACCTTAGTACACTACCAAAAACATTAGAAAAGATGATAGCACGTAAATTAGCAGTGAAAATTAATAATATGATTTCAGATAAATAACACGATTTTCGCCAAGCAAAAACTACCATTACAAATCTATTAGTACATCATATAGATATTGTGACAATAGTTAGTAAAGGTACCCAAGTAAATGCAGTATATACTGATATAAGGAAAGCGTTCGATAGTGTAGACCTGGTTATTTTATTTAAAAAATTGGAATATAGCGGCATTTATGGACCAATGTTAGAATGGTTTAGATTATATTTAAACGATAAATCGCAACAAATTAAAATAGGCAATTCTATCTTAACGAGTATTCAGGTTTTATCCGGTGTCCCCCCGGGGTGGACACCTATCGCCTTTACTTTTCTTACTGTTTATTAATGACGTTACAAATACATTTAAAACATGTATAAGTTCTTAATTTTTTCTGACGATCTAAAACTTTATTTATCAATTTATTCAATTGATGATTTTGTTAAACTACAATCTGATTCGAACCGATTTTATTCTTGGTGCACAACAAACGGACTAAGTGTAAACGCTGAAAAATGCTCACAGATACATTTTTCTCGTCGAAAATCAAACCTAAAATTTAATTATACAATTAATAGATCTAACCTAATGGTAGTAATGCAAATAAAAGATCTAGGTATATTACAATCAAATGACCTGTCTTTCAATAATCATATAAATATGATATGTAATAAGGCCCTTCGGGTTTTCGGTTTTATACGTCGTAACTGCTCAGAATTTAAAAATCCAAACTGTATAAAAATCTTATATTTTTCTCTGGTTCGTTTGATTTCAGAATATGGATCAATTATTTGGAACCCTTACCAAGCCAATTCGGTAACGAAGATTGAGTGTATTCAAAATAGGGTAGTATACGAGTAATTGCATACAAAACAAATAAAACAAACTTATCTTTAGAACAGGTATCACAGGAATTTGATATTGAGACCTTGGTTAAACGCAGAAAGTTGAATCATGAACTTTGGCTCCATAAATTATTGAACTCTCAAATCGACTGTCCCGAACTATTATAAACCTCATACCTTTAAATGTCCCTTGTGTTAACACACGTGTACCACAAACATTTTACCTCCCTACCAAACGCCAAAAGTAAAGTCTTTACGCTTCGATCAATAGTATGCTAACAACAGCAAACACATTAAAACATTTTGATTTTTTTAATGATAACTCAACCAGGTTAAAACGTCTAGTCTAATTTAATTCATACAAACTAAATATACTCTTATTGTAACTTTTGTTAATTATCACCATGGTCACTGTATAATCTATATCAGTTTAATTAGTATTGTTTTTAATCTATTCACTTGTTCTGTACTGAGCCCAAAAGGGCGTATATATTATCAATAAATAAATAAAGAAATAAATACATTTTATATTATTGATAACTAAATATTTATCTTTACATAAAAATGAATCCTATTTTCCGTGGTCACAGCATCACGCGTGAACGGCTGGACCGATTTCGCTAAATCTTTGTTTGTTGTATTTGTTATTGTCAGGAGAAGGTTCTTATGAAAGAAAATTTTAAAAGAGTCAACCGCATAAGTAGAAAAAATGCAAAAACTAATTAACGATATCTGGAATTTAAACTCGATACCGTTGTACTGACACAAGGTGGATATATATTCACCTTGCACTGACATTATAAACGTTATCTCTCAGTTGTCTTTATTTACTCTATGGTAGACGTAGACATTGTACTCTATGGCATATTAATACATCAGCTCGATTTACTGGCTACTACAGTATAATCTACGGTTTTTATAGTTATATTTACTTTTGTGTTCATTATTTTGTTATGTCGGTTTGGAATTAGTTGAGTAAATTTTTCTAAGAAGAATGTAAGAAAAAATTAAGAAAGTAAGAAAGTTGCAGGGAAAAGTTAAAAAAAATAAATAACCGTGTAAATTGTGTACGGTGACCCAAGAATTATATTACGATATTGAAAATTTCAAATTCTTAGTATAATTATTTTAAGAGCAATAGCTAAAAAGCTAAAATCAATTTAATAAAAAGCTCATTAAGGGCTAATTTTACCGTTTTTACTCGATTCATTTTGAAGATTTTCCTTGCACATGAAAAAACTTTTGAGAATAGAGACATGATTTTTTTTAAAGTACCATTTACTATCCAATTTATAATGTATAATGTTGCTAAACATAATATTTGGAAGAAAACTACAACCCAAATAATAATAATAATAATAAATAAAATAAACATCAATGTTAAACCATATTAGACCCATTACTTAACTCACAATCTAAAATGAAATAAATTAGCAAAACAGTGAGTATTTTCAAATTATATTGTCATGTCGTGCGATTATTTAGGCTTTTATCAAAATTAACATAACATTTTAACTAATCATGACAATAATAATAATTTATTCATTACATAAAATGGGCATGAGTCCAATTGCGCAGATAATTGACCAGTGATCATCATTTCGAAAATTGTTGTTAAGCTTGCAAAATGGAAAGTAGAATTCATAATATGAACAGTTAAATATCAAAACTAGTGGAAAATGTTTAAAAATATATATTATACTAGCTGAATTACCCGGCTTCACCCGAGTGTAGTTTTTGTTGTATCAAAATGAAATTCTTAAATCAACACACATTGCTGTGTTTAAAAGAAAAAACAATGTATTTTACTTAATGATATAAAGTACTAAATAGTAGAAGTGAATTATAAAGACAACAAAAATAATAATAATAATAATATTTACAAATGATTCTATTGATTCTAATGATAATGATTCTATACTTATTTTGTTATTAAAAAAATTATTCTGTAATAAAATTATATATAACTTTTTTTTATGAATATTTACAAATGATACGTAGATGCTCAATTCTAATATGGTTTATGTCAAAACCTCTTGGTATACCACATTTAGAGTTTTATTTTGTAGTGCATAAACGTACAAATGGTCATGTCTTCCAACTCTAGAAAACGCCACATACATATTGTCCGTGTGAGAAACAGTTATTTCCAAATCGTAAATTGACAAACATAATTTATTCCACAAAACGTATTTTTTTATCAAACACCACTGTGTATTCAGTCGTTGAGAACGTGGATGGTTTTCGAATTTTATATAATGGTGCTATTGGAAATGATGCTATTAGGCATTGGCTATGTGTGTATTATCGTAATGAAACTAAGTGCGTATAAGTGTACGTGTTTCCAATAGAACCATTATATAAAATTTGAAAACCGCCCACGTTCTCAACGGCTGAATACATAAGTGATGTTTGATAAAACAATGCGTTTTGTGGAATAAATGATGTTTGTAATTTTACGATATCTAAAAATGCATTAATAACATCGTCGTGTAAATACAAATTATGTATTTCTAAGGCAGTACTCATAATGTTGCAAATTAAGTGACAATACTCTTAAATTGTAGTTAAATAATTTAGGGAAACACAACACAAACGTGCAATGTTCACTGATCACAATCGCAGTACACTGATGGACTGATGAACCGACAATCGGCGCGCGTTCGGCGTCTGATGGATCGTAACACGTTTAACCTTTTCACTGCTGAGCATTAAAATAGCTAACAACCTCTCTGTGCTGCAGATTTTTAAAAATTTTTTTAAACTTTAACTGATAGATGTGTGCATGTAGAAAATGGGATAGTTAATTTAAAAAAAATTGAATTAAAACTTACTGAGTTACAGCTCAATGTGTATTTGTCGGCCATGAGTTACTAAACTTGCACAAAGCGATTACATTCATAATTTAATATAGTGTATGGTTTTGTTACCAAATAGATTTTGTTACATGGAAAACTATAGGTAATGTAAACGAATTGTAGGTACGATACCAAGGTGGATATATCAATCCACCTTGTACGATACATAAAAATGTAAAATTAAACGCGTTAAAATACACGGATTTAGTAATGATTTCCATGGATACATAGTTTGAGAACCACTAAGAGGTTGAAAATATATAATATTTAATTATTATAATGTATAATATCTCTTTGGATATTGTTCATATTACAAATCTGGAAACCACGGCTATAGATAGAAATTAATTTACTTTACCCGTTAGACCAGTGATTTTCAACCTTTTAAACAATGCGACACACTTTATCTAATAAAAAATTGTCGTGGCACACCAATCCATATATAATAGCATAATATACACTATGTAAGACAATAAAATGTTCCGCGACGCGACGTTAAACGATAGAGACGGCTGCGACGGGCATACTTATATTAAACACTATTATATGTATCTATGATTAATGATTCAACTTTTATATTTGGTATTGATCAGTTTTTACCAAAGTTTTACACCCGAATCAACCCGAAACCCGGAACCTGAAAAAAACCCGAATGATTTCAAAAACCCGAACCCCATAAGACCGGAATAATTAAACAACACCAGAAACACCAGAAACAATTAAAAACCCGAATACCAAACGCAACACCTGAAACCTAATTCCAAGGTTTTGCACCCCAATTAACCCGAAACCTGAAAAAAATCCGAATTTTTCTTCATAGTTGGAAAAGCTATTGAGAAATTAGAAAAATAATCTCTCTAAAATACCATCTCAAGGTGATTTCTAATCTATAGAGATACTGGATAAACCTTTTGGACCAAATATACTACCCTAAAAAGTATATACGAAAACAAATTAACATTGTAAAACCAACAAATTCTTCCCTGCACTTTAAATCTAAAAATGGGTCAATACCTCTATAACCCGAATTTATTTGTGGGGACTCAAAACCCGAATTATCCAACACCTTTATACACCCGTTAAAAACCCAATTTAAAATTCAAAAACCCGAAAAAACTATTCGGGTGCAAAGCCTTGGTTTTTGTCGAACATCGATAATAATGCTGGTAAATACAAAATTATAAAACTATTAATAGATTTATCGCGGCACACTTTAAGGGCGTTCGCGGCACACTAGTGTGCCGCGGCACACCGGTTGAAAACCACTGCGTTAAGGTACGGTTTCCCTTGCGCGATCGCGAACGCGAACTGCGTTCTAAGATCGCGCACCCCGATCGCGGGACTGCTGATACAATGTAAATTAATAGCGTTGGTTTCCCCTGCGCGATCGCGGTCGGCGATCTAAATTTGTTCGCGGCGCGAACGCGAACTGACTGGTCTCCGAGCAGTCAAATCGCGTTCGCACCGCGATCGATTTGTTGTTTTAATAATATTTAATAATGATTACTCATTTATTATAAATATTATAACTCATTTATGTTTGAACACTAGTTGACATCGGTCGTTCAAAACATGAGTTCTTCAATGGCGAAATTTACTGAGGAGCAAGACGAGATATTGATTGAATCTGTAGCTAAACACCCCCCAATTTATAATCCCCAAAGCAAGGATTATAAAGATTTGAACATACGGGATTATTTTTCAGATGGCCATTGATAAGTATTTCATGATAACCTACGGTACTCCTCTTTGTAAATAATGGATCATGCTGCTTTCTTTTTTCTTCTGACAAATACCAGTGTAAGATCTCATCATCTTCTTCTTCTTCTAGCAAAAGAATTTTTAAGATTTCTTTATCGACTGTATCCATTATAATAATTTTTAAAAACGAACAGTACTCGTGCACCGTGAACTTAGCACTTCAAAATATCGAGTTCGACTGACGGACGACTGTTAAAATATAAATTATAAATCTTTGGGTCGCAACGTAGAATCGTCTAGAGCAAACCAACATGACGCGAACGCGATCTTAATTCGTAGTTCGCGTTCGCTGACCGCGTTCGCGGTTCGCGTTCGCGATCGCGCAAGGGAAACCGTACCTTTAGACAGACGGAAACAGTTAATAACTTGAGTGTGATGATATTCTAAAAATACTCATATCGCAATTTCAATTAATACTTCTGTGTTAGTTAGAAAAACCTTTTATTTTTTAAAATATTATTTTCCCTCATAATATGATATTAATGTTTAGTTATCCTATACCAACAAAATTATAAATTATTATAGCATATTGTTTATAAACAGGTGTAAACATAAATGATTCATGGCATTTTTAGAAAATATATTTTAAATATAATGTATTAAATAGGTTGCTGTAAAAAATACTAAGTAATATGACTATCCGGCTTGATATATAATATTATGTATTTATAGATTATTTCAATCATAAACGTGCATAGACTTTCGTAATAGGAGGAGTTAATATTATATTCAATTAGTTAACATTTTTTTTCTTTGAACACACCTTCTTCGGCATTTTAGGTACCTATCCAATAACCAATAACTAGGTTATTGTTTTATTTTTAATTAATGACGAAACGTAAATCAGAACGTATTCACGTTTATTAAAATTTAAAAATATTTAAATCATAAAACTACCCACCTGCCCCTCCCCCAATATGTGTGCCTATGATTATAATGTAGTATCTATTCTTGGTATCTTTCTGAATTGTCGTCGTGACCCTATCGTTGTTTTATACGTAGTTTTCGAGCGTATACAAATATGTAAGTTGCGAGTGCCTGTATAAGTTTTCAATTATTAACTATTGTGTGCATAAAGAAAAAAAATTCCCAAAGAATTTCAAGTACAAAATAACATAAATGAATAAATGACGTCGTTGGGAGAGCCACATTGAGCAATATTAGCACTTCAAGATGCTAATTTTTTTACCGGCCCGTATAACGCTAAACGTACAACGGCCAAATATGGAACAAAATTTTTTAATTTTATCATACATTTATAAAAAAAAATATTTGTAACCGTGCACGTGATATGTTCATTATATTTTACAGTATAGGTGTATGGAAAAACTTACGGAGCGACCCATCGAAATTTTATTTATTGCTCGACTGTCCGATCCGTGTACACCCGAACACTGCCGCGAATGTGAGGAATCCATGAAATGTCTACGGTATTTTCTGCGTGATATGCTGTATCATCGTTGAATTCGCATGATGTAAACACCACTAATTGAACGCACACGCGCACATGAATTTTTTTACCAAGACAATTGTATCTTTTATTCGCTGTGAATAAAACGACAGACCGGCTGACACGCGTTGTCTTACAACACAATAATCAACAACATTATAACACGCGAAAACAATACGCGTGGCAGCCGATCCCGACGATTTTTCGAGGAGAGAGGAGGAGGTGTCACCGTGAAATATTCAAAAGATTCGTTGGTCACCGTCAAACGTGACGCGCGGCAGAAAACTGCGTAGGTAATTGAAAACACGAAAATAATAAATAACTTGACTATGGCGTTCAGGACTCGCGGCGTCCGAGTAGATTTAGCCGAGACCCAATCACGAGGGTATGTTATGTGGAAGCGTTTGCAGTGACCACGGTATAGAAGATAACTATCTTGTATACCGTGCAGTGACAATAAAAACACTACGACAGTATTGTCCTTGTCATTTTTGGTGGTCTGATTTACTGGGTGACGTACGTATTCTTCCATGATCATTTGTGCCAGCAAGAGGGTTACAAAGGCACGTGCTCCCCCTCTATCAAACCTCTGTGGAACATTTTTTCAAAGGAATATAACTGAAATAATTTTTTCAATGTAGATAATATGTAGATGTTACTAAGTAAGTTTTACTGATTAATTTACCTCGAAATAATCCTTGTGTCTACTCATGAGAGACGTTGAAATATATTGCGTGTCTGGCAGTAAGTCTTTGTACAGGTATGTGATACTAAATAGTATTCTGCATCGTTATAATAAAAAATAATTACGATTGTCGTATTGAATCAGTAACAAATGAATTATCCAAATACGAGACAAGCTCAAAATGATAACAAAAAAAGCCGATAAGATAATGGTGGTGGAAGTTCGTCCTTCGTCGCTTCGCTCCTCGGACAAGATAATGGTGAGGAGTGTATAGCACTTTCTATCATGGGATCACCTAACCTAACCTCGGACAAGATATTGGTGATGAATGTATTAAGTTTTAAAGAAATGATGACTCATTTCTTTAGTATAAAACGATTCTGAGCAAAGCTTCAGTGTAATATAATATATTATTATTTAAATACTGTTTGCGTATTTTACGGTTATTTGTATAATTTTTGGTGAGTTTTTTTGTAATTAAACCCTCATAAAATATTCAATTAGATATAACTCATTTAAATTTTAATTATTATAACAATTTTAACTCATTAGAAATAATCTTAAAATAAATCAGACAATATCGAAAAAAATCGTATAATAATTTATTAATGTGTGTATAAAAAAAAATCCTGACTAACGATTTTTGAACTTTTGTTAGGATAATTAGGTAGGTATATGAGTAAGGTCATATTAAATTTTCAGAACTTTTTGTCAAATATTTAAAATTATATTACATAAAAACTTTCAAACAATTTGGTAAATTAAAAGTTCTATATTTAAGTCAAAAGTGCTTTAATTGTTCTGAAAATTTTGTCCAATATAAAAAAGTATGTATTTGATAGTAGATAAAATTTTCAAGTTTCTAGCTTCAATACTTTTCGATTTATGACTAAATACCTAAAATCTGAACAGTGAAAATCTCGTTTACGGTGGATTTTTACCGATTTTACCGTTTTTACTCAGTTTTTCGATCGTTATTCTTGATTACTGGAAAAACTATGAAGATTTTGGAAAAATGACCTCTCTAAAGTACCATCTCAGTTCAATTTCGAATCGAAAGAGTTGCTGGACGAAACTTTTGGACAAGGATTTCTATACGAAAAAGTGTTTACAGAAAAAAAAAAAAAAAAAAAAAAAAAAAAAAAAAAAAAAAAAAAAAAAAATAAACATCATTGTAAAACCATAAGATCCTTCGCTTCACTCAGAATCTAAAAGACACCCCATGGTAGGTATATTTTTCGCTATTCGGACGTGTTGATGGGCATGGGTGTAATGAATTTTAAAGAAATGATAGATAATTTCTTTAGTTAAACGATTCTGAGCAAAACTTCAGAATTAAAATATACCGCTTGGATTTCTTCAAATAAATTGTTGAAGTTGACAATAGACGTGCAAAAAGTTTATTACGTAATAATCGTAAAATAATTCACTTAATCGCTTTTAAAAAAAATCCTATGTCATGATTTTTGAAATCTTCCAAGAGTCGTTAGTAAAGTACCTATATGATTAAGGTCACATTAAATTTTCAAAAGTTTAACGGTGATTTCGCCAGAGAAATTTTCATTTTCAAATGTTGCAACATCAATCTGCAATTTAACAGCCCATTTCGTTTAATGATCGTTTAACATTATGTTTATTTTAATTGTAACAAAATATTTGAACTAACGGGCCTTGATATGTTGTAGTAATTTTTCATCAATTATTTGATTATTCCCGTTTTTTTGTCAAGTGAAATCTGAACAGTTTTTAGATTCTGAACGGAGTGAAGAATGTATTGATTTTACAATGATGTGTGTTTTTTTTTTTTTTTTTTTTTTTTTTTTATTTTATTTTTTTTATTTTTGTGTCTGTCGACACGATTTGGGGCAGTAAAAATGCTTCGATTGCCTTATATAGCAACTTTTCTGAAAGGAAAGTGAATCTAGTTGGTACTTTGGGGGGTCAAAAGTTAAAAATTTTCAATATTTTTTTAACGCGCCGGGAAAACCCCTTAAAAAATGAGGGAAAAACGGTATATTTTACGCAAAACCAGTTTTCGACAAAATCAAATTTTTTATTTTGCTATAACTCAAAAACTAATCGATGTAAATACTTGAAATTTTCACCAAATGTTTAGATTAGCGTTCTCTATACACCGCTAAATTTTCAAAGTATTTTGACTTTTATTGAGCTAATTATAGACAATTGAAATTTTCAATTTTTTTAAGTATTTTTTTTTAAAATAACGATAAAATTTTTTCTTTTTACCAGAAAATCTTGAAAATTTAATACAAGGTTTCATATAAGTTGTTCCATAACTGATAAAAAAAAATCCAAAATCGTAAGTCACAATTTTTTTTTATAAGTGCTCAAAGTTCCAATTTATACGAAATATGTAAAAATCGCGAAAATTTGAAGTTATTTTGCAGTTGAAAATTCATAAAATTTTAAGTATTCAAAACTAAGAATTGTAAATTCGGTACAAAGTTTGACATACGTTTTCCTTCAATTATCTGTAAAAAAATTTGCACTGGAATAAAATCAAAAATTTTTATGAGTGTTTGAAATTACAATTTTTTCACATAATCGCGTAAAATAACAATTTAGGCATCATTGATTTTTGATATTTGTTCTTATTCAAAAAGTATAGGTCGTAGAAACTTGAAAATTTTATCAGTTGTTTATATTGGAATCATCTATACGTAGTACAATTTTTGTAAACTTTTGACTTTTTTTGAGCTTTTAATAGACAATTGAAATTTTCAACTTTTCTTTGTTTTTTTTTTCTAAAATGTGGATAAAAAAAATTTGACTGGACAAAAATTCTTGAAAATTTAATACAAGGTACCTAATATGTCGAACTTATCGGTATAAAAAAAAAATTCAAAGCGTAATGCACAATTTTTTTTTTATAAGCATAAAAAGTTCATATTTTTACGAAATGTGTAGAAAATCGCGAAAATTTGAAGTTATTTTGCAGTTGAAAATTCATAAAATTTTGAGTATTCAAAACTAAGAATTGTAAATTCGGTACAAAGTTTGACATACGTTTTCCTTCAATTATCTGTAAAAAAATTTGCACTGGAATAAAATCAAAAATTTTTATGATTGTTTGAAATTACAATTTTTTCACATAATCGCGTAAAATAACAATTTAGGCATCATTGATTTTTGATATTTGTTCTTATTCAAAAAGTATAGGTCGTAGAAACTTAAAACTTTTACAAAATGTTTAAATAGGCATTTTCTTTACATAGTTGTATTTTCAAAATATTTCGTTTATTTTTTAGCTATTTATAGGCATTTGAATAATTCGATTTTTCTTAGATTTTTTTTTATAAAAGTCGATAACAATTTTTTGGCCCTACCAAATCGCTTGAAAATTTAATAGAAGGTTTTGAATAAGTTGATCTAAGAGTGATTCGAAAATTATTCAAATACATAGGCACAATTTTTTTTTATAAGCAGTTGAAGTTCAAAAATCGACAAAATTTGTCAAAATCACGAATATTTGCAAATTATTTTGTAGTTGAAAATGTATAAAAATTGTTGTATTCAAAGATAAGAAATGAAAATTTAATACAAGATTGTTAATAAATTTTGCTTACGATAAGTATAAAAATACCGCGATACGTTAAATTAAAAAAAAATTTGAATGATTGTCTGAATCTATAATTTTTACAAAATCAAAAATTGACGCGTTGAATAAATATAATTAAATAGATTAAGTTTATTATAATATAATCAGTAGCTGACAGCTGTTCTATACAAAATATTGGTAGATTGTAAACACAAGGTGTATAACGTACCTTTACATGGTTGAATAGAACGTTACTAACTTCCAATTTCCAGTTATTTCAATGTGTGTATCAGTTCCATAAACATGCGGATTTTATATATTATTATTAATTATTAATATTTAAATAGACGTAGCCACGGAGCATTCAGCATGTATGGACGGCGGGGTCGGGTGGTACCGTCACGATAGTGCATTTAGGCAAATAATATGGTATTTACCTACGCCCTATCTATGCACATCCTGGTTTGTCCAATGCTCACGAGCAGAAGTCACATGAATAGACAAATGTAAATTTAACCCAATCTAGGATATTAAAATAAAATATATATTACAATTTAAGGCTGACATCTTCATCTTCGTTCAGAATCGTTTTTTTTTTTATAATATAAAATAATTCCAAAATCTATCCAATAATGCCTAATCTAGCAATGCATCTCGTGTATCCCACCCAACTACTGTATCCTGTACTTAACTTACAATGATTTATCATTGCATTCAAATGTAAAGTACCATACAACTAAACTATCGTAAACCAGGTGATCCCATGATAGAAAGTGCTATACACTCCTCACCATTATCTTGTCCGAGGAGCGAAGCGACGAAGGACGAACTTCCACCACCATTATCTTATCGGCTTTTTTATTATATTAATTTCTTATTACGGACACCCGTAAACGTTAATCATATTCAAATGACTATAAGTAACGCAAACATGTTACATATATTATATATATGATATATACCATTATACTATTGAAGAAGAACGAGAAGATAATTATTATCATAATGGTAATGTATTAAAATTTGGATTTAGAGTCTTAATCATATAATGTATTTAACTCTTCCCCATTATAATAGTCATCTCCATCATATAGCACGTATTATTTCCCATGACTTTTGTGTACTGTTTATATAAATTTGAGAATCTGAATGAATCCGAAACGACAAAGGACGGATTTCCACCAATATCATTATATTACTGGCTCTCTAAGTAAGTCGTTTAATAAATTTTGCTATTTTTCTAGTGTTATTACACATTTTAAAATAAACAATTTAGTTGCCACGTTACCAGCTAAATTCTAACTTTACAATAAATAAAACATAGTTTTTTATTTTTAGT
Source organism: Therioaphis trifolii (assembly GCA_027580255.1). Taxonomy (NCBI): domain Eukaryota; kingdom Metazoa; phylum Arthropoda; class Insecta; order Hemiptera; family Aphididae; genus Therioaphis; species Therioaphis trifolii. Next base: position 126,095,730 of record CM050404.1, read on the forward strand.
GGATGCGAAAACAGATTTTTATTTCGTTTTTGTCTATCGTGACTTCAGCATCGAAATGAGTTGCTCTCATCGTGTCGTGAGGAAATCACGAAAAGTTAGCAACTTGGGGAAAAAATGCTGTTTGTGCCATGAGCATGCATGGAAATTTTGGCGATGTGCAAAGTGTTTCGGTACGTATATTGCTTGTATGCAAACTCTCGGCCGCGTCGAAGCGATCTCGCGCGTGATCTATGAGATGTGCGAGGGAGGAAGCGCGTAAATACATCAAATCTGCCGACTCAAAGTCTAAATAGAATCACACTATGAAACTCGGTCCTATTCAACAGAAAATTTTGGGTGGTGTTAAAAATCCGAACGGGGAATAGTCGCCCGGGGATATGATTCGAGCGGGAAATGTAAAATACGCGGCGATAAACAACTCGTTCGTTATTTTCGAAATTTCAAAGCCCATGCGTGTAATATTTGGTCGTAGAATCGAGGTTTCGTGGTACGAACTAGGAAGAAGTCTGGAGACCCGTTTAATCACGCGATTCGACCGCGGCGCGATGTCGGGATAATTTCGGGCGCGTAGCACAAAGCTATAATATGCGTATATTGTTGTGAAATTTTCGGTCGTTTCTTGCAGATTGCGGTTCATTGATGCATTTCAAGTGTATCATGCGGTTCGCAACACCGCGCACGATCGTAGAAAAAAATGCCGCAACACGTGCCGTGGAAGACGAACATATCGGTGTCGTCGTCGAGGAGAGGAGCGCGCCAGAGTTGTTGCCTCCCAACGTTAGTATACTATTATTTTGAATTTGCGGTCTGTACGCTTTGATGAAAAAAAATTTTAGAATACATTTAAATCGCCATTTGATGGCGACAGTGGCGCCGATCCCTATATCTAGGCTGCGAAACCCGCTAAGTTAGATCCACTCGATGGGAGGCAAAAAATGAGAGCCAGTTGCTCAACCTATTGTGGTTAGGTGGATTTAGGTCGTATTTGCTTTGAAGGTATGCTCATAATGCTTTGCAATACCTCTAAAAACTGACTTCGGCGCCACTGGTCATCAATGACAAAATTACGGCTAGCGAGGGTTCTACGAAATACATTTTCGACAAAAAACGAACGAACCGAATAGTGTAGGTTCATTGAAATAAGCCATTCAATGTTAAGTATTTTTGAATCGTTGCTCTCAAAACAGACATAAATATTGTAGTAGAGGGGTGACAAAAGTGATAAGTACCTGAACCCTGAATACCGGAAAGGCATAATATAACGATTATACCACGACTAAACACGATGACTTTTAAGTGTTTTATTATTATTATTTTGTTTTTTTATTATTCTCTTTTTTTGTCCGTTGCCCGTTGCAGGAACTGGCCGTGGAAGAGCGCGGTGTGGCCCGGGTCGTCGCCCCGCCGCTCAGGATGACGCGCTGCCTCGAGCCGTGGCCCCTGGCCAATCTGACGTTGAACAACCTACGGCTGTATTCGTGGTCCGGTCACGTGGACGACGAGCCCGTGACCGTGACGGTCAGCCACCACGGCTGGGCGCTGAGGCGGAGCCACTTGGCCGACGTGGTGGCCTGTCGGTGGCCCGTAGGGAGACCGTCTGTCGAGTGGGAACACGACGGCCACTCGCCCGCCGTCCAGTCGGCCGTCGATTTCAACGATCCGGTGGCGTTTCAAAAGGTATGAAAAATAATAACTGTTTTGGCGTCAGCTCGATTTTCCCGATTTTCGTCTCAGACCCCGACGTCGATCGTAATCGGACTCGGTTTCGTAGTCTGCACGGCCTTATGGATCTGGTGATTTCACGTTTTCTCCACCTTCCTCTTGCAGAGCGAAGTAGCGACGTCACGTCGGCAGGTCGATTAGGAGCATAATGCGTTTGGGCGAGTGATTTAAAAACATTGTAATGCGTTTGGGCGACCATTTTTTTTATTATTTATTTTTAATAATCTGGGATGCTGTATTTTATCAATCCATTTTCCCTCTCATTTTGACAGACTTGGGACGAGTTCTTTAAAAAAACGAGATTAGTGTCTTGAATTTCTTTACGTATTATCTTATTTGGTCTTGCATGTAAGTCTTCTTCGGCTTTCCTTTTGACGGCAGTTCTAACACACTGAACGGCTAAATTATGATCAGTAGTTGATTCGTGGTTATGTGTATTATTATTTGAAAAAGCTAGTATTTTACCGAAGGTAGAATTCACTAAAACACTCTCAGCACATTTTTTGTTAGTACACCGAAAACGAAAAGACCAGTTTTCCAGTGGTTAGAATCACTAAAAGTGTAATTTTCAATTGAAATGCAACGTTTATTTCTTTTTTGTTTTCGATCGTTATTCTTGATTACTGGAAAATCTATGGAGATTTTGGAAAAATGACCTCTCTAAAGTACCATCTCAGTTCAATTTCGAATCTAAAAAGTTGCTGGACAAAACTTTTGGACAAGGATTTCTATATGAAAAAGTGTTTACAGAAAAAAAAATAAACATCATTGTAAAACCATAAGATCCTTCGCTTCACTCAGAATCTAAAATATATTGTCTCGCCCAAACACATTATAAGAAACTCGGTGAACTCGCCCAAACACATTATTTTTATTGTACGGGTAAAAAGGCGATTCGCTCAAACGCAAACCGCCCGTCGATTAGGTCGATATCTCGCTATCCCTAGAGTCAAACAGCAAACGGTTTGAAAACTTAACTTTTAATGTGTATACATAATACATTTAATTAACGTTTATAAATTATGATTTTTTTTCGATTGTCGGGAAACTTACAAATCAGCTGGAAAAAAATTCGGGAAATCGTACACTGACACTTAATTGATACGAATAGGCTTGGGCTATGTTGCCGGATTTTCATTTTTCATTTTTTTTTTCCACGACTATAATAGCTAGGGGAAGTTGAAGACGACGACGAGGAAGACGATGTGTTGCCGTCCGTCGTTTCTGCGCCATGGCCGCCGCGGCAATTGACGCCGTGTCCCACGTGGACGTTGACCACGGTGACGATGCCGTGTCCGTGGTCGGGTGGCCGCGGGGAGCCCGAGCTCTTCACGACCGCGACGTTCCACCACGGCGGGGCGCTGAAGCCGGGCCACCTGGACGGCACGTACGTCTCGTTCGCCCGGGACCATCCGCGGCCGCTCGCGTCGTCGCCTCTTTCGCGCGGCCGCCCGCTGGAGGTGGTCGTGGCTCTGAGGCACCTGAGAAGCACGTGTGGCGCGTACCCGCAGGTCGCCGAACGGTGCGACGTGGTGACGGTCACGCGGCCCGCCGGCGCCCGCGACCCCACGGCCGCGGCGGTGTACGTGGTGGACGTGCCACTGCGCATGAGCCTGGCAGCCAGGGCGAACATCCGGATCAGGGTGCGCATCGCTGGCGGCGACACGGTGGCCTCGATCCCGCGCAAGCTCCGCAAGGACGGCCGCGAGACGTTGGCGGCCGTGTACGGTTTACGTTGGCGTGTGCCAGACCGCGGCGACGGCGAAGAAGACGGCGGCAGCGAAGACCACGACGTGCCGCTGCTCCGGTGCGACTCCCTCGTGCGCGTGTTGTCCAATACGGTCAGGATAGACCTGCTAGTCGACGGGCACGGCGGCGGCGGCGGCGAGGTCTGGCACGACCAGTTTGCCGTTACTGCGAGTAGTGATGTATAATAACCGTGATTATCTTTTGAGAGAGTATTCTCAAGAATGTTCTTGAGGATATTCTCTAAGCTAGAGAATATTAGGTAATTCTCTTTTTCTTCGATTATTCATTGATTAAGCCCATAGAAAAGAGAATGAAACTCAACCACAGTTACCACACCCACATCATAAACAATATTTAAATAATTATCTATATTTTTTATATAGTATACAACAGCGGTTCTCGACCTTTTTTCATTCACGTACCCCTTGACCTAACACCACTATTTCACGTACCCCAAATATCAAATTGTAATATAAATAACGGAAAATAATAATAATTGTATTTTTATTTTTTATTATTTATATTATTTATTTTAATTAGCTTATGCCAAACAGTGTACATAAAAATAATTATATCAATTTAACAATTTAATTTTAATGTGAACCTTGAGCTTGTTTGCTTGAACTTAATTTTTTGAAATCTGGTTCCACACATAACAAATAAACCCGTAAGTCTGAACTTACATAGAGTTTATAACGATACTCATTTTTTATGAACATGTACGTAGAAAAGGCCCTTTCTACCATCACAGTGCTTGTGAATGGTAGCAAAACATTGAATGCTTTGCATGATAACTCAATATATTCTTTCACATCAAATCAAAAGGTGACAATATACTTCTTTTCAAATGTTGCCTCAAGTGAAGAATCCGTTTTTGGTTCTATTAGTTTTTCTTTTTCTTGTATTGATAAAACTGCAGACTTGAAGTAGTTTTCACTAAAAGGGAATTCCATCCAGTGGTCTTCTTTTTCACATTTAGGAAAGTATTTTTCAAAAGGTGCTATGAGCCCATTCAAATGTTAAATAACTTGTTTTTTTATGTCTTGTGATAGTGTGTCAACTGTCATGTGATGTGATAGGATCATATCAGTTTCATGAGGAAAAATTGTCCAAAAATAATATACGTAAATTTTTCTACTTAAATTATGTATATTCTATAGAGTTCATACTATTATAACGATAAAATCTTATCGAATTAATAACGTAATATCGCAGTATTTGTACTGTTCCGACATTAAAAATCGGATAGGCACCTGAAGAAGAATTTGTACTGTAACAAGTACACAATTATTAAATCATTAAATATTCATATTTCATCAATAGAAAACTATTTCAGTTAGGTACATTAAATTCCACTTTTTCCGCCATTACTCAATTTTTTTCGCGTACCCCTTGAGATCATGTCACGTACTCCTTGGGGTACGGGTACCCAATGTTGAGAACCGCTGGTATACACTATACAGTATACATATAAAAGAAGTGGGTATTATCATTTATAATTCTTGAAATCTTTGTGTACCTAATTAAAAAGTAACAACCATAATAATTATTTATGATTAGTTAACCTTTTAATGTAATAATCCTCCGAATCTTGATAATCAATAAATCATATACGTTTTGTAAACGATAATCATCGTCATTTGCCATAGACTGTTTGGTTTTACTAGTTCTACTTCTACCGTCCTACCAATATGAAAACAAATAGCTCACTCGACCAAAAACTAAGGAAAAAAAAAATAAGAACATTTCATTGGGCGCGATATTATCAATGTAGTTACATTTATTATTATAAATTATCGTACAGCTCGTTATATGAAATACAATAATAGAATATTTATTATTTACAATATTTACAAATGTTAACAATTTTACATTTTTTTTATCGAAAAAAGGCCAAAGCCACAATACACAAATGACAAAGGTAAGTTTGTGCTACATATTTAAATGAGCAAATTAGAAAAAATACTTAATATTAATATACAATAATTAAGAACAGTACTATAACAATGAAAAAAAATCTTAAATAATAAAAAAACAAATAAAGTCTAAGGTAAGTTAAATTAAAATTACAATAAGTACAGTTATTATTTTGAACTATTCTACAAATGCTGCAAAATTGCTAATTTTCTATTTCTTATTTTTTTTTCAGATATTCAATTTCTTTTAAAAATTTAATTTAACTATAAATCCTAAAACGTAAAAAAAATTTAAGAAGGTATTCTTTATCAAAGTCGGGACATGGATGTTCATAAATAATATTAAGCATTCTCATTTTTAATTTATTGCCTACTCCTATTTCGACAGATAAAATTAGAAAATGTTCTATAAATATTGATTCTAAATTGTACAAGTAATTGTAAAAATTATCATTGGGCATTTGCAAATTGCCAAAAGTTGATTTGTCAGCATTTTCATAAGCTTTGAAAAAACATAACAAAAATGAACTATCTATATATTTTTTTGAGTTTTTGCATACTCTAAACATATTTCACACGAGTGTTTACTCAGGCATTTACTCATAATATATCCACATACATAAATGAATGCATTTTGATCAGGGATTTCTAAATTCCTATAGTCAACTGACTCTATGTCAAGCGGACAATTTTTTTTTTGTATAAGAAAGGTGTATTGTCAAAAAATTTAATATTTGAGTCTATATCTGAATCTGTTGGTATTTGAGTTAAAATTTCATCTAAATCTTTTACGGAATTTGCATTTTCCGAGTGTTGGAAATAATTTAATAAAATAAGTTGTTTAAATAAATGCATACAAAAATTGATAAGGAGTTGGATTAGTATTGTCACCGTTTTGTTGCCTAAGTATACAAAATAGATTTTCAAGACAGTTCTGATTTAGCCTGGCAGTATATAAACAGTAATCATCTTGTTTATTGAAAATTTTAGTGGCTTTTAAATCTTTCCAGAATAAAAGCAATCCAGCTATAGAGACCAAGCAGCCATTAATACATTTTATTCGGTTAGTAACATCTGTATTATTACTTTAATTAATAATTTTTAAATTTGAAAAAAAATGTTGCATATATTTTAAATGATTTTCTTGTTCTTTTGTTTGTTTAAAGGGTCTATTGAAATTTTTAGAAGTAGGCCTCCTAGAAGAGTTAATGTCAAACAATTTGTCCATGTTATCAATAAATTCTATTGTTGCTTTAGAAAAAATTGGCAATTTGTCACATGCCAAGTAAGTTTTCATGCCAGCTGCTACACTGCAGCTAAATACCTGAGCAGCCAAAAAAACGTTCATCTTTTCAAACGGTCCAGGGAAAATATGAGAATAGGTCAATTTAGGGGCAACTCTTAAATTGCATTTAATATCTTGTTCATAAAAAGATATTAAATAATTTTTTCTATTATATCATTATTAAATTTAAAATTGTGCTGAAAAAATTCTTGTTGCTTTTATTAAATGGGGTGGATCAAATATATATATATTTTATGTTCATTAACTTGAAAAAAAGGTCTTGTGGGTGAAACATTAACAGCTTTACTAAAGCTAACAAAGTTAGAACCCATATCAGTTATGAAACTTTTCACATTTAATTCTATATTAAAAAGTTTACTTATAGTGTCAAAAATTATGTTTTGTAAATCATATCCTGTACAACTACTTGAAATTAAAAAATATGCAATAGGCTGCTTCCAATTAATATTACACTCAAATGAATATAATATAATAACAGCGACATGTTTGTCTTTTTTGCTTGACATTGAATACAATTGCACATACTCGTATTATAATGAGTTAAGTAATATTCACGACCAAGGCCAACTAAGGGAATCCCCTCCTCCGAATTTTTCAAATTTGATTTTAAAAATTAAAAAAATTATTTTCACGCCATTTTTTTATTAATTTTTGTATACAATTATTTTTTTTACTTTATGTATTAAACATAGACTTATCCGTATCAAAATTTTAGTTTTTTTTTTTTTTTTTTATTAAGAAAGACAATTTAAAATCTGTATACAATAATTACAATTAGCAAATAAGATAAGAAAAACATAAAAAACAGAATAAAGAAGCATGAACAACTAATTTTAAAGTTAACCCGGTATCACTGTGAGTAAATCACTGTGAGTGCAAAGCTGCATAATATTAGATATTTATATGTATTTATTAAAAACATAATAATACTCATTTTTATCAGATTTTCATTTAGATATTGGAATTTAAATTTAAAACAAATTAAAATTACAATATGTCTTTTAAAACCACCCAGAAAAAATAATATAGATACGGTCTTGACCGCACATTTATGTATACTGTTATATTGTTTATGATGAGTCGTATACTAAATTCAAAGTCACGTTTGTAAAGTGATAAATATCGACGTTGTCCATAAACGTATCCGTCATGTAAATGCGAGACATATTATGCAGGTCAGCTCACGGTCGTCATTAATCCACTTTCTCAACATCCACACTACGGCATTGATCGAATCCTACATTGCGTAACGATAAACTACTCACAACATATAGATCATATAACTGTTTCGTGGATACACCCCTGGATACGATATTGAATGGTCGTGAAGAATATCATTTGAGTGATTTGAGGGTGTGCATTTGCATCCCACGATGTACCGATATGAATAGTGTATTTTCTAGATTTCACTATGACTTTCCCTTATTTTCGGAAATAAAACAGAGGATTTCGAAAAAGTTAAGAGTGCCAAGTACATAACTGCAAAACACGATTCATCGTTGCGAAACTATTTCACCCTTCGCTCAGAATCTAAGATGGTACTGAAAAGAACCTATATATATATATATATATCCTCCTCATCACTCTTTATGCTCATGTCACCGACCCTAAGCGTGTTTTCTAATATCGCGACGCGTATAGAATCCTCTGACACGGCGTTTTTGACGGTCTTCGATCCGCGTAAATCCAAAATATCATATTATACACGAACGACACGGTTTTATGTGGCCAAACGGGCCACTGCCCCCCCCCCCCGGTAAATTTTTATAAAATATTTGTAATTTTATATCTCGTCTATTAATTATAACGAAATTTTAAATAAACAAGCGTTTAAAAAGTGTTAAAATTATGTTACAAATCTATTCGTTTTAATCCATTTAGTATATTCAGTATTACCTAACGTTATTTTAGAATGAAGATACTGGAAAATGTTGGAAATTATTATTATTATTATAAAAATACGGAAACATATTAAAATTTAAAATAACCGTTTCGATTTGGCGTCCAAATTTTGATCTTGCCCCGGGTGAGATTTTATCCTGCGGGCACGCCTGACGGTCTCCGTCGCCACGCGACGCGTCTCCCGTTGACGACCGCGTAAACATTTACGGGCGAGACGACGCGGAAAGTCGTTTCGTACGGACAGGACGTTTTCCACACTGTAGGAAAATCCACCTAGTGCATACGCGTTCGTGTTTTCGGTCGCGTACGCTTCGGTCGCGATCGGTTTGGCGAGTGCTGGCACGTGAACGAAAATGGCCGCTTTCGAACGGTCCGAGACAGAACGCGCCGCGGAAAGGGAAACGTCCGACGACAGCAGTGAGTCCGGCCCGTGGGCACCTCTTCGTCCGACGACGACGACCGTCCGGCCACCTAACGTCCGGCGTCGATCTCACGACTACGGTCACCACCGCCACCGGAGCGGACACGCCGCCGGCCATGGTGCGGTTCGTGTCAGGGGTGCGCGCGACTTGCTGCGGCCAAAGTCGACGGTGGTGGCCACACGGGCCCGGCCGGACGGCGGGGTGCACGTGTCCGTGGACGACGACGTGGTGATGACGGCGCGGGCGGTGCACGACGGTACCGCGGTGGGGTGGCTGTACGCCGGCTGTGGTGACCTCGTCAGCCGCGCGCACCGTCATCACTACGTCGTCGTCCACGTCGTCCACGGACCGCCGGTCGACTCGGAGACGGCGAACGGTAGGCTACACGCGGTGTGGCCCGTGGTTGACGAATAGGACGCGAGGGGCGTGCGTGCGGGATACGCAAAGGATACGCTGACGCTGCGTCCTAGGTGAACGCGATTTTGCGGGCGGGCGGGCGACGCGATAAAATTCAAAATATAATTATCATATGGAATGTCCTATTTATATTGTAAACGGGCGGGCGATAATAATATTATCGCTCGCGTTGAAACAAATTAATTTGTTTCCGATGCGAGCGACTGGCACTATTTTCTCATTTCTAGAGTGTAGACTACAGTCGTTGTATGTGTACATTGTTGTTATTTGTTATTATTTAAATTGATAGTAATAAATATGGATTCTCAAGTAGAAATTTTGATAAATTTGGTTTGTCTTTTTTCTTTGCTGTTTCTTTTTATTCAATGTTTTTTGTTTCTTCATAGCATAGTACTTTAGTAGTGAATTTTCATAGAGAAATTACATTACTCGGATCCATTATTAAGAATATATAATATAGTATAATTAACAATTAAGATATAAACTACTTGCACAACAGACAACCGCCAACTAAAAAATACAGTATTATTGTGCACTATGTGCGCCGCGGGCAATAACGTGGCCGCGGCCAGCACGGTCGCGCCGCGTCCCAGTCCACCGGCCACTCCCAACTGGATCCCGGGCTCGCCACCGTCGTACGCGCGCGATGGGTCTTCGGATTTGCCGGGCGTGGGCCGGTCGGACCCGAGCTAGCGTAGTAGCACCTCGTCGTCGTCGTCGGATAGGAGTGGCACGTGGCCGAACGAGAGTAGACCGTCGTCGGACGAGAGTAGATCGTAGTCGGACCAGAGTGGATCGTAGTCGGACGAAAACGGATCATCGTGGGACGACGAATGAAGAGAAGACGCGTCGCAACGTTTCCGCGGCGCCATTCAAGCAGCGCATCTCGAACACCCGAGCCCCCTTACTCTTACAACTCCACCCTCTTGTTCACAGCCCGACGGTGTGACGAGACGAAAACAGATCTTTTCCATTTTTTTTCCTCAACAATTTTTTCTCACCTCCTTTTGTTTTTCACCCGTTGGCTTTTTGTTTTACAATTGAGTTCATGAGATTCAAAAAACGGCTTGAAGTCAAAATCAGAGTTCTGAACAGTCATATTCCGTAGATTTAAGTACAGTGAAAACTTGTAAAAATAAGGGCCTGGTCAAACAGAAAGCGAACGAACGAGCGGGCTAGAAAGCGAATGGAAGTGAAATATCACCACAAAAAGTGTACAAAACGTGTGTTTTTCATTTATTTCCTTTCCAACTAAAATGTTTTGTTTTTATCTTCTTTTTGTTAATGTCGAACGGTTACTCTGACGAAGAAGATGTACTTCTTGTGTTTGCCTTGAGACAAGGAAGACGAAAAAAAAAGAAAGTGGATACCTGAATTAAACCAAAAAAGAAATTGATTAAATTTATTATAAATTTAAATTACAATAGTATTTTAGACCCATCCTGAATAAATAATCGAGATACTGCCTTATTTATGACCTAATCTCGTGAGTGATTCAAACCAATTAACATAGGTCAATAATAATCTGATAACTAAATAATGGTCAGAATCAAATGAATGTTAAATTACTTCAGTACATTGTGTGCAGGCGTCACAGTACATTAAATTTCAGCACTAATTACTAATAAGTAATAAGTAATAATTACTTTATTATTAGGATACCTGTTATTAGAAAAAAATAAAAAAAAGTCTTCCGTGGTTGAATTTGATTTATGTAAATTAAATGCAAACATTGAAAAATTATTTTTTGACTACAGAGAAATCATTATGTAACATTTAATGGATAAACAATTATTCAAAAAGTTTTTGAAATATTGCTTATTTCAGAAAACGTCTCTGTTATTCAATTATATTATATTATCAATTTAAGTAGAAAATTGAATGACAAACGTTGTTCAATCTATATATTTTAAGCTAAAAAAATTAATATTAAAAGTAATAGAATTAATCAATGAAATATAATTTTTAAATTAAAAAAAAAAATTAGTTTTTTTTTTTTTGTCACCAAACACAACTGTCGCTGACTATATGTATGACAAAGTGATCATCGCAATTAATGAAGACCCGCTTTTGGCCCCTTTTTATTTACAAACATATCTATACCTTATGTAAAAGTGGTATACTAAATGGAAATTTAAAGTTAATCAAAATACGTCAGTACAAACCACATTCACACTTAGGAAAGCCCCATGTCCAAATGTATTTCTTTATGATATCCCTATTCCTTCCTCCCACACTGTAAAATACCTTGGTCTAATACTCTAATACTTTACCATCGCCTAACATGGGCGCAACATATAAAACAAAAAACACTGTCACTTAACAATTGGCTACGTATGCTTAAACATTTAATTCGTAATAAAGTCACTCCAATTAATATGAAACTCCTAATGTACAAAACCTTGATAAAATCCACATGGACATACGGTCTCTAGCTATGGGAAAATGCAAAGAAATCTAATCGGAATAAAATTCAATATTTTCAAAATGTTGCGTTAAAAAAAACTCGTAAATGCTCCTCCATACGTATCTAACAGTACTCTACACACAGATTGTAATCTAAAACAAATCCACGGCGAAGCTACATGTTTTTACAGAAGATTCCATAACTGTCTCACTGCCCATACAAATTAAAAACCTTTCATCCCTCACAATCCCAGGTAGCCCTTCAAGGCGTCTAAAACGCAAATAGTGCCGTGATTTACTATTATAGAGGGGTAAAAAGAAAAAAAATCCTTAATCAAATAACTCGCACGTAAAACAAATGAAAGTGTCATCAATGGGTTGCTTCTCTCCTCAAATTTTCATAAATCATGTTCTTTAATCATATCCCACAAATACTCATCTTGTCTACGATAAACATTGTATATTATCTTCTAAAAATAAAAAAAGCAAAAATTTTTTTAAAAATTTTCGATGTTAAACACATCAATTTTTTTCATATAAATAATGACAATAAGGGAAGTTTAAACCCCGCACCCATTGTGTATATCACCGAGAAAATTAAAAATTAATCGCCTCAAACTACAACTTGAGAAATTTACAGATAAATGCGATTTGAAGCTCTCAGAACCTGAGCAAAAAATCATATTTTCAGCTTTTATCTGGTGCAAACTTGATTGGACTTGTGATGTTATAAACACCATCATTCGAGAAAATACGTAACACCTACTAATATTCTTATATAAATCATTAATTAAACATTATTATCATTGAACTTCATCGACGGGTTCAACAACCATTACTGGTATCAATTGAATATCATATTTTAAGCTATTTAATGTGACTAACTTAAATACCTACTTTGGATATTGATTAGATACTAATTAATACTCATAATTAATGTACTTAAATTGTTCTTATTAAATGTTTTATTATACATGCTTATAATTTTTGAAATCAGTTATTTGTGTTTTCGTGATTCGTTTGTCACAATAAGATTTAATTTTGGCTTCGTACAACACGATAAAAGGATAATTTTTGGAATCAGAACCAGTAATTAATACAAACCATGCTTATAATATTTTGAGCTACGTTTTATTTTGTTACATATTCTACTATACATTCATATGTTTACTTTATACACACAATAAAAGTTTATTTATTAAATGGTGTCATATATGTATATATATATATATATATATATTTAGCTATTTTTATTTAAGTTTTAAATAATGTAACAATATTTTACATTAACAATTAATGGTTTACGGAACAATACCTGAAGACTTCACCCAAAAAATCTTTCTTAGACTCTTACATAAAAAAAAAATTGTGTTAGGTTCTATTATCAGAAAGAACGATAATCTTGTGTTCGTTATTTATAATTGTATTTGTAACTTTCTGTAATTCTGTGCAAGTTCATCAATAACAATTAAATCACAAGAATTGACTTTAAATGAAAACGTCAATACAGGTAGAGGTATTCGGTGAACATTATTTTTTATTATGTTATAGACAGAATAAGTGCTGTTTGGAAATGTTTTCCCTTTCAGGCACTAGTGACGTCATTTGGTAAAGGTTTTTATCAGTTTTTGTTATTTTAATGAAAATCCCAATGAGTCCATTTGGAATCATTTCCCATGAGAAATGTTGTGTTATTTCCAATGTTGTCATTGTTTAGTGTCAACGTTACTTTTAAAACGGTTATGATCAATATATATCAAATATTTTCAACGTGGACGAAAAAGTCTAAATAATAAATAAAATAAAATGTTGGGTCTAAAAAGGTTTTAAAGACAATATGAAAAATTTTAGTTTAAATTAGAAACTATTTCAAAAATATGAGATATTAGTTAAGTTCTTGAAAATATATCTTTTTATTTTTTTATTGATTTTCGATAAATAAATCTAAATAAAATTCATAAAAACCATAATAAATATTCAATGTTTATTCATAACGTGTTGACCGTAAAATTGTTAAATTAAACTGTATAATATATTTTATGACTAATGACATTAACGTGGGAAACAATTTCATTTACCAGTAAGTGTCATCATCATATGCATATCTGGACAATAAATACTGTTATATCTCTAAGAGAAGCGGCTGGAAAATTTTCAAACCGTGGAGGTCAAGGGTATATTAATACTATAATAGATGCATGATTGAGCAATAATGTAAAACAAGTAAATTGTGTACAAATACATTGTGTCGTATATGACCAATTTGTCTGAAATAATATTACGTATAATTTTAAATATATATATTATACGCATAATTTAGTTCGTATATATAATTTAGCCGATAAGCAAAACATTTCGATAAAAATTATAACAAAATAATAGTTCTGAAATATTTGACCATTATCACCAAATAAATAAATGTAATAATGGAAAAACAAATGATTTTTATCAAAATTATATCTCATTTCTTCTTAATCAGCTTGATATCTTTTTATAAGGTTTCTAATAAGACAAATGTGAAAAATATGATTTTATAAATAAAAATAATACATTCAACGTATATTTTGATAGTAAAAATATTAATATATATCTCTGGCCAGAATATCCGTTAGTCTCTCAAATCAAGTTACTTATTATGGTCACTGTGGCACAACGGCGTATGACGCACATAAATGCACTTGCAGTTAAAAAGAAATATTTTATACTGCAGACATTTACTATATAAATATACCGATAATCATCATAGATCTTAACAAATGGTTGTTGTTTGTTGATGAATATAATTTTTTCAATTGTTTTATTTGTTGCTTTTCATTTCGTAAATGAGCAAAATGAATTATCGTACGGTCAATTAGCAATGTATGTCCACGATTCTTACGTCACCTTTTTATGTTGTGTCCGCAATTCTTTAGGTTTTTATTACTTTAGTTTAGAAGTACCGTTTGCATTACGTACACCGCAATCACCTTTTCTTTTAAAGAACATCTTTTAAAATTTTAATTAACAAAGTAATGAAGGAAGAATTTCCACATTATTAACCCTTTAAATTTTCAAATTTTTTTAAATATTTACGAAGGAATTTGGATTTTTCAGTGTTCTGATTTATTAAAAAATGAAAACTAAAATAAGTGGCACTGGAAAATATTAAATTGCTTATTCGCGCCAATTGACATCGATGATACATTTTATTTTTTATGATTTTCAATTCATTTTTACGCTTACTTCCCCGATGCTTATAAAAGCCCAGTAGCAGGTAAGTATTAAATATGCTTCTATAATTATTTTAACTTAATTAATTATTTTCATATAAAAAAAGTTCCCGTCAAAAAACATTAATGATAACAACATACGATAGGTATAGACAAACGTATAATACACGTGTTATAGTGTAAAGTAATGTGTCAATTTCACATCGAATATATTCTGCTCTTTCATTTTAATTTTTAAAAGTCTTGATAAATTAAGATTAATTTTTCAATTTTTGTCATTCTTTACATTTTTTGAAGTTAAATTTCCTACGGTTTTTTGCACTGTTCTTTTTACAGGATTCTTTAAGCATTATTTTTATTTTCTTCTCAAATTCGCTACTTTACTTTCTTTGTGAAATAAATGTAATACTAAATTGATTTTAATCTTTTATAAATTATGTGCAAAAATACACACGAAGATTCAAAATGAATGATTATTATAAATAAAACCAAAATTATAAGGCATAGATGGTACTTTTTCGTCGATTTATTTCAAAAATTTCCAACAAAATCCAAGCGTATCGTGCATCATGTGTAAATTTTCTTCCTGGTACAAGTTAATGTTGGGTATGAATGTCGCAAAAGTAATTTTCACAGCAGAAATCAAGTAAATGGAAAATAATTTTGAAGAACGAAGAAGATTTCGTTTTAACGGTGATTAAATTATAAATTAATTAATACATAATTTGATGTAGGTAAGCCCGACGTCCCAAATGTGTTTTGTGATGAGAATTTTCAAGGTAAATTACATGTTGATGTAATATAAATGTAATTTTAACATTATAATTTCACTATATATTAAAAAAAAAAAAAAAAAAAACATTAATTTTGAAATTAAAAATTGATTTCCGTAAAAGAGAAACCTGGTAAGTAAGATTGTTGATGACCAATTAATTTTATTCAAATTCGTTATTGCCTGATATACGTATTATTAGTTTACTAACTGATCTAGTGAAAGACAAAAATTATGAATTAATGAACATAATAATATATCAAACACTTTTTGGGAGATCGTAAGTTCCCACTCGAAAATAAATACACTCGTACGTAAGGTTCCATATAAAAAAAAATATCCTTTCGTAAGTTTCTACACGTACAAAAATACACAAAATATGTTAAAGTGTATTTAACTATCTATGAAATATGGATGCCCCTTCTATGTAGACTTACCTTTATGATCTATGATACGAAATATTATGAACAGTTCATTTAGTTGAATTTAGTACTAGCTTATTATTAATAGAGTTGACATTTATTTAATCATTTAAACAGACGGACGTTATTTATTTTAGACGACGAAAATAATAAGTTTTATAAAAAATACACTGCTAAAACAAATATGCGTACGTACGTGGATATATGTAAATAAAGTGATTCCTTTATTCTAAATGAAAAAAAATTTATTTTTCGGTATAAAACAAAAACTTTATTAATATGAAATTAATTGTTGAAATAAAAATTTCTCCTTCCAAATTTGTCTATTTTAAATATAAAAAATAATACTAGTTTTAAAATTTGCATTAAATAATTTTAGCATTTTCTACGATATAGAAATTTAATGAATGTTGTTTCTAATTTCTTTTAATACTTATCCTATAAAAATTTATAAATTTAATCATAACTTAAACACCGATATGTCATTTACTTATTGATATTTATTGTTGTTCTATTTTTTGATTCAAATTGAAAATCTCGATTTTTTGAATTGTACAAATATATAAAACACATTTATTTATTGTAAAATATGTGAAGTTATCAAAGCATTATTGATTTATTTATAAATAATATTCCATAAATATATTAACTATATTGTTAGTTGCCACCCATAATATCGCTAACTATTCAATTTCATTTGTAAATACTTATGATTGTTTTAGTTGTGTTGTTTTTACATAAAAGCCGATGAAAGTTTAAGTATACTAATTCATATTATTAATAGATTTAATTATTTTTAGATCATGCAGTGGAACACAGAGGTAATTTTATTTGTTCTTATAGACTAATATGAAAAACAATTGGTGTAGAATATTTAATTCATTCAAGTTTTTAATAGTCATGATACCGATATTTTTAATTTTACATTTCACTCTTTTTTACAATTTAATAAAATCTATCCCAATTGATAATTTATATCATACATTTAATTATAAATACATATTATGTATTTATATACATTACACTAAGAAAATCAAGAACTATCTGTTTTCAGGGCCTTTAAGAGAATATCAAAACTACGTGAGGGAGTATCTTGGATTTGATTGTACGTTATATAATAAATAAATGAAAAAAGATGCTAAATGTGTAAAATAGTTAAATATGTAAAACAAATATAAAATAAGCATACATCAATTTACACTGGTAAAATTGTAAAACTGGTCAAAAATTTATTAACATATATTTTATATATGTATATATTATATATATATATCAGTTATAGTAGTATATCAGCATTATTGTCACTTATAACGTTTTTTTTTTTTTTTAGTTTTTTTGATACTGATAATATAATCTTATTAGAAGCTGTTGCGACTTTAAGGGAGTGGCAAGTGAGGCGGTGTCTCACTTATCTATCGTAGTAGATAATGATGTATGATAAGTTAACTTCTTAGCTCGTTAAAACCCAAAATTTTATAATTATTTCCAACTTATTCATGAGTTTTGATTGAAAATAAAGCAACGAGAAATGTAACGAATAAAAATGATCTACATAAACTAAACTAACTCAACAAACGTGTAACGGATGTCACTTCATTTCTTCGTGAGTCAATTCATCGCGCGTCAGTTCATTGTGCGGAAATTCATCGCGTATATAATATAAATATGAAAAACTTTATTTGCACTTTGCAGTAGTGTTACATATCATATTGCTCAGTCTGTGTCCATTATTTATTATTTACAAGCTATATCCGTAATCCTACACTTGGCGATAATGAGATAACTAGGCCAAAATTATACCTCAGTCTATCGACAACCGTCGACTTCATTAATTTTATTGCCACGTCGTCATTTCCGTGTCGATGCGTTTTCGTGTGTTGTACCTATTTTGTGTATGAAATATTATAGCTTTTCAAATGTTTCAATCACTGAAAGAAGAACAAAATATTATCGTACGATGGCAATTTTTTCGTAAAAAAAGAAAACTACATTAAGTCTATATGGCAGTGAAGCAAATATTTTAATATACAATTCTAAGGCCGCGTTAATTGAAGTGAAGGAAAAATATTAAGGAGTACTGATCATGGCCATGTTCCAAATTTGACAAACACTAGTGTTAAAAAAAACCATTTTATTTATTAAAAGAAATAGCTACTAATAAAATCTCAAATAAAATACTCAAAGTCCTACAGAATGTGCAGGTCAGTTACCAAGTATTCATAGACTCAAGCGTACTATACATCGTGTACGTACGTAAACAAAAACTGCAATGAATGGCCAAACAATCAGAACGACTTTAATTTTACTGTACCTGACAAAATGAAAAAAAACCACCGATGGTAATCTTTTTTTACAACACGACAGTGGTATTAACACTGACTGAATTGTAATATTTGCAACAACAATTTTATTTAAACTTATGGCACAATGTAACAATTGGTTGTGTAACGCAAATTTTCAAATGCTCCATATTTACTTCATCAAGTTCATACTATGCATGCAGTAGAATATTCTAATGATTTATCATCAGTTAATGTCTAACTACGTGATGAAAAGAAAAAAATTATAGACGTATATTTATTTATTTATTTATTATTAATTAACACCCGCAAGAGATAAAAGTACAGTAGTTTTACTTATTATATAATAATTTTACATGATATTACACATACAGGTTCAAAGATACAATTAATGAAATATACATAATTTTAATTTATACACAAAATCAATATTAAAATCAAAATTGATAACTTCATTACATGACTCAGGCAAGCAGTATATTGGACTGTTAATAACATAATTACGAATACTAGGAGGGACTTAAAAACTTAATGTGTTTCTAGAATTAAAAACAGGGACTTTAAAACCAATTAATGATGAAAATTCTAGACAATCTATCAAACCATTTATTAATTTATACATAAACTCTATATCATTATACTTACGATGGGTAGTTAATGGTTTAAGACTAATACGGTTAGCTATATCAGAAGAATATATCTTTAGAAAGACCATTTTATATCCAAACATATATAAGAAATGTCTTTGTATTTTATCAAATATTTTCAATTTGTCCAAATTGAGACGGGTTCCAAACCACAGACCCAAATTATAGATCTAACTAAAGCATGATAAAGTGTAGTAAAACATTTAATTATCTTGAATTCGGCACAATTACTTATATCATAAAACCAAGTACTCTTAATGCTTTAGTACAGACGGAATCTATATGTGCATTTAAATTTAAATTATTAGAAAAAATAATGCCCAAGTCTCGTACATTATCCATTGTAATAATTTCAAGCATTAAAAACAATCACTGCTGAATTAAGTTCTAAAAGCATATTGGATGACTTCGAAAAATCTGCGGCGAATGCAATAAATTATGGATTTCCTAGAGCAGAATTAAAAGGATGCCATTCTTCATTTTTCCCAATGTATTTGATGAAAAATTCAAAATGTGGGCCTATTAACGAGTAAAATGAATACTCAACATTTGCATTACAAGTACGAAAGTTACCAAATCTAGCTTACGTACCAGAAAATGAGGTAATTTATAATTATAATAAACTTTTGAACACTGCATATTTTACTGAATATGACGAATTATTATCACCAATACTCGACTATATTGAAGAGACTTGGATAGGATGCATGACAAGACGACAAAAAAGAAGGGAACCTAAATCTGAAATTTCAATTTGGGATTTTAGATTCAGAGTGAAGCGAAGGATCTAACGGTTTTACAATAATGTTTTTTTTTCTGGAGACACTTTTTGCTTAACTTAACTTTGTCCAAAAGTTTCATCCAGCAATTCTATAAATTGGAAATTCAATGTAGATGGCAAATTTAATATTCTACATTTATTAAACTTTTATAATTAAGTATTTTAACTTCAATATAACTGAAACGACTTATATTTTTCTTAAAGACAACATTTTTAATCATATCTGGTTAAATATATCTTGGAATTTCCGTTTTGGCGAAGTCCATTTAATAATTTTGAAAACTTTGAATAGTGCTTTTTTCATCAATTTGAAATCTTTGACATCAATTGCGAATATTACAGTCACCAAATTGTTTGTTTTCTATATGGCCAATTTTCTGGATTCAATGTTTCAATATTATCAAGTTTTCAAACGTTTTTTCATTGTCTTGGAGTTGTTTTTCACGTTGTTTTTTATCTTTAGGTGACTGAGGGAATAAAGTATAAAGTTTATTCATAAATATTTTAAAATGGTTTTTATCACATACTTCGCCGACGATATCGCCTACTGCCATTTCCGAATGGTGATTTGAACAATGCCAAATAATTAAATTAGGAAATTGAATTGTAAGTCGCGTGGCTACTTCCGAATCTTTTTCGATCATAACAGAAGCTCCGTCACATGCACAGGCAATAAAACATTCATTTACAAAAATGTTATCAAATCCGTGTCCACCCAAACAATCAAGTAATGATTTAGTAATAGTTTCAGCGGAAGTATTACAGAGTTCAATTAAGTCAAGATAAAATTATAAGGTTCACCGGGAAAATCTTCAATAAAGATTATATAAGACGAGCGTCAGATTTTTTCTGTTCAAATATTTTTTTCTCAAACTCGACATTTGGGTTTCTTTTGACTTTCCATTCGAAATTACAGAAAAATCTTGCCAAGGTTTGGAAAAGCGAAGAGTTTTGTCAACAACAGATAATCCTAAATATACTATCGGTGGATGGCGATTATCATATATATGTAGGAAGTACCTACCTACTAGGTACTAAATAACAATAAAAATATTCTATCAGTCCTATCTTATATATATATAAACACGTATTCAGTATCTATAATAATTCAACTTGGTCTCACTATGATTTCATTATTGTGACAATGGTAAGCATCATTTATATAATAAACTTTAATGTTAAGTTCATATTATTAATATTATCATTCATATTATTATTCATATTATTATTATATTAATATTATTTTATTGAATATAATAATTAAATATATGATAATATATAAAAAAATATACCTGAGAAATGAGTAGGTATTGGAAACTTTATTATTAGCTATGCCAGTGTAAATTATTTAACGATTTTAAAATATAAATTGTATAACTTATTCAAAATAAGTACCTACTAATTAAATTCTTAGATTGCATTTTTTTTTTTTTTTTTTTATTAAATACTTGCATAAAACCTCTAAATACTAATAAATAATCAAATGTAGTGAGAAAGTGATTCTATCAAAATATCTATTCATTTTTAGCGGGTTATTTGATCTTGTTGAATAAAAGAAAAATAAATTAAAAATAGTAAACATAAAAACTAGATACGAAATTGTATGTATTCGCATATCGATACTGAGTATCTATATGCAAGACAGTCGTAATCGTATTGTGCCAAGACTAAAAGTGTTTAAAATATAAGTTTTTTCAAATTAAACAAATCTCATAGAAAAAATTTTATTTTGCATATGTATGCATATTTGAAGGTTATATTGTTATCAAAGTATATAATTAACATATTTTACTGACTATTATACATATTTTTCTCTTTTCTGTATCTTTTATACGATAACAAATGCGAGTGTTGTTACTATCATTATTTCATTCTTATACACTACGTTAAATTTATCGAATTTATTGTTATGAAATTACATAAAGGTACGCTATTGCAAAATATTTGTTAAGGTTTTAAGTCCCTAGCACAAAGTAGTGGTGTTGGTGTCAGCGTGGTTGGCACCACTAATAGAAAAATACGTTTGCGGGGAAATGGCAAATACGCAAACTTTGAAAATCACTAATCAAATTTTAGCAAATAATTTGCAAAATATTTGAGAATGTTTGAAGTCCTAGCATTGGTGGTGGTGCCAACTTCATGTCACTGTTTAAAATACATATATTTATTTCATGTCTCTTTGTTAGGTCAGTTAAGACGAAAGAAACAGTTAAAAAACAGTTGTTAGTACGACCTGGACGTTTCTTTGGGTCTCTTTAGCTGAACTTTCAGCCTCTTGTTGCCCACCTTATAATAGTTCATGGTTTTTATTGCCGCCTGGGCACTATACGTGTTATCAAACCATACAAACCCTATAAAAAAAACCAACAAATTAATTATTATCAGAGTATTTATTATAAATATTTAAAACTCTAAGCAAAACAAAAATTATTTTTTTCTTTCGCTTTTCATTACACATCGCTAATGTGAACATGAATATAATATCATAATATGTTGAATGCATACTCCAACCTTTAGAATCATCGTGGCATATTTTACATAGGGCATAGTAGGTGAATTATAATAGTAAAAATGCAATAAATCAGCGATGGAGAAAAAAATAGTACTCGATAAATAAATTCTATAAAACTACATTGGTTTAAAAAAATTGTGTTTTTTTTTTCAGTAATATACTAATATTTATCAAAATGAAATAAAAATTAATTATTTGCAATGGAAAACTACTCTTATCATATTTGTGTTCGCTACTAACCATGATTAAAACATAAACAAAAAGGAAAAAAGGAAAAATAACATGACTGAAAATGATCCATCACACTGTTAAAATACAAAATAATCAAACCAAAACTGAATTACAATATATCTACCATTTCAATGAAATAAAAGTAATTTTGAATAAATGTTGAAAATTAAATTATAAATCATAGCAATACGTATTATAATACAACTTACAGTGGAAGGCTAGATAAACAAATTGAGGATTCTTATTAAAAACTGAAGAAAGTACCACTTTCAAAAAGGTCAAAACCTCGAAAATCGAAGGAAAAGCTACATGCAAATTTTTAAGGCTACATTACTTATCTACAAGAAAAAGAAGCATACTATCTAATAAAAACAAGACATTACAGCAAATATTTTATAAGGGCAAAATAATTATAAATTAACACTTTGAACAGACAATATTAGTTGAAAATATACAACAATTCTCGTCGTTTTAAAATGAATGTTCATACAATTGAAGTGAATGCTTATTTGTTATTTACTCCAAAATATAACAACTATCAATTAAAAACACACAAGTTTAACAACTGTATTTATAATATTTAAAAATATAATTTCGCGCGTTTTCTCATGTTCAAATTTTTTCCGGTTATAAATTGGGATCATCGCGTAATCAAGGATTTAAAAAATACTTTGATTATTAGGATTATTTTGTACATTTTAATGTAATTGAACGATTATGTAGTAAAGTCACTGGACAAACGTATTGAGGACTCTTGAAATATGAATGATATAATACTTACAATGTATCAAGAATATTTTGATTATGTTTTTTCGCACAGGTGAGTAAAACAACTCGGCGAGGAAATACTCACTTTTTTAAGACCTACGCGCATTTGCGTGACTTACCGAAACATTTGGACAGTTTGGTGTTTGGATCCATGCAAACTTTTGTAGATATGATGTTTCCAAATGGCACGAACATCATCGCAAGATCGGAAGATACAAAATCTTGCGGGAGATTGTGTACGATCAGATTTGCACCGTCTGGGCCTTCAATTTGCTTGCCGGACACATTAATCGCTAAACGAAATAAATACACAACGACATAGTACAAAACAAACGACACAACAAAATTAATAGCGTAGTGAATTGATTCTAAAACTAAAAATTTAAGGAGACTACTACTCACCACCCATTAACAAAACGTGTGTATATAACGAAAATATGTATCATTTTTTAACAAAGCGCGGTGTTGGTCAATTTTAAAACAAAGCCGATTTAAGTCAAGATCACAAAACGTCAATGCAAAAAATAAATAAATTATCAAAGCAATAATAATTTTAGCAGCCAAATTAAAGTACGGTTAAATTTTCGAGCGCGGCAGTTTTCACTCACGAGCAATGAAACTGTATTAAAATTTCGCCTATTATTTTAAAAATAATAACGTTTTTAGCCCTGGACTGGACCAGTTTTTCCCGAAAATGTTCATCATTGATCTATTTTTATTTATTAAGACCACGCCGAATCATGTCTGGTCTGATCCTGATCGATCTGATATAGACTGGACCATGCAAAGCACTACCTCAAACACATTCCATTTATAAGTACGTAAAAAGTATAATTATCAAATATACTTGTATTAATCTACCTATACACGTATGTTTTCTAAATAAATCAAATTTAAATACTGCCTTAATCAAAATATTGAGCATAGGGTGTCGGTTATGTGTTTATTATGGCAATGATAATGACGATTGCTCACAATTATAAACACGCTTGTTGAGATATATCAACGTTTACTAATTCTCATGATTTTCGGACATTATGAAATTTGCATAACCATAATAATAATAGAGTATTCTTCTTTTACTATTTTGCAATATTACATACTAGGATTTTTTCATTATATTTTATACTTACTAGTGACTTTAGGTGGACGTTGCGATATTTGTGGTTGCTGCAGCTGCAACGTTTGCTGCTCAGCGATTACTTTTGGCGAAGATCGGTTCGTTTGTGACTTGCCAGCGACTATTTTTGGGGGTTGTGATGTTTGTGACGCTGCTTGACGTGCCGCTTCTAAGCGTGCAGCAGCAGCTACTTGTCTGGCTGCGTGTCTCGCTGTCTTCTTCTTGCCTCTGCGAATGGATGAATGTATTATATTACTCGAATCGTTACTACTAATACTACTATTCCTACTACTATTAATACAACTATTACTACTACGACTAATACTACTACTTAGTGGCACCGAAGCATACGTTAAGGTCGGGCTGCAGCCTGACCTCTTTTTTGAAATATCTGGCCGGAAAGCCACATTTTATTTACATCAAGACCTTGAGGTTTTTAACTCAAATTTCTGTTTACATCAATAGAAGCCGTGAAGTTTTGAAACCGCCCTACCACGTTTTAAAAACTTCTTCGCCACTGCAACTACTACTATACTACTTATGCTACTATTGGCACTGCGAGTAACTGTCTACCACTACGATTACGAGACCACGTGAAAGATAAACTTAAAAAAAAACAGTACGACGACAGTTGGGCTTAAGATTTAGATCGAAAAACGATAAATGATTCTCAGTGCATAAAAAACAAAAGAGCAGTATTATATTATGGGTTGTATTATTTAGGACTTTGTACAATACCATGCGCATCTCGTGTTGTTGTCGAGTGTAAATTTGTAAATGGTTTTTTTAGTCTGTTTGAAAAATACATTCGTCCAAGTGGATACGTGCTTCCCAAGCACATGACAGATACATTATTCATTCAGAGAAAACGAACTTTACAATATGTGAATTGTTAAGAGGGCTTTGACGTGGAACGTACGGGTAGAAGACGACGCGGTACGTACGCGCGCAGAGCGAATCGAAAGCGTACGTAGGACGGGTGACGAGCGTCTGCAGATAAAGCGATTAGAGTAGAAGACAAAATATTAGGACGTACGAAAAATAAAACGCGGCATACACGAATAAAAGTACGCGTACTCTGTTCGCGGGAGATTGAGTGTCCGAGTCGAACTAGGCGTCACTGCTGACTCACAATGTCGCCGGTTCAAACCTCAGTCACGAGCGGCTCTCTCTCTCTCTCTCTCTCTCTCTCTCTCTCTCTCTCTCTCTCTCTCTCTCTCTCTCTCTCTCTCTCTCTCTCTCTCTCTCTCTCTCTCTCTCTCTTTCTCTCTCTCTCTCTCTCTCTCTCTCTCTCTCTCTCTCACTGGACAGAAGGAAACGAGAAACTACTGCACAGTAACCCTTACTTTCCTAGTTACAACTTCTCCTAGTTGCCCAACATTCGAAATCGGATAGAGATCTGAAGAAGAACTCTGTTCGCACGTCATACGATATCACTAACGAGCCGCTGCAGGGTGTCTAACACGGCCGATTCAAGTCGGAACGACGCACGTGCAACATTGTCGCGTATCGATATTCCTTGTGTGTGTGTGTGTGCAGAGAGATATTTTCATTGACACCCTCCTCTCCCCACGAATCTGTCAGTAACAACTTTGCGACTCGCGGTCTAATGTTATTACACGAATCCAACGTACGCGCACAACAAAAATCGAGACTTGACCTATACAACCCCATCCCTCGATACACATTGCACGGACGCGATAACGATTTTATTGTTAATTTATTTTATAGTCATTTTTTCTTTACACCGTTTAGTAAAGTTCACAATACGAAACACGGCGTCGTTGCAAATATACTACCGGAGTTATACGGGCACGCGTCGGTACCGTTATTACCCATTCGAGACGTGACGTTAGGTACGATGTGTTATGCTAGCTCCACACTCTCGCCGAGGTGAAGCGAGGCAGCGCGAGCACGAGAGTGTAGTCGGTTTACTCGTGTCGTCTCGTCTCGCCTCGCCTCGTGCGCGCTCCACTCCGAGTCGGTAATTCGGTCGCGAGTCAAAAGACCACGAGACACGATTTTGTACAACCCCTAGTAAACAACTTAGAAACAACTGAGTGAGACACGAGACTACACGAGAGTGTAGCCTGTGCATTCGTGCACTGCCTCGCCTCGCGTTAACTCGACAACACTCTCGACGAGGCGACCTCGCGAGAGTGTGGAGCTAATGCTAATAGCATATAAATATTGTTAATATAAATGCAATTTGCTAATATATAAATATTTTTATTGCTCTACGCCGACGTGCCGTCGCGCAAGTCATGACGCCCGACTACCCTGTCCGGCCGTGTACGGTTCTGGCGCGCTGCGATCTAACCGTCGTCGTGAATTAATATTGAACAACGTACGGTGTCAATGGTAAGTTAAAACACTCGACTAAACGATAACTAAATTAAAAGTAATTTTGTAATCTTACTTCATTGCTGACTGCTTCTGTTACTGTAGGTGACTGTAGTAAATTGGCGAACGGCGGCTCTTGAAAAACTTTAAAGCGATATCAATAAAATTTGCGATCGCTAAAGTCAATATATTTTTCGAAGTGTACATTTATGAACATGACGGTTTTTATTCTATATGTCGTCACGGAAACGCTATTCGTGGTTTGAATAAGCCAACATATAATTTTATTGCTTGAATACAGTGTGACGCAGTGTATTATACGTACGTTTGTCAATTTAATAAAATTTATTGTGTTTTGCATTCAATCACGTCGTTTTTCATTGGAAACGGTCCAGTGTACGGTGACCCGGTGATTTATGGTCTAATCAGACATTAGACGCGAATTTTTTAATTCCTCGGAATGAACCGCTCGACGTTTGTCACCGGTAAACCACGCAATTAAGCTTTAAGCTCTGCAAAAACTGTTTCTGCAGATCACCGAGAAAAAATTCCGTGGGAATGCTCGTCGTTTTTATCTTTGGTCACCTCGAACCGTCTCGTGCATAAATCATCGTGACATAGGGAGGACACAGCAATAATAATATGAAACGCACTCGGAGCACTCGGTCGTGTTATTGACCCTTTGAATGGAATACGTAATCGTTACATTGCCGTTTCTTAAACGCATTCAACAGTTTTCAAACCGTTTAATGCGGAGACTTAAACACAGTAAATATATTAATGTTCTACATTTCATATTAAATTTTATTCGAAAAAATGTTTTTTCTTCAAAACGATTCGAAAACGTGCGTTCCTTCAAATTCACGTAGAAGTGAAAAGACTCGAAGTTTCAAAAAGATACGGAACAAAGGTGTCGGTCGATGTTATTCGATTTAAACACAGTGAATACATTAATTTTCTTCATTTAAAATTAATTTTCGTTTGAAAAAATATATTCATAATTTTTACTACATTACTATCTCATAAGTAGCGGTGTTGTATTAAATGTACATACACATATATATAATATACATACATTAATATACGAATAATAATTAAGTTTCGATACTCTTAATTAATAGAGAGTTAAAATTAAATAAAACAAAATTATGTTAATCGTATCAAAATAATGCCTGTTATCGGTCGTGATGATTGATATACGAGTATATTGTAGTATAAACATTTATTCAACAATATTATTACTCTCTATGATATAAATGCCAACGAGAGACAAGGCGAAAAAACAAATTTTCACAATCATAAACACGTTCTTTTCAATTCCATTATCTTTTTTATAAGCACAAAGAACGTAATAATCACCAAAACAAAAATTAAAGTTTTTGTAGTTATTGCAAATGGCATTAATTGCTAAGTGTAAATTATTAGCACTTACAAAAACAATGAATTAAAATTAATACTGAACAAAAATTAATTTAAGTCACTGCGATTAAAATAAATAAATAAATAAAAATAAACAAAAAAAAAAATTAGTAATTTTTTATATGAGTATAGTGTATACTATGTTGATTACTTATTTTATAAAACTGTAATAAAATTATTCCCGATTCTCGGTTTGGCTTCCGAACAAACCACTTTACTATTCACCCTCTACACCGTCTCACCGTAGTCACTTCATCCTCCCGTGAACAAAAAAAATACTGCTCAGGTATGTTCCTTGACGTCGCACAAGCGTTTGATTAAGTATTGCATGATGGACTTCTCCACAAACTAAAAACAAACTTCCCAACTCATATTATTCAATACTCAAGTCCTATCTCAACCACCGATCTTTCCAAACAAATATAAATAACTCAATTTCAAATCGATATAATATAAACGCAGGTGTACCACAAGGCAGTGACCTTTCTCCCATTTTATATTTAATTTACACTGCAGATATACCCACATCCTCCATCACTATCCTCAACACTTTTGCCGACGATACTAGTATCTTAGCTTTCGTTTCCGATTCCACAGTTGCAAGTTTCAAACTTCAACACCACCTGAACTGACTTGAAAATTGTTTCACACTTTGGAAAACAAAAATAATTACTTACAAATCTAGCCACACTATACTTTCTCCCTTCGCCCAAACAAATGTCCACCAGTCAAATTGTTCCACTAAATTTACTTATGCGTCGCGGTCGTTTGACGTTTATTAAATATTTTATAATGAACAATTCTGCAAAATGTTTAAATTTTACCAAAATATGGTAGATACAGTAAAAATGTGTTTGAAACGGAACGGTAAACGTATTTATTTTACGAACCGGGGCGCTTAAACAATTTTTGTCGTTTCGAGCCCTGATTACAAAGCATGTTTACTCTTCAAATAAATTTAACATTTTAGTAAAAACCATTGAATAATGTAAGTCATAAAATAATTTTTTCTACGAACCCCGTTTACGTCATATTTTAATTTTCCGGACTCCAATAAAAATCACTTGCCGACCCTTAGGCGTAAACCTTTGAGCAAGCAGAATTTATAATTTCATCTCTGTAAACTGCGAATAAGACATTTTCTGACATTTTATATTTACAGGTTTATTTCAATAGTAAAATTGTAACATAATATCTGTCGAAATTGAAAGATTTGAGAAAAAAAGTTAGTAGTTACCTGAACTAGATCCTTTCGATGGTTTAATTTGCTTACTTTTTTTATTTCATAAAGAACTATTACCTAACTATAAGTCTTATTAATTTTTTCCTAGTATTTTATAAAATATATCATCGTATACAATAGTATTTAGTGATTGTTTTTGTTTTTTTTTTACTTAATAAAATAATGCATTAATAATTTATTTACACATGAACCATAAAAATGAAACACTTTTTACAATATGAATGCGACGAGTGACAGCCAATCAATGATACTAATAATCTGTATTCATTTTTGATTATAGATGAGAAACTATTGAGTAAGACGACAAGTTTATCGACAATTTGTTCGGGTTTAAGTTAATAATCTTCGTATTTAAATAGTTTTTGTTATGGGGGCATTTTTCGATATTTAAAAAAATAATTTGATACAATTAAAAAAATTATTTTACTTTAATTATTAATATATTCAACCATTATTAATTTTAAACTGGATTATGTCTAAGTACAGTGATTTTAAGTTTTATATTCCATAAGGCAAAATTATTTATTGAATTGTATATACATTCTCAAAGATAGACAATTAAATGAAAAATTAACTTGAATTAGTTTAAAAACGCTTAAGCCTTGGTATTGGTTACTTCTGCTTTGAAACCCACCTAATAACCACAATCCGCTAGTTTTTATGTTTATCTTATTAACCTGAAGTCAGAGCCCTTAACAATATAGTCAGTTGATTGTCTGATGACTGGTGAGTATCTTGAACTCTATCTGGAGTTATATTATTCATAACTTGGTCATAACTCATAACCCTAATTTAAATTCGTTATCTATATCTTAAAGTGACATAATTGATTGCCTTACTTCACTCAATAAAAAATCAAGTACTGAATATGATAGTTTACCTCCAGGCTTCAGTTTTTTTTTCTTTTGAAAAAATGTTGTCTTGTCCATGTTAAACTTCTAAATCATTTATTAAATTTATCTCTTTTAACTGGGGTATTTCCTAATATTTGGAAAAACTTTTTTTCATTCCTGTGCAATATTGATAAAAATATTGTATGAAATTAACCGGCAAATTGCTGAACTCTCGATTCTACCTAAGATGTTGAAGCTATTACCTCAAAAAAAATTATCTCAAAGTTACTATCAAATTATATAAGCCCTAAACAGCAAGATTTTTATGCTAAACATTCAATTTTAATCATATAATAACATTAATAACATTACAACTTTATTATTGTTGATATTAATAAATGACCCACTTTTTCTCCTTGAAAAAATTAATTGTGGTTTGCTGATGATGCCAACATTTTTCGTAAAATGAAATTGATTTAATAATCAATATATTTTACAAACTAACTTAAATAAGTTCACTCTTTAGAGTGAAAATAATTTTCCCCCTCTTAATATCAATAAATACCAAGTAATATTCTTTGCCCTAAATTTAATTCTTTTGATTCTCAATATCGAATCAATGATTTTCCAATTAAATATAGCCATTATTAAAGATTAAGTAATATATTTTGAAAACAACCTTAGCTTTAAAATTAATCATAAAATAATCGTACAAGATTAAGATGCTTGGCTTCTCTAATAAAGATACGATTCATTTTAGAATTATCAACTGCAAAAAAACTTTCTAAAACTCTTTATGAAGATCAAATCTCGAATTTGGGTCTCTGATCTAGGCATGTGAATCTTCATCTTATAATAATGAATTAGGTAATATAAAACACAATTTTCTTAAAAGAATAGCTCATATATCTGATTTTTCTTAACCCATATGCTCCGTTAATTCCTTTCGAGGATCTTTAGGACTTTATTATCTCGATAAATGGCGTAAACTAGCGGATAAAATGTTAATAATTTTTTATGTTCTAAATGGTGTTTTTTATCTGACGTAAAGTCTAAGGCATGATTAATTTCCGCATTTCTCGTAAACAAACTCGTAATAAAGATATATGTATTGATCGTTGAGTTTTATAAAACAAATACTGGCACAAGTTCATTCCTCCCAAGAGCCCTTCATTTAGCCCATACTGTTTCTATAACACTTGCTTTTTTTTAGAATGCCTCGTCAGTCTTTCAAAACAAATACATTAACTTTTATTAATAATTAATATACATGTAATTGATCTATTATTTAGTAATTAATTTTTATAATATTTTAAAATATCAATATATTAACTAACAACGTTATGATCATTATACCTATTATTAATGTTGTATAATTCTTACCTATTTGATATTATCTTGTAATTCTGAATCTCTTACGTATTTTCTATTATCCATACTTATTGCTAATGGAAAATCTGATTGTTGAATTTATAATAATTAAATAAAATATATAGCCATGTAATTGCCTAGTGTTTAAAGAGTATCTTGAACAGTCCACTCTGAAGTTATGGGTGAAAGTTTCTAGCAGCTCAAACAGTACTCGACAGCATCGGGGGCGATGCCACTGTAGTTATGTTCAATTTTTTAACGTTCTTCAACACACGCAATCGGAACGTGGTTTCCTGATTAGCCTCGAAAAATAATACTGTCAACTGCATACGTATTATTGACCCGCGTTATTTCAATGCACATCCGCTCTGACACGATAGTATATACGTGGTTAATATAATATGTATCTCGACGTTTGGGGACTTAAAGGTCAGTGACTTTTTCCAACATTGCTTGAGTAGGTTGAATGATTTTTCATATCCATCATACCATACAAAGAGTGCATTCTTCTTCAAGAGTGATATCAATGATTTCGCTATTTGACTGTATCTGTTAATGAATCGACGATAGTATATGAGCTACAACTATACCTCACTGTTCATTCTGGGGAACGCATCTCATGTTGCATAATTATTGTGGTTGTAGAAAGTCTATCACCGTTAAAACGGAATATTTTAGAAAAATATGGTTTTGTATCCAATAGCTTGTGCTTTTTATGGCAACTCATAAGAAACTAATATTAGGGATTTTAGAAAAGTAATTTTTTATAATGAACAATATGAACGTCTTAAACTATATCGATTTACATGAATAACTACATTACTAATTATGATTATTACAAACATACATTAATTTATAAACAAACATGATTTTTTTTTTTTTTAGGCAAACTAATCACGAGAAGAAAGCAATAAAAGGCCAAGCAAGTCAAACGGAGTTATATTTAATTAAATTAGATTTATATATACGTACTTCAAAATATGTAAGGAGATGACGGCTGACTATAGTGGAAAATATCGAACACCAATTAAATTAAAAACAATGTATGCACACGTTGATGTACAAATCAATAATTAAATGGACGGTGCGCGGGTAAAAGGGAATAAGCCAAAAAACGATAGTTTTCAGGAAACAAAAAAAACTTCTCATTTCTTTAAAAAAAATTTTTTTTTAATTATTCTTTTTCAAAAATGTCACTTAATGAGTTACTTCACAAGTTTATAACAAAATATTTTGAAAATTTGATTCATTATAGTACTTAAGTGACTTATTACTTTTTACACATCATGAAACTGACTTATACCTTTTTACACATGACTTATTACTTTTTACACATCTTGATACTGACTTATACCTTTTAACTATCTAATGACTTATTCTCTATACATTTCATAGTTGAATCATAATAATTATTATTTGATTTAGTACCTTTTAAGCATTATATTATTTTAATAAATATGGTTAAGTTAGGAATTAAAATGATTAAAAGTACTCATACTGTACAAAATTCTCTAAATCTGATATCTGAATGTAACTACCTGGTATTTATTAAAATAAAATACAAAAACATAACACTATTTAGCTGTAACATGTTGCAAAGAATAACAATATAATATAAAAACTTTTTTCAATTTAACTAACTTCAATTAAATTTGCTGAAAATTAAAAAATAAAATAAAATAAATAACAAACTTAGTCATAGGCATAACACACCCCATATGTAATATACTCGTACTTTAAAATTATAAATATTAATAGCTACAGATAAAATAACAGTGAAAAAAAATGAAAATGCTAAATAATTTATAATGAAAATAAAATATGTACTAACAATATTATGTACTTAATGTTAAACAAAATAATATTATAGTTTAGTCTTCATCGCTTTCCTCCTGAATCAATGGATCGTGAATATTATTGGTACAACTAAGATTTTTATAAAAATCATGGTATAAATTAGGAATATACTTCAGTAAGGAGAGTATTTTTTTTTTTCTTTTCTTTGGAAATGTTATTAGGTTTTGAATAAAATAT
This sequence comes from Therioaphis trifolii, assembly GCA_027580255.1. NCBI lineage: Eukaryota > Metazoa > Arthropoda > Insecta > Hemiptera > Aphididae > Therioaphis > Therioaphis trifolii. Next base: position 126,129,575 of record CM050404.1, read on the forward strand.
AGGAACTATAAATTCTGTTAGATTTTCTATATGCTTTCCACGCTTTGCCATATCTATGATGTAAAACTCATCATCTGGCTGAAGTGAGTTTTTATACATTACTGTCGTTTCTATGGTTTTCTCATATTTAAACCATTTTATATCTTTCCACTTTATTTGGTGTCCATCTTTATTTATTTTCTTCATTTGTAAACCAGTAACAGCTGTTTTTAAAATACTAGAAAAATCAAATATATCTTCTATCTTGAGTTCTATTACTTCAAAAGGTGTTTTTTTTCCAGTTAAGCGAATAAGTTGTGCCCAGTCATTGAGTCATGAGGGTGATAACTCGACTTGTTCCATTTTACCCGCGCATTATTAATTGTCATTATGACTTGTTACATTTTTCCCGTGGACTTAGATAAGAAAAATAATCAAACAATATTTTTATTTTCTATATTAAATGACATAGAATTAATTTTTCTACTAGATGACGTAATAATCGAAAAATGGCCAAAGTTGACTTATTCCCTTATACCCGCGCGCCATCCAAATATACCCACATATTTATAAACGCACCACTCTAAAAGAAAATTAATTATAATTCGTGTACCTTTCAATAAAATAACTAATGCACTATTTGAATACATTGTTATCGAATGAATAAATATTAAATAAATATTACATTTTTATTTTGTTTAAGTATTACATTTTTTTATTATTTCATAGAAATGAATTTCAAGTTAACAATGCTTCATCGAATAAGCACTTTTCTAGCATCAGGATGAGTGACAAATAGTTCGAACCAGTGAAGATTGCTAGATTCTTCACTTTTATGTATGGAACAACACAAAATCACCATCATGAGTGCAAAAATTACTGTTAAGTAACAGAAAAAAGCTGTAGGATAATAGGAAAAAGCCTGATAAATTATTTCCATTCTCTCAGCAAATTTTTTTGAGCGATTGAGAATTATTATTAATATCAAATAAAATATTAAAGAAAGAAAAAAACAAAAATCATTAATAACGAGTAAAATAGCGATATTTTTCAAAGTATCTAAAATGAAATAACTCTTTTTATGTAAAAAGTTTGAAGTTTAAGTTATAAGTAAATATAGTTTGATGTTATGACGATAACGTAATTTTATACACAAAACTAGACAGATTCTAACGAAAAATACATTACACTGCTTATTTTGAATAAATATTCTTAAGGCTTAAATTAACTGTTGGATGAAAAAAAAGTCATTCTTCAGCGTATAATTTTGGAACAAGTCCATTTACCCAAACTCGACTATTTTTAGTATTATCATGATTGATACTAGATACTATATAACCATAGTGAATGAAAATCTTGGCATTCAAGTTTTAGTGTGGCCACTAATTACTCAAATAAACTCGATAAAAATGTAACTGATGCGACCCTCAAACAAAATAATGCATACGTACATATCAAAATCGTATAGTTAATTATTGCATACAATTTATTATAATTTATCAGTTAATATGAAAGTTTTTTTAAATTCATATTTTATGTGCCATTTTCCATAATGAACACGTATTTTGATTTGTTAATTCGAAATCTCTACCAAAAAATATTAATTCAAATCAAATTGATTTAAACACAGAGTCTAGAGTAGTAAATAAACGACTCGACAACATTATACATTTGAATCTAAAATCAAATGAATGCATATTCCTCCGGAATTTTTTTCGAGCTGCCTCGGTTGACAAGAATCTAATTTATGGGCCTCGATAAATTCTTCCTTAATAAAATTATGTTTCCACAAATGATGACCGGTGTGATGAAAGAAGATTTTTTTTAAATGAGTATCTTCAATTCTATACCTATATAAAGCTAGATTAAAATATACATACATTTATTTCAAAAATTATATTTTATTCGTTTTTGAAATTGTTTAATATATTATAATTATAAATCGTAATCAAAAGTTTGTGAAAAAGTGCATTTTATTCTACACAATTTTACCCAAACAACAAATAACTAAAACTGTTTTAATTTTGTGGAATTATTATAAAATAAGTTATGGGTTGTATAATAAGGCAAATCTAGAGAATGCACAGTGGTCCAAAAAAAAAAAAAGTTGGAAAAAAATATTTTCATGGTGATTTTTATTATATTTTGACTTAAGCAAACAATAAAAAGTATTTAATATTTTATTTCATTGTTATTTACAGTAAATTAATTACGAATTAGTTTTTTATATATTAATCTACATTTTAACATACAAATGTTCATAATATGCTAGTTGTTTTCAATTTAATTATTCGTACTTCATAAATTCGTCTTCACTATTTTCCTCATTAATATAAACATCCTCTTCATTTTCTCTTACAATACATACAAGCAGTTTTGCTTCATCGCATAATATGGTTGATTTTTTATTGCTAATTTTTCTTATACTTGAAATAAGTGGATCTGATGAAATGAGCAAGTTATTTAATAAATCTTCCATCGTATGTTTTCTGGATATTTTTCTTGTGTTATTTTCCCTAAACCTCTTCATATCCTTATTCCTAGCTTCCTGTGCCTCTTCTGATAATAAACCGATTGGCAATATGGCATTTTCAACAATTTGTGTTCCGTGAATCAAAATTTTGTGAACGGATGCTGGTAGATAAAACCATGGATATTTATTAATGAATAATTGAGCTGTCTCAAATGCATAATTATCGAGTCGGAGTAGTAGACGTCGCTTCTTTTAATAATTTAGCAGCATCGACATTTCCGGTTTCTTTTAAACTTAACTGTGCCGCATAAACAAGTTCTTCTGTTGAGTTCGAAGTACGCAATGTCTGAGTTTTTTGCCTTTTGGTCTTTTCACATTCATCAGAAAAAAGCACCTTTGGTCGTCCTACATGTGATATTGGTAAACTTTTTGAAACTTCAGGAAAAATAAATTTTTTGTTTACCCACATTTCAAAAATTGTGTCAAACCGATTTTTTGTTCTATTGCATTTCTGCCATTGTTTATCAAATTCGTTCATATAGATATGCAATTTTTTTTTCAAATCACTTTGATAATTTTCCGATTGCTTTTTCACATAATCCACTTTACATCGAACAAAATCATAGAGGGCCTCAACTTTATAATTTTTGTTTGATTTTAAATCTAATATTTTGAAGTATAAATCACGGTGTGTTAATTTTGACTCCATTTCATTTAAAAAATTCTAAACAAAAATTATTTATAAAAAATTGGGCAAATACGGGCAGCTGGAAATTATGAAATCTTATTTAGGACAAATTATAGAATTATATTTAACCTACGCTCTCACACTACTTCACGCTACTTTTTTTAAAACCTACGATTAGTTTAGATTTTTATGTACAATAAAAAACGTATTTTAAATATAATTTAACTAATTAAAATAATATGTTCCAGGTAAATAAAAATATAAATTTTAGTAAATTTATTTTCCTTACTTTACAAGCTTTCCACTGGTACCAAATATGTCGATTAAATATTAACTATCTTCGAACAAATGTCGGGAAGAAATGAGTACTTATAGTTTTGTGAGTGTACGAAAAATACTATATCTGGTTATCGCAAATATTAAGCGATGTGTTATCTTCACTAAAAGTGGTTCTATTAAACTAATAGCTATTAGATTAAATGTTCAATCTCATATAGAATACAAATCAACTTTTAAAAATAGTTAATTTTAATTATCATTTTCAACATTTTTTCCATTTTTTTAAAATTTAGGACCACTGTGGAATGGGCCGAATTAATCTCAAGCAGTAGATGAAATGAAAGTAATGCACATGCCAATCGTAGAGAGTAGTTAAAATAACTAACACACATAACTTACGTAATAATGAATTAGTATCCTAACTTGTTCATCATTTGTGTGTAAAAAAAGGGTTTTGATCATTTGTATATACTATCCTGAGCTTGGTAATGATAAAGTGTAAGATACCGAGATGAAGACAAACGAATTAAAAGAGGTGTTTTATTGAATGGCACTGAACATTTTCAAGTGAACACACATAACGTGATGATTGAGAAATATTGTACTGAATACTGAAAAAATAATTCAGCCGTACGCATTTGTTTCCGATAATTTTTACTTTATCTCAAAACTAATTGATTCAATTGATAATACGTATAGTATAAACAGAGACGTTTTCATAAAAATGACGTCGATAATTCCTTTGAAAATTAATTCATTCGATTTCATGTGTAGAGTATATATGAAGTGGTTTAGTAATAAATCGTTAACTGGTGTGTTTCCTAATTTAAATATAGCATTAAAAATCAATTTAACTCTCCCAAGTAGCAGCTACGACAGTTGTTCAGCAGAACGGACATTTTTAAAACTGGCACGCATAAAAAATAATTACAGAACTACCTCTACTCTAGATAACTCAAATGCAATTATGATACTATCATCAGAAAATGACATTCTCCAGTCACTTGACTTTGGTCAAAGTATCAAAAACTTTGCTTCCTTAAAAGCGAGAACAAAATGTTTTTAAATAAAAATAATGTTCTAGTTTTATATTTATTAAGTTTTATTTGTGTGGCATTAAAAAAAAAAAAATACTGTTTTTATGAAAAAAAAATATTCTAGGGGCCCTCTAAAATATTTGGCCCCAGGGCCCCGAATATGTATAATCCGGGCCTGACAATTGGCCATTAGGCAGTGACTATAGGTAGTATTTTGTTATTCAAAATAGTTTTCCGGTCGAAACATAATAATGAATACGTATTTGAACAAGTATACGTGTTTTTTCATTTCTATTTATGTGACTACTGTTAAAATTCGAAACGAATTCTATAAAACTATTAATGACAATATAATGAAACCTTAACGGACATTTCCGAAAATAAAATAGCAAATTAACTTCACTCAATATCTAAAATAAATATTAAAAACTCAATAAATCCTTCGCTTCACTCAGAACACTGTAACATGGTCGGGGGAACTTTGTTACGTATTATGATATCTTGGTAAGGGTTTCTGGTTCTTATAGATATATTTAACCGTAGCTTGGGGTTGAGCACTGTTTAGAGAGGAAAATAATAAGATTTGATTTGATATGTATTCCCAATAATGATTATATATTATAATCTAATTCAAATAGTACATTACAATAATAACACGGTCGTTAATGAATTTGTCCCGAGTCCGATGTTCATGATGATAGGAGTTGAACAGTTCAACTTGAACTCGACTACCATGTCAGTTCAATGTGTCTGCATAATTTGTGTAGCGCTGGTAAAAAAGTCGAGTGTGTATAATTTAAGTGTGTCAGGAGTATGGTATACAAATTTTGTTACACTTCCCCCCTATTTTTTGAATTAACAACCATATTTGAATTTTAATTAAAATTATATTTGAAATTGACAATATTTATGCAAATACACTATACTCCCAGATCATTATTATCACAAAATAAAACAAAAATAAAAAAAATAAATAGAAGGGACACAAAAAAAAGCCTATATAAACTAATGTGATAAAATTCAAACATTCATATGGCAAGTTTACCGTAGTTGTAACATACAATATTCGTTTTTAAGCTATTGCATAGCATTTATCGCGGGCGTTGAGCGCGGCGACCGACTCAAGAAAATATTTCGTAACGAAAAAAACCTAACACGCATTTTTTTGTTTATGTATGGAGACACTTTTTCCTATCGAAATACTGGTCCAAAAGTTTCATCCAGAAACTTTTAGAACAGAAATTTTGTCCATATGGTACTTTTGAGAACTCATTTTTCGAATTTCTCAATTGTTTTTCCAAGCATAGGCGATAACTACCGTAAAATTGACAAACAACGGGAAAAATTCCGTATTCTCGATTTTCGCGAAGTCTATTTTAGTTTTTTTAGCCATAACTCCATCAATAATAGAGTTAGAAACTTGAAAATTTTAAAAACTATTTATAATAGTCACGCGCATTCTAAATTAAAATTTCAAAAAGATTTATCAAATTTTGAATTATGTATAGAACTTTGAAAAAGTTACAAGCGATTAAAGTTTGCATTTTGACATTTCTTATTTTTACATCAAATTACACACTTAAATGCACGTAAAAAATAATTGGTGCTTGCTAAGTTGATACAAATGTTATGCAATAGCTTTACCGCGGCAGTCTTCGAGTGCCACACGTATTTTTTTTTTTTTTAAACACCTTTATATTGGTTTTATTATGCTTACGGTTATTTCTACCATGCCAGGGACATCTTAGTGAATATAGATCTCATATTGTTTGTTGTTTCCTAATATGTAAATATCCTTATGTTTTATTTTTAAACATCATGCAATGATAATTATTTGTTTACTAGCCTCTAACACCGTTGCTAGTTAAGTGTTATTGTACTTATGGTACCAAAAATCTACTATCTTCTGAAATCTATATTTTATGTTTTCGCATTTTTGTTTATAAAGTCTTATTACCATAGTTCGTTAATCTTGTTTCCGGTTGCCAAAATGGTCGATGAAGTTTATTCGGAACTTAACTCTATCGTTGTTGAAGAGAAATCACACAAACATAGAGAAGAAATAAAGATTGAATAATAATTCTATTACATTAATTGTTATTGATATCTATATTAGGAAATAATATATTGAAATAAGTATTTGACGTAATTATAGAAATCATATTTATTTTCATGAATATGCTAATATGAATTATTTGTAATATTATAAACACTATTAGGTTATTTATGTAGTGTTTTATTATATTAAATATACTATATTTAAAGATGATTATTATAAAAAAATTTATCGTATGACAGATTATTTACATTTATAACATTTATTAATCATTTTATAATACTCAGTAAAGATTTTTTTTTATCGTCATATGTGATACTCATGGATAAATTAAAAATATGTACATGTTATATTTAAGTATGAACTTGATTTTTAATCATTTTCAATATAAATCGATTTTATTTTGTTCTTTTCATTGAATTATGCATTTCTATTCATTGCCGTCTTATTTTATGCCAATAACCTATCCAGAATGTCTTTGAAGATTGAATGTAGAATGTTGTGAATAGTGATTTCCTCGATTTTCTGGCTTGAAGTAGTAGGAGTTTTCACCGAACATTCATCACGTTACCCTTCCCACCTAAAAAACATAAAAAATGGTTTATATTCAATTATTTATGATTTAATATTTAATGTAATATCACTTTTCTAGCGGTGTAAAATTGACAATGTTTCCCGTTATGTTATTCTGAAAAACCCAATAGTCTTCGCTAGTTATCGAAGGTTTTATACATGTGCATATCTTTTCTCTCTGTCTCATTGATAAGATGTCAGTTGTTTTAGTTGTATTATTACATTTTCCCGATGATACAATGGTATTCAATTTATCTTTATATTATGATGTACGATTATGAAATATGAAACATAAATTAACGGTCATACAATTAATTTTTGTTATAAATTAAAAAATACTTTTTGAGTTTCGATTCTTTTGGTCCACTTCAATGATGTAGGTACGTTCTTATTTTTCTTTTTCCGTCGCCATGCGTTATTTTAAACATTGATTACCTTTTTTGTACTTTATGTAATTATTTACTTGAATCAATATTAATTAAATCATTATAAAAATACATGAATACAAAAAAGTATTTTTTTTTTTTTTTATCATACCTTGTTTAATTATGATTACGGGGTTATTAAAATGTCCGGTTTTTCGTACATTTTTTCAAGTCATAATTCAGCTTTTAGCACATTGATAAAATGATAACTCAATAAATATTTAATGATAATTAATACGAGTATTTACCTAAGATAATTCATCCAATATTTGAATTACAATACACATTAAATATTAAATAGGAAGATATTTTATATTAAGTTCATTCGTTTATTTAGTTTTAATTCTAAAATTTTGTTACCATATTTTCTATATAACATATAATACTTATAAAGATATTTTACTTAAAAGGACGTTTTTGACAATAAGAAATATAGTTTGTACTGGGTGTTTTTAAAATAAAAAAACTTAACAACATTAATAATATTTTATATATTATCTGCGAATGTCAAAAAACCAAAACTTTTTTTTACTCTTTTTATGTTTGATTAAATATTACTTTAAGAATAAGCGTAACATTTTTGATCCGATTATTTGAGTTATTAATATAGTTCCTAATTTTTATGAATTGTGGAATTTAAAATTAAATAATATGAAAAATATATACTTTTTTCGGGTTTGAGTTAAAAAACATAGTAATACATTTAACATCTAAAAAAACCATTCTCCTACCCATTTTACAGACTTAGGACTGTCTTTATTTATTTATTTATTTATTAACGCCGATCGGCTTTTTGAACAAGATACAATAATCATAACAGTAATAACATTTTTTAGTAAACAGTGAAATAACTTAAAATATAATACGTATATGCTGTATAATAATAAATATGCATCCGTACAAAGCTAAAGATTATCATTATATTCACGCATAAGTTTAATTAATGGTGCATTTTTAGCAAAATTAGAGCTACTTAAAGGTAAATAAAATTGACACTGATACCTGGTATTACAGGGTACAAGAAAATTAAGTCGCTCTAGTAGACGGGTGGCATCAATATCACCACATAATAATCTGTCAATAAAATGTTTACCGAATTTTACACGTCTATGGTCTAAAGACTCAAGCTTAAGAATTACATTTATTGGACCGCAATCGTGGGCTGGGTACACTATATTAAGGGTATAACCAGCGAAACCCAAAAATCTATTTTGAACCTTATTAATCCGATGTTTGTCAACTGCTGTGTAAGGTGACCAGATCAATGTTCCATATTCTAAAGTCGACCTAACAAGAGAGCTATAGAGTGCTACTAAACAATCACGAGATTTGAAATTAGTAGAATTGCGACAAATAAATCCTAACACACGCACAGCTTTACCAACTACATAGTCAATATGTGATCGAGAGTCTAGCGAAGGGACAAAAACAAAACCTAAATCATTTACTTGAGAGACACGTTTTAACTGTACTGTATTAAAACAGTAATTGTGACATCATTTTACGAGTTCGATGAAATGACATAACTATACCATTTATAAAAATATTGAACAATAAAGGACCTAAATGACTCCCTTGGGGTACTCCACTAGGAAAAGGAAAGATAAAAGACGAATTACCAAATAAATGGACAAACTGACTTCTTCCACCGAAATATGATTTAATCCAAGACAACAAAGGTTCACCAACTCCTAAACGATCTAAGATGTAAAACAGTCTCGTAAAAAAGTTACAGGTATGGTTAAAAATGTTTTTTTTTGTGATTTTTAGTCATAACCCGAGTCATATAATTATGTATTTTAAAACTAAGAATTGAATTTACCAACAGTTTTTTTTCTCCTTTAAAATTATTTGATTCCATGTTTTTAATTATTGTATGTTCCTACCCTTAAAGTACAGTTCCACTCAAAACGTATTTCCCTAGAGGTTAACAACACCGAACAAAAGTTTCATTACTAAGAACCTACACTGAATCTCTTAAGGTGTGATTCCCATGGACGTGTCTCTATACGCACCGCGGCGCTGCGCGATTCAAATTTCAGCAGCGTCGCACTGGTTTACTTGTCGGTAGATGTAACCGATTCCTATGACAGTCACTGCGGCGTGCGACCGTCGCGCGCGGCCTTGTATGCATCTATATAGTTGTATATAATATATATAATATTATATTATAATATATCATATTGTTTAGTGCACATATAATATTGACAAATTATACATTTTTTCAAATATTGTAAAAATGCCACGGCCATCGCAAATTACGTTTTCTCCAGAAGAAGACGTAAAACTAGCAGAACTAATAAATAAACATCATTGCATTTTGAATGCCTAACACACATTAAATAAAAACCACAGAGTGAGGGATGATGTTTGGCAAAAAAAAACATCTCGTGTTGGGTTTGTTAAACACTACCATATTAATAATTGTTATTCATCTATATTTCATGCAAAAGAAGTAAATTTAAAATTGACTTTTGTTTTTTTGTTCAAAGACATTTTGAAAAAGAAACATACGACTGTTGTAAAATACGTCTCATTGCTTACGAAGAATCGCTGCAATTGGTTAGCCGCGATCCGGCGCTGCGCGTCTGCAGACGTGTGCATAGGAATCACACCTTTATTATTTTTTGTAGATCAAAAAATTGCTTTAGATTTTCTGCTATTGGGTAGATCAATAGCACGTTTTAGAACTACTAGAAGTATTTCTGAAATTAAAAATACCATGGAGATCCAAAACTGAATCAAACGAGCACATGTTATTTATGTTTTAAGTAATAAAAAAAAGCAATTATTTTAGTAAAAATAATTTAGATGCTCAAGAGGAGTTTGGTGGACAGTAAATAGGTCGCCTACTATTACTACATTAAATTAATTTTTATCATTTATAAATTCGTTCCATGTGCTGCTATAATTCCTATATGTACCTATATTCTTAATTTATTTACACGTTCATATTAAGTGATAAAAAACTGAGTCACATACATTTTTAAAAAGCCTATGAAACAAACGAAACCTAGCCCTGTTAGTAAAATCTTAATTTGAGGTTACAACACATCATATTAAATATCATAATTATACATCACCAAATGTTTGACACATAAATTGAATTCCTTGAAAATCCATGAAAACGAAATTTCACAATTCATTTCAAGAAAAACGAAAACACATTTCAGTGAAATCACAGTTTTTCCGGTTTCGTCTCGAATATTTGTCCGAGTTTTTTTTAAATTCTCAATAAATATTTGTTCATATGTATCTTACGCCGATTTTACCGTGATTACGGCACGTTCCAGGACTAAAAATATACAAACACAGCATATTTTACGTTCTCGTGACATATAATAAGTGCATTATAATAGCATCACGTGGTATAAAATCTATAGACTTATACTAGTCTATATAAACTTATATTCCACACTCTATGTTCAAAAATAATAATTTGATTTTTGTTTAAGTCGAATAGATTTTTCAAGGACCGAGAAATATACGAAATTTTAAATTATAAAATACACTTACATAAACGGAGGTTTTTCAAGGTCTCTTTAATTGCACTATCAACCTTTTCTTACCCACTTGGTAGGAATTCATAATTTGTACAGCCGCCTGGGCGCTATATACGTTATCATAGGATACAAACCCTATAAAAAAACAACATATGAATTATTATCAGCATATTTACGGTAAATGCTTATAACTATGTTTTATATAAACATTAGATTAACATATAAAAAGGAGAAAACTAACCTTACCTAACCTACAATTATATCTACAGGCAAAAGCAGGATAATACATAATTCATTCATGACATTTCCCCATATATTTTATTAAGGCAAATAATATGTGATGAACAGGCGATAACTCTCGTAATTTTAAAATTGATGTTTATAAGATTTACATGATTGTTTATTTGTTTTTTTTACGAAATAAATCAATTATCATCCAAAAACATAAAAGTTTAACAACTGTATTTATAATGTTTAGAAATATGATATCACCTGTTCTCTCATATTTAAATTTTTTTCGGTTATAAATTGAGACCACGAAAGAATTTTTTTTTTTTTTTTTAGAAAAAAGAATTTAAAAAAATACTTTTATTATTAGGATTGCTTAGTATATTTCAAGTCACTGGAAAAACGTATTGAGGACGCTTGAAATATAAATGATAAAATATTTACAATTTACCGAATTTAGTTCTTTTTTTTTTTACAGGTGAGTAAAACCACTTGGCTTATGCAAACCACTTGGCTTGGAAATATTCAATTTTTTGGGATGTTTGCACATTCGTATGACTTACCGAAACACTTGGACAGTTGGGTCGTATTATCGATGTTGACTTTTGCAGATATTACGTTGCCAAATGGTAAGAACATCGCCACAAGATCAGAACATCCGAAATCCTCAGGAAGATTTTGTATTAACAGATTGGCACCATCCGGACTTTCAAGCTGCTTGCCGGACACATTAGTTGCTGAACAGTTTGCGCACGCGCGAATGCCCCTTTTGGAATCACTGTAAGTCGAAAACAAAACAATATCAAAATCGTTAGGTCTAGTATAGTTAAATAGGAATTGTTTTTTCAAGGAGAAAACGCTTTATTCTGCACGACTAAAAAAAAAAAAAAAAAAAAAAAAAAATAGTAAGTACAGAAGAAAACGAAAAAGTGTAACGCCGAAAAAAAAAAAAGTGTTTTACAAGGAGAGTGGACGTCAGCTGGTCAAAAAACGATAATAATAAGCGGAAAATTTAACAAGTGCAGTAGGTACGGCAAATTTTCCGACGACTTTTCATTGAAACATTTGACTCGGAATCTGCGTTCGATCTGTGAGCGACGCGAAGAGCACTGCGGATGCGGGGATCGCTGGGGGAGGACAAGCTTTGGCAGATGAAGGAAACAAAAACCAAGCTCCCCCCCCCATCAAAAAAAAAAAAACAAAAAAAAAACGAATAAACTGACATTCGCCGCGGACGTGGCAAATCCTTCATGATGGGCGTCGGGGAGGGTCGTACAGTGACGAAAAACTAGACACGTGCGGGAGGGAATGGAGAATGAAAAAAAAAGAAACACATTTCCTACCTGTTGCTGCCGTTGTTCAACGTGTCGGGTGCGGCTGCGGCTGCGGCGGTTGCGGCAATCCGGTTCGCTTCGCGTCCGACGTTCTTCCGCTTCTGCGTGGGCGACAGTTTTTCAGCCAACGCGTTCAGCGTCCGCAACATTTCCGCCGTGCTCCGCGATGCCTTCCGATCAGGTCGCATGGGCACGTCGTCCCATCGGCTCTGGTGCGGATGTCCGGTGACTGTCGGTGGTGTCGCCGAAGTCTGTGGCTGTCCGAAGACCGTAGATGGCAGTGATTTTATAGTTCGCTGCTGACCGATCACTGTCGGTGGCGACACATGTGGCGATGCCTGTGGTTGTCTGGTGACCGTAGATGACGGTGAGGTCGAAGTCTCTTCCTGACTGGTCGCTGTCGGTGGCGACGCCGATGCCTCTGGATGGTCGACGACCGTAGATGATGGTGACGTCGAAGTGTTTTGCTGACCGGTCGCTGTCGGTGGCGATGCCAATGCCTCTGGATGGTCGATGACTGTAGATGGCAGTGGTTTTGAGATTCGCTGCTGACCGGTCGCTGAAGGTGGCGATGCTGAGGTCTGTAGATGGCCGACGACCGTACTTTGCTGACCGTTCGCTGTCAGCTTTGTCGCCGAAGTCTGTGGCTGTCTTGTGACCGTAGATGACGGTGACGTCGAAACCTTTTGGTGTCCGGTGACTGTCGGTGGTATCGCCGAAGTCTGTGGCTGGCCGAAGACCGTAGATGATGGCGAAATCGAAGTCTGCTGCTGAATAATGACCGTTGATGGCAGTGGTTTTAAAATCCGCTGCTGACAGATCACTGTCGGTGGCGACACCTGTGGCGATGCCTGTGGTTGTCTAGTGACCGTAGATGACGTCGAAGTCGAAGCCTTTTGGTGACCGGTCACTGTCGGTGGCGATGCTGAAGTCTGTGGCTGACCGACGACCGTAGATGACGGCGACGTCGAAGTTTTTTGCTGGCCGGTCGTTGTCGGTGGCGTCGCCGATGCCTGTGGCTGAACGGTGGTCGTAGATGGCGACGGCGGCAATGTCCGCCGCTCAACAGGCACTTTCAGAGGGACATACATCGACGAAGGTTTTTCCACGAGTGACTCACTGGCATTTTGATCGGTTTTAATGACCGCAGGTGAGAGATCGATAGATTTAACTGGAATCCATTTGTTATTTCTTAACCGAAGTAAATCCATTACTTCATCTTTACATTTTGACGAATTGAATCCTTCCTTGTCATTTTTCACAAACGTTTCAAGTTGTTTCAAAGTTTGTTTTAAATTGTACCCCTGTGATCATTAAAAACGTATTTATGACCATTGAATATGATCAAGGGAAAAAATCGTATGTAATTATTTATGAATTTTACTTTTTCAATTTCTGCTCCGATAATTTTCAAAAAGTAAGCAATGTTTTCAACATATACGTCCGTCAATCGATTCGGTATGTCTTTCATAAATTCCAGCAAATTATTTAGAGTCAACAACTTCTCATTGAATAGTTTACCGATCATTCTAAATTAAATAAATTCAATGTTAATATTATTAGATACTTACCTGAAATATTTGTAGGGCTGATAAAGTAAAATAGTGATCACGATAACTAAAAAGGGTTGTTTTATTACGCGTAAGTTTCCTTGGATATTATTGGATTTTTCATAAGTTTTTGACAATGCATTGCCAATTGTTTCTTAAACGAAACAGTCAATCCATTATTGGTGTTTAAAGTGATTGCTTTTAATAAATTACAGATCTCTATTAAAAGAGAAATACTGTTGGGTTCTCTAGTTGCCTGAAATTTGATATAATCGGTATTATACACTAACGAAATTGAAAATAAGTAACGAAAAATATTTATTAATAAAAAAATTTAAATCGTACCCTGTTGAATAAAACATCAATTGTTTCTTCTATCTGATCCCTCGACGAAATACGAGTGATAAGTTTATTTGCTGAAGATACAACATTTTCTTGTGTCATCAAGGAGACGATAGAATATATCGTTTCAGCGGGATCCTTAAAACAATCATAATAATTGGTAATTCATAATCAATAAAGTTTTAAAATAATCATACTATTAATTAGTAAGCAGTGTTGAGTAAACGTCGAATAAAACGATGGGGAATTCATAAACTCATCGAGATTTATATGAATATGATTTCGGGACATTTAATTGTTGTTTAAATTAAAAAAAAGGAATCAGACAGTATACCTAATACTAAAAAATTAAATTTTTGTCGATTAAAACATGAAATACGTATCATTAAATATATGAATTAAATATCAAAGCATTATTAACTCGCAATATAAATAAATGCATTGGGTACCTGTTTGTCATCTATCGTGATTTTTATGGAAGTGTTTGGTTTTTCAACTTCCTCCACTTTCGTCTTGATTTCCTTAAAAACAATTGTATAAATAATTTAAACGTAAAAATAATAACTAGTTGTATATGTTTTGTAAGTAAAATCAATAAAAACATGACTGTGTTCAGACCTCTATCTCTACTTTATTTGAGACGGTCTTCTTTTTCGAGGCACGGGACCTACGCGTATTGGGCTTGATTTCACAATTTTTTGTAATCATATCGGGTTCAATTTCTTTTGTTTCGGTTTTCAAGTCGGTTGGTGTATTCTTATTAAATATATTCTAAAAACACGTAATTCGTTATAACCATTATAAAAAAATATCTATTAAAATCAATAAGAAATAATTATCCCTAATTACTTAAACATTAATAGTTATAGTAATTATTGTAAATAAGTTTATGTGTTTGGTAGGTACCTGTTCTTTGTCGGTCACGATTTTTACAAATGTGTCTGGTTTTGAAGACTCCTGGACTTTTTTCTGGGTTTCCTTAAAAAGTAATTGTAAAATTTATCTGTATATGTATATACAATAACTACATTATACTTAGGAAATATATTTAAAGAAAACATAATTATCAGTCTGGTTTGCTTGCGAGATTCTTACTTCGGTTTTTCTTTCAGTGACAATAGTGGGCATTTGTAAGTTTAGGGATCGCTCAATCCAGGCGTTCTTCTGCGTGTTCGACTCTACTCCGCCTTTTGTTGTGGACAGACTATTTTCAATTTTCCTTCTTACAAAATTTTCGTTTATTGAATTTCGCTCGTTTGTTTTGTTCTGAAAACACGTAATTTATAATATTTGGTATACTACCCCAAAATCTGTTTAACGACTTAAAAAAAGGACAACACAAACATAATAATTTTAAAGATTAAATTAGGTAATTTCAATAATTAATCAAGCCATTAACCATTCAATTACCTGCGATGTATTCGAACATGATACACTTTTCTGTTGAATATTGAATGACTTTGTGTTAACCTAAAATGGGTATACTTTTTTAGTTAATATTTGCCATTACTCATACTACTTTGAATAAAACGAAATTGTTAATTTTTACTTATATAAAGTAAATATTCGAAATAGTTTTAATTACATTTTGAGTGTTTGAATGTTGATAATATCCGACTTTTTTGGTCGGTTGAGTACGTTGAGAGATCGCCCTATTATTATTTTCTGTCGTCATGAATTCTTTTTCTATTTCTTTTAAAGTTTTTGGCTCAACTATAGCGTTTCGTGGAATCCAATTGTTTTTTTTCAAGTCTATTATATCTAAAATCAAAAACCGGATTCTCGACGAAATTTTGGGTTTGAAATTCTTTGACGATAATTCACGTAACTTTTCAAAAGTTTTTCCCTGCAATAACATTGGTTAGAAACTAATATTTTGAGCAAAAATGGTTGTGGTTTTGAATCAAATTGTATACAAAATGCCTGATGATTCACACGTTATTGAATAGAATTGAAATCTTAGTCAACTTACTGTATTTAAATATTTTCCAGTGTGTTTTAAAATGTTACACAAACATTCGAGAGGTTCTTCTTTTGGTATATTCAGCAAATGGTCAACACACGTTTCTAATATTTTCGAATGTACTATTTTTACCTTGAACAGTTCACATATGAATCTAGAAAATAATTGATAAATAAATTATAAAAAAATAACCGTAATCTCCTTTCAATTTTTTTTTAATATACCGGCTATTTCCTACGGATCGTTTTCGTTGCAATCTTTCATTTTCTTCGTACTTATATAGAAGTTCTTTTTTCAAATTCTGAAAAAACGTGAAAAATGATTTTGGGAACAAATCATGATCACAACGGATTTTGAAAATATATTTACTTCGTCTTTGCATGATTCGATTTCTGACAGTCTATCAACTGCGTTTTCTTCTAGTTCACTGATCAATTTAAAGGTTTTTTGACACTTTTGTAAGATGAGACGTCTGAATGTAGTTTTTGTCGTCTCTTCCCCAGATGTCACCTCCACGTCTTTCATTTGGTAACAAATGTATGCGTATTGTGGAGTAAAGTTGGGTTCATCTATAGCCTAAATTTGATTGAATCGATTAACGTAAATATCTTGGCGAATTTTAGTTTTATTATTTTTTTCACGTTGAAATAAGTCTTAAATTTGATACATTAGTTTAAAAAAATGTATACATCATCGTTTTCTCTCACTTTTTGAAACAATATTTCAATTAATCCGTTTAGACAGTCGTATGTAGATATCTGCATGTCGACTATGCTCTTGGTCAGAATCGCCATTGTTTCTGGTGTAATTTTATTCAATATTGATCTTACTTTTTTTTGCATTTCCTTAAAACGAATTTTGGAAATTATTTTTTTTACACTAACACAATTTAACGCACTCTTTGTTAGTGAAATGATCAAAGAGAACGATTGTCCGTAACTAAAATGCATACCTCTATCTCCAATTCATTGTTTTCCGTTGAATTTCGGGGGTTCCGACAAGAAGGGACCCAAGCATTTTCGCACGTGTTCAATTCGGCGATACCGTTTTCCGCGTGCGAGTAGATATTGCCGGAATTTTTATTATCAAAGCGGTAATTGCCCTTTTGTGAGAAATAAATTACATGTCATATAATTATTGATCGATTTGTAGTTTTTTATAATCAGTTAGCGTGTTTAGATAATATAATTCACACAACTTACCGATCTATGTACGCTATTGTTAAAAATTTGATTTCTGTCACCGTAACAATTATTCTCGGTACTCTTATTCGCACGGCTCCATTCAGTGTTATGAAATCTTGTGTTTCCACTGTATCGTGGTCTCATATTGAAATTCGTCTGACTTGGCTGCTAACGATGGTAAAATCATCAATTACGTCAGCGGTGACACCGTTAACACGATATATTTCAAATCACTTACCATCTCTGTGTTCGTTGGAACTTCGGTGTTTGGTCTTGCTGAGTCGGAGTTACTGAATTCGACTTCTTATTTGGTACTGTATGTTTTATTCTTCTAATTGGTTCTTTGTTAAAGTTTTTTAAATAATTCGCAACGAAATGACTTAAAAAAATTCTCAAGTCCGCTAATGCTTTCAAAATTAATATTATAAATATTATAAATCGCGTTTTCTACGATGAATGTCAAAATTGTTTGTGTCCAATTGAAAAGATTGTAAACAATTTATAGTATATATAGTGACGTATGTACATAGTGATAATTACTTTTAGCATTATTATTATTATTATTATTAGCCAAACATATTTACAGGTGTTTAGTTAAGGATGCAAATAGAAAAATCTCTCAATATAGTTTTGAATAATTTTGTTAATGTTATTCCATTCTGAATGAAGTAAAGGATTTATAATTGGTTTACAAAAATGTTTTCTTCCACAATATTGGGACATATTGACAATTTTGTATTCTATTGCTACTTTACCCTGGCATATTACATTAATTTAGGCAGGCATGCTGTATATTATAGTCACATATGACCCTAGCATTTTGTACGATGGCAAAATCCTAACATGCAAAATAAAATGTTAAATTATATTTCAAGTTTTATTTAAATATAACCAAGAACTAAAGTAACAAATTACAATATTAGATGATTATTATTATTCAAAGTACGTACCTTCTTCGTCTCATGGGATATTCTTCAGTACTTGGACGACTTGATGGGGATGGGTGTATTAAATTTTAAAGAAATGATAGATCTTTTCTTTGTTTAAACGATTTTGAGCAAAGCTTTAGAATTAAAATATACCGTTTGGTTGGACCTATTTCTTTAAATAAATTGTTTGAGTTGAAAATTGACGTAATACAGATTATTACTTAAAAATTGTATCTTGATTTACTTAAACGCTAACAAAAAAAAAAAAAAAAATCTGGAGTCACGATTTTAGAAATTTTCCAGACTCGTTAGAGAAATGTATGGTTCAGGTCATATTAAAGTTTCAAAAGTTTTTGTCAAATGTTTAATACTTTATTAGGGATAAACTTTTAAAAAAAACAAAATATTTATAAAAAGATTTACTGTCCAAGTTGGTGTCAAATTAAAAAAATTATCTTTTAAGTATTTATTTTTTATTTTTCAACAAAAAAAAAGGTATGTAACCGGTATAATTTTATAATAAATTAATCATTACAGTTTAAAATAAATCCTTTAATTTATTTCTCTTATTAATTCACAACGTATTGCTTAAAACATATGATTTTATATTTTTGCATGTATCTGCATTGTAATATTGTAGCAACATTTAAGAGTTTTATGAATTTAAGATATGTTAAGCAGTGTTCCAATAGTTGAGAGCTCAAAACAAATACACGAATGCAACGATGGTTTTATGAATAATTTATATTATTAAACAATGTCCCCTTCTCCTCGTGAAGTGTAACACGAATCAAAATTTTATGTTGTCTAAGTTCCTATTAATTGTATCAATGATTATTGATTAATGATTATTAATGATTATTATTATTATTGAATCCATTAATAATGTAAAAATATTTCGAAAAAAATAGTGGCCAACTAAATAATTATGCGTCCCAAAAAAAATCAAACAGAGTCCCGTCCTCAAAAAACACAGTTAAAAAATATTGTCCCGGTTGAGTCCCAGTTTTAAAATCATTTCCCGATAAAACGAAACGTGTTTTACACATGACGTTATAATTTTTAAACATTTAATTTTTATTGCTGGTAATACCATATTAAAGTATTGTAAAATGTGATAAGTGTTGTGAAATACATGCGCGAAGACGGACGATCCGAGTAGGTTCAGCGAGAAAAAAATAAATAACGAATAAATGTACTACTGTACTAAACTTAAAAAAAACTAGAATCTGATTTCGTGATTTGTCAAGAAATAAAATGATATGAATTATATAAATAAAATTATAATGTCATGTTGTAAGCAATGCCTCTTAAGAACTCTATAACTGGAACGTTTCCACGATTTTGTATAACGTTTTGGATTCTGTCCTCTCGTTGTTCATTTTTCTTTTTTGAATGTAGACGAGTTAGTCCACGAAATATCGATTCAATCATTATCTCTGTATTTTTTTGTTCTTTTTGCAACTCTTTTATTAAATAGTATACTCCTACGTGTGATTCACCAACAAGACACTCCCAACCATTGTAATTTGTCGACATATTGACCTGTCGACATTTTGTACTTGTTGATATAATGAACCGTCGACATTTTTTACTTGTCGAATTTTTGATTGTCGACGTTTCAACCGGCTCCCCTGTAAAACGGCACTGGAAAAGTCTCCGCGAACGATGATTCCGCTCGCGACCGCGGCGCCTCCGAGGCTGACGAAACAGCGCCCGTCCGTTTCCGCTAGCGTTTTCACTAAGAACTGCATCACATCCGTCCACAGTTTTCGTCCGTCGTCGAATCCAAGTACATTCAAGTACGCGTTTTCGCGCACGTAAACGCTGTCGCCCGTGTGCCCACCCATCGAACTCTGTAGGTCCTTGCGCAAAACGTCCACGGACCTCGTGGTCGGCGCCTCGGCGGACTTTTCCACGACGTTTCTCGTGACTCCACCGACGACCGCGACGCCGGATCCGTGCGCCGTCGAGGGTCGCTCGCGTCGCCGTCCGAGACCGGCGAAGGGGGGAGGTCTCTTCTTCTACTCGGGCGTCCTCGAAAACGGGATTTTGGTCGTCACACTCGAAAACGGCGGTCGCCTGCTCGCGATTCGTCTCGATCGCGTCCGCTCCCGCCTCCTCCGCGACCGCGCGATCGTCTTCCCGGTCGCCGGTCGAGAGATCCGACGGCCACCACGCTGCTTCTCTCGGGGCCGGGGCGAGTCGTTCTCCGGGCCGTCCGACCGCCGCGCACTCGGAGCTCGGTCCGCAGTCGAGCGGTTCGCACAGCCGCAGTCCGCCGAGGCGTTCGTTCTCGCTCACCTAGCTGGCTGCCGTCGCCCGAGTACACGCCGATTCGTCTCCGGACGTCCGCGGTCACAGAGCGGACAGATCGCGTGGTCGGCAGCGCGGCAAACTCTTCGACGACGCGGTCAGCATCGTCAGTCCCGTCGTCGTCGACCTGGACGGCCAGAGCGCACGGCACGCAGCCACCACCGACGGGCGCTCGGTCTTCGGGGCGGTCGCTTTCTGCGTCGGATCCGAAAATGTTCCGCAGAGGCCGGCTGAGGTCGACCGGAACGTAGTCGACTTTAGCGGCGGCGGTGGCTGCAGGTGACCCGAGCGGCGTGTACTCGGCGCCGACCGAGCAGATAAAGTCCTGGCTCACGTGCACCGACATGTCAACGCGCACGGCGGTCCGAAGATCGCGATGGTCGTAACTTTGGGGCTCGAACAGTCGCAGCTCACCGAGGAACTCGTCGGCCGCGTACACGTCCGTTGGTTTCCAGACTTTCGTGGTGAAAAAGTCCACGGACCGCGTGGCCGGAAGTCAACGGCGAACTCTTCTACTACGTTCGACCACATCTCGTCGCCGGTCTCCGCGGTCAACGCGTACGGTAAGCGGCCCTAGGGAATCGTTTTCTTTCCTTCGGCCGCGAATCCGTCTTTTATATTGCTTAGTATCCTCAAACCCCAGCCTTAGTATAGTAAGATGATGTATTCATGCCGATGTGTTATGTGAATTATTATTATAGAAGATACATACGTTTTTGGCTAGCGTCGATAATTTAAGTTATATTACCGTATCTTTACAATATTGTTATTATTTCGTAAATTCTAAGTACAATTATAAATACACACCGAAAAAAAAGGAATTAAAAAATCGTGATAAGTGAATATTTGTATAATTTTTCTTATATATCATCATAATGTGTTTATTGTAAATTTTTTTCACAGTATATGTCGTCATGTTCATTGCCCGTGTTATCTGTATCGCGTACACGTATTAGGGATGCGTCAAAGTTTGTTTTGTGCTATCGGTATAATTGCAATGTCATCAAAACAAGGAAATGAGCACAATATTCTGAGACGTAATTTTTTTCGTGCTGCGCGCTTGAGGTTCTATAATCTTATAAACGCCTGCCTCGCGTCCTTACTTTACTGGCAGTTCCTGCCGCACTCTACGATGTCGAACTGCAGTGTTTCTCAATCTGCACTGCGTCCCGAGGTCCTAATACGTCACGAAGAGGTTTATTAAAGTATTTTTTAGTCATATAATATATCAGGATTCCCGTATGAACATTGAACGTATCGGTACAGTCGATGTATCATCAGTGACCAGCTCGATCAGAGGATTCGTTAAAAGTGCCTGTACAAGATCAATATCCAAATACATGCACAGTACACTTTTTTTTTCAAATTTCGTTTGTTTCAAAACGTGTTGCTGATAAATAAAAAAATCGTACTAGTAGATCAAGTCGCCAAAACGGTAAATGTCATTATTAAAAAAAAAAAACTCAACATTTCGATTTTCCTCTGGGTCATGTAAAGTAATGAAGTCAATTTTTTTTTATCTAATCATCCTTCTTGTTTCTTCAAACGGTGTGGCACAAAGTAAGTATAGAAAACAATATTTCAACCTAGGATTTCCGCCACGCCAAGTTAAAAAAAAACTGTCGTACTATACGTATATGTACGCAACAAACGAAAGACTGCTACGGCAATGTCTCCAATCAGAACACACAAAATCCGAGTGATCAAAATATGTCTAACCCATCCGACGAACTTAGTGAAGTTATTCATTTTTGAATCACTGTCAATCTATCCACGAATGAAAAAGGCAAAACTGTTGTGCGATCGATTATCAAGTTCGATCGGAGCTTTACTTGTGTGCGTTATGTAAAAATACCGAACGTGTACCTGCCGTAAGTACACTTAGCTCATAAATATTGTACGCACATCAAGAGCAAAATTAATAAAAATACAACATGACATTTTTATACGAAATCGAATATTGTTAAAACAATCAAAACATCATACTGCGTATACATTTTAACTATATATTATTTCATTTTCATCGAGTGTTGTAAATACGCACTCCATAAGAATATTACTATAATAGGCTATTGTAAATCACACCATAGCAAACAACAATTTTTGTGTAATTTTTACTCCATACACAAATTTTTTTTCCATCCGTTTTGTTAAACTCGTCAGTAATAATATATACAGTGTTCCAACATGAGTTGACAAATGAGCTTTTGTTCTATTCATTATTTTAACTTTTTTTTAATTAATTAATATTATAGTACTGCATTACAAAAAAAAAACGTATTAAAATATTTTTTTTAATTTTCGGGACCCAAATTAGAAAATTTTAAATTAAAATTGTTGATGGTAAAATATCTTACTAAAGTTACGTCGTTTATGTATACTTTTTGAAAATGTGTATTTAATAAAATGATTCATCTAATAGTTATGATTAAAATTAGTAATTTTGATTTATTTTTCCATGAAGTATTACATTCGAAAGTATTGATACACAATATTATTAACAGTTTCCAAAAACTTTAAAAATCGTTATAAATCTAATAAACCTTTATTGGAATTTTGAGCACCACAATTTTTCAAAAAATCAGATTTACAAAACAATTATTTTGATTTTTCTATAAAAATATAGCATACAAATTTAAAATTTAAAATTAACATTATAGTGAATGGCTTATAGCATAGTAAAACATACATACATACATTCATACATACATACATATATGTGCGCTAAAAATTTTACATTGTTCTCTAGTTCGTTTAAACCTAGAATATTGCCCACTAATTTGGATTAATAATACACAGAAACAAATTGAAAATATTGAGTCTATTCAAAATAACTTTTTAAGATTTATGTCTTTTAAATGTAATATACAGAGGCCAAAGAATGGTTCATATGATAATATTTTAAACTATTTTAAAATCTTCTTCCCCTTAATGATAGACATTTACAGTTGCTCTCTCATTTTCAACAAAAATTAGTCTCTGGCGGGTATGATTGTCCCGATCTACTTTGTTCAATCAATTTTAAAATTAATTCCTATAATTCTAGAAATCCTTTATCTTTTATATAATATGTTCTACAATTATTGTTATATATTTTATTCAGTGTACCATCATAATTTTATTTTTTTGTATCTTATTACTGTTATTGTAAACCATATTGTATGAGAACATTGTCCGTTTAATTCAAATAAATAAATATATATATATATATACATTCATTAAAAGAAAAAAAAGAAAAAATATTGAATAAAACTAAAGTTATTATTATTATTTGTCAAATCATCATGAGACACTCTATACAGTTACACAATATTTGAAGATAATATTACTACACATTTTTCGACACATGCAACCACGTTATTTATAACGTTAACATGTTGTTAGTATAATTCAAAGTGACAGACACTCAGAGTGTTTGACAATAATAATACTAATATATAGCATTCAAAGACTCCCTAAATAACATTTTATAATCGTATAATCCGCAGTTAGCATGAAGTTCCTATGATGCTAAGCATGTTTTTTTAGAACGGGATACCCCGTTGTATCAATCAAGTTTGAGTACTATTAACACTTATTGTGACATTTTTTCATCGTAAAATCAGTAATATCGTGTAATTGACGTTAACAGTAATTTTTTATTAGGACTAGCTGTGAAAAGATCCTTAAATGCATGTGAACGCATGCGTACACTTATAAAAACGTAAACTAAAAATATAATTTCTATGGTTTTCGTATGAATTATCTGAATTTTACGACGCAAATTAATTACTGGTAAATATAAAATATATGAATTATTTTTATGAAGCGTTTGACATGTTCAAGTGCCCGTACCGCATAATCATGTGTGCGTGCACAACCTTCCACACGAGTCACGACAGCGTTAACAACCAATTTACACAATTTTTTATCGTCAAAAAGAAAGTGAAAAATTAAGAAATATGTGAAAAAATATTATAGTTAGAAAAATTGTATTCTAATCGAAAAAAATGCAAAATGTGCACTCATCATATTTATAATCTCTCACTCGTCGTGAAACTCTACCAGCCTTTTGTAATTTTGATATTTTGCGATTATCTTCAACGAGTATGCAAATTCTACACGAGTCCACCACCCGAATTATTATCATATATGTTTTATTCAAATCGAAAAGCCAAGCTTTCTGACTATAGACGATAAAGTGTATTTATCACGTAGGTATAATGTACGTTATAACATAATGAGCGAGAACGCTACCTATATTTGTGTTTGTATATTATATTATTAAACTTAGAAATGCATTCCAACGTATAAACCATATTAGTTATTTACTTATTAGAATTGTTCGAATTTCGATGTTAGTCTCAATAGTAGTACGTTCGTTTTTGTTACTGTTCGAGAATACTCAAATGTAAGCCTCATTATCATTTTTTTTTTTTTTTTTTTTTGGTTTATTTCAAAGATATATATTTGATTTTGTGACATTATTTTCTTTATTCAAAATATAAACACAAATAATTTTAATGGAATATGATACAAATATGAATATTTTACAAAATAATTTGTCATTTATAAGTAAATTATACGACGACAGCGACGGTAACATGTCGTCAGTTGTATGTTACACGTAGATATTGATTTCTGTGTACCGAATTTCGATGTATGACCCTAAGGACCACGATTTCGTCGTTTACATGTTTCGTGTATGATTTCGAAAATCGACAATCTTGTACATGATGTAAATTTTGATGACTTTCAACCTGATAATGCCTTCTACGAGTTGAGCTCCGTCAATCTAGTCTTTAAATCATGTTTAGTGCTGCAAATCATATCGTTAACACACGCGTGTACACTGTACACACACACACACACACACACACACACACACACACACACACACACACACACACACACACACACACACACACACACACACACACACACACACACACACACACACACACACACACACACTTCGTAACAATTTAACTGTAACAGACCCAAATTAGAGTCAAACGTCAGCTACTAGAATACTTGTGCATGTGGAAGTATTTTACGTTTATTTATTTTTCTCAACAGAATCAGTTGCAATTACTATTTTTAAAATGAAGTGGCGATGGTTTGAGGTTCATGGTCAATGTCCATGTGTATTCTGTACCTTTCCGTAGCAATGTTTATAATTTGGATCAACGACGACACGACAACTAATAAATTCTCTGTACGAACGCAAAAATCTCCGAACAGAAAACGCCGAGCTCAGCTCTCGACTGGCGGATTTGAACGAAAATTATGTAACCTACGTTATACACAACGTTCCAATAAATTTTTCAAAGATGATTTAACATTTGCGCAAGCTCGGAGGATATTAACGAGACAAGAATAGTCGTGGCTTTTCTCGTTTTCTCCAATGTTTACTGACGCAAAAAGTGTTTGATTCATATGTTTTCATTTTTTTTTTCAATATTTAAAACAGCTCGTTGGCGAGGTTGTATTATGAACTATACGAAACTTCTAATCGATAAATGATCTTGTACACACTATCTTTGATTATTAACTTCGTTAGACTTTAGAATATATACACCACAACACTCTAGATGCCCGGAAATACGTAGATTATAATCTCACTCGACTGGATGCATGTGTACGCTAACCATTTTAAACAAGATAGATAGATACCATAGATATTAAATTATTAAAAGCGTAAATACAACTAAGAACATTGATGAAAACAAAAAAAGCATTCAATGAGCTCTGCGTATGAATACTTAAGAATAATATTTAATAAATGTTTATAATTGTGTTTTTAGAATAAAAATCCGGAGTATGAAACGAATAAAAGTACTTTTGACAAACACGTGGGGTAAGTTTTTTTTTACTAAACACAAACTCGTTGTTTCGAAATACTTACTATTGAAACATTTCATTTACTATTTTTTTAAGGGTATCAGGTAGGTACTTTGTATAATTTTGCATTTCACTTCTTTGTGATTAAAACGGTCATAACATTCATTCCGATAATAGGGAGAAATACCCACAAATTATTTTAATATTAATATTTATTCAAAATTAATTTATGTTCAATTGCGTGCATGGTTCATATGCAATATATGAACACTCTATACCTATTATATCACCAATACATACAATAAAATGAAAAAACCAAAAACCTCATTCAGTGAAATTTACTTTGTTCTTCAAATGAATTTGACTTAATTTAGATATTAGATATTACTGTTCATAGTCAACTTGAAGTTAACACGTTAAGTTAAAAATAAAGTAACCTATTAAATTAAAAGTTAATTTGAAAAAGTAATCCAATAAATAACTTCATTAAAATTGACTTAACATTTTAACTTCTAACTCGCTTATGCATTGCCTTTATAGTATTAGTTAATATTAGACTTTATACGTTGAAACGAATAGTATGTTACTTGATGATATCATCAATATTTATTTAATCATCTAGTGACGAATTTTATTAGCTATATCAGAAAAAAGACCAACAGAAAAATTAAATAAAAAACTATTTTTCTATATAAACTTAGGTAAAAAATATAAATGATGACGATATTAAAATATGTACTACCTATTAAATCATAATAAGAATTAAAATGTTTATTTAATAAGTTAATATTATATTTAAATATTATTAGAGTATTGCGTCAAATAAAATATAACTTGGGACTTTTAAAACCACGATGATTGGAGGTGTTTGATATTTTTAATTTCAATTTGTACGAATAATTTATGCAATTTAAAACTATTATTATTGTGACTAAATGACGATTTGGATTTAAAAAATGGCTATGATACTTATAATGAAGTACTAATTTAAGTAGATATTTATTATCCGAACACTCTTTATCAACATTAAAAAGAGTAAAATCAAACTTAAGATAAAATATAAAAAAGAAAACACTAAATATATTGAAAATTCTTAGTATCGAAAATGGTCTAACTACAAAACTTAAATATAACAATTTTATTTAATATTTTGCTCGTTTAAATCAAATTCATTAATAAATGTATAATATAAAATTAAAAAATACTTGAAATACGTACATGATTAAATTATTTAGAGCGGCAATATAGGAAAAATAATTATAATTTAAAACATAAAACAGTATTTCAACATAACGAGTGACTCATAAAAATAATTATAATAATAAATCATGCTGTTTATTAATAGAATCAGAAAGACGCTGCATCTGTAAAGTGTCCAACTGAAGATTATGAACATTTGCGGCGTCGCATAAGTTCGAATACAAAAGAACTTCAGTCTTATGTCATCTCAAAACTACATTCATTAGAAAATCAAAATCAAAATCGACGTAACACGCATTAATAAAATTATAAGGATAGTCAACGAACAATATGTATCATTATTAAACGACATTTCCGATATAGCTAATTTAGATAACTATACGGCATGGAGAGAGCAAGAATCTTTCGATTTAAGTAGATTAGTTCATAACAGATTATTACGTAAAAATTGTATCATAACTTACTTACACTTAAAAAAAAAGCTAGAGCCACGATTTTTACATTTTTTCAGAATCGTTAGAGAAGTATAGGAGTAAACTTACATTAAATTTTCAAACATTTTTGTTAAATATTTAAAACTTTACTAGGGATAAACTTTTACAAAACAAGGTTTATTTAGTTATATTTTCAACACAAAAATTTTCAAATTTATTGTAATTACCGAAAATATGTAAAAGTACGTCAAAAGTATATGGTGAAAGTTTCAAGTTTCTGGCAACATTATTTTTGGAGTAATGACAAAATTACTAAAGTAGATTTATATACATATAAAGCAAATTTCACCGTTCTCGATCCATTTTAGGCTGTTTTTCCTGCTCACCTAGAAAAATTATTGAGATAAGAGCTTAATAACCTTCAAAGCACTACCTACATCCGATTTCCAAGTTACTGGATGAAATTATTGCATAAAGTTAAGTGTAGCAAAAGAGTCTACTCGTTAAATAAAAATAAAAAGATAAAAAAATAAACATCATTGTAAAACCACAAAATCCTTCACTTCACTCAGAATATAAAATAAAAGTAAAAAGTTTTTGTTTTTCATAAATAAATAGCTCTTTAATGTTTTAAATAAAATGTTGCACAAAAAAAATTCAAATTAATGTATTACACATTTACAGAGTTAAATTAAAACTATTAAATCATCATTGGACATAATCAAATCTGCATAAATGTATGTCTGTGGGTATTTTAATTGTTCTATTACCAACTTAACATATGAATATAAACTAGTGCTATATCTGATTTCCACATAATAACATGATTATAATATATTATATTATTACAGTAAATGGTATCGTTAAACTGACCACGTTAGTTCGACTTTCGACAGGTTCAGTATTTTAATGATCGTAAAATACATGATTGGAAGAACTCGTCAACCCAGAATTTAGCCTGTTCACCGTGAATGGATTATTACTCATGTGTTTTTACTTGAGATTAGTTTTTATAATCACCGCTAAGTACTTTAGGGAAATTGTAAAAACAATGTCTGTATTGTTTCACTTCTGTGGTGTCCATCGAAAAAACCCAAAGTCTATTCGGATGACTCTTATTATAGATAATTTTTTTGAAATATAGGTTCTCGTCTAATGACCTAGAGCGATTTTTTTTTTTTTGCTCACATATCACAGCTATTATGATAAATTCATTCTTTGAACCAATTTTTCCGAATAGTTTCATCACGTACATGATACAGCTGAACTGGTATGCGCATTGTGTGTACCAGCAAGATATACACGTCCGTTTTCGGACAATGCGAGTACAACAACAAAAAAAAAAATAAATAAATAAATAAAATAATAATCGTCTCGAGGACATACGGTTAGACGAGAGGCGAGGAAGACGGGGGATTCGCCTCGTTGTATTATTGTCGATGCGCGTGTTTTCGACGATCGCGATACGATCGCGACGAACGCATCCGGTGCCATTGTGGTCTTTTTTTAATTTAATATCATTATAATTGTTATTTTTTTGTAAATTCCATTGGAATATTATTTCAACAATATTTTTTCATTATCTCATCTCAAGCACAGATCTAGAACGTAATTTTTGCAGAGACCTGCAATTTTTTTTCAAACTATAAACACTCAACTAATAATATTTTAGGTGCTCGTAATACAAACTCCAGAACTTAATACCAAAGCATATTATCTACCTGTTAGTATTATTTAGGTTAGGCGTAACGATAAAGTCATTGTTCTGTAGATGAGCTGGATGAGACTTTTACACCGATCCCAGAAATCCTCCGGAAAATTTTCATGATTGTGGACGCACATTGGAAGATTGATATATTCATACTCTCTTCGCTTAGAATCAAAAAAATACGTATTTGTTTACCACTTCATTTATTTTAAGAGTTTTCAGTCATGAAAATAATTAGTGATGAGTTCCTCTCGTTATTTATATCCAAAAGCTAGTCAAAAGTACATCGTAGCACTTCTGATCCCTCCACCAACTCCGTGATGGTGGATAATAAGGGTTCTCTGTGTATACGACAGAAAAGTAAGTCACTAAAAATTAAAATGTAGTCATTTAATAATTGTGCATAAGTTATAGCAATATGTATAAGCATGGTCCTCCAAACTTACAAAAAGCCTCACAACTACTGTCAGCTGACGTACTTACATTTCTATACGCTTATATCTTGATAGTTGGTACACATACAGTAATTTTGTACACGATAAATGGGAATACTTTCTTCTAGGCGCAAGTATACTCATGTCACTTGCACGTTTTTCTGAATCCAAAAAACAAGCTCGTTGCCGTTCAAAACCTAACCTGCCCTGCCTGCAAAAACACTTAAATAATTCACAAAAGTACATGAGCTACAGCAGGTTTAGTCCTTTCAATTTTAATAAATAACATTTTCTTTCTACTTTTTCGTATACAATACCTAGTTTATTGTAAAAAAAAAAAAAATAATTAAATAATATATTTAAATAATTGTTATTTTCGTGTATTTTACGAAAACTTGTTTTTTACAGCATAACAACACACATAATTCTTTTGGACAAATATTTTTGAACATCAATCAATGTAGCGATTGATTTGGAGCTGAATACACTAATTTTTAAATTAAACAAAAATAATTTTATTTTTACAATTCACAAATAAAGTTTTAGAACTTCCGTTACTCTACCTAGACTTTTATTTCAAAACAATGTACAAAGAATCTCTCAAATATCGTATTAAGATGAGGGACGCGAAATTATTTGATTATAATCTGTGTTCGCACTGGAAT
This sequence comes from Therioaphis trifolii, assembly GCA_027580255.1. Taxonomy (NCBI): domain Eukaryota; kingdom Metazoa; phylum Arthropoda; class Insecta; order Hemiptera; family Aphididae; genus Therioaphis; species Therioaphis trifolii. Next base: position 126,160,698 of record CM050404.1, read on the forward strand.
ATATAATATTATAACGCACGTGACGGTGCTCATAATATAATACCCGAGTGACTAGAGACCGCGGCGGCGCGTGCAATGACATTACGCATTCTCGTACGGACGCGCGCGCATGCTCGTGTGTGTGTGTGTGTGTGTGTGTGTGTGTGTGTGTGTGTGTGTGTGTGTGTGTGTGTGTGTGTGTGTGTGTGTGTGTGTGTGTGTGTGTGTAATATATATATATTGTCTACAATTGACGAGAACCGCCGCTCTCTCACCGATGACTCGAGGTACTCATATCGCGCGCGCTGGTCAATTAAAACTCATTTTCGGCTCATCCGTGGCTAAATAAGCCTCGGGCCCGTCGTCACCGCTCGAATCGTGTAGGCACTATGAATACGTTCGTCCACGTCGCCGTTGCAAATGTCGCGAACATTAATGTTTTATTATAGGTACTTGTATACATTGTATTATGTATTGACATATGGCGAAAATCTCTTAATAAGAATAAAAAGCTATATAAATGCGAAGCGGGCAGGAATTGGCGTATATTGGTAAATCGAAAATTTTCTTGATTGGCCGGCTAATCGGATGGGCAAAATCGCAGGCAAACTTAGAGAATTACGAAATAACAATACAAATATTGTAAAATACGCATGGAGTTATTATAAAAATAAAGACATGTAATGTATTTTTCGAAGGAACGTAATTACGGTTTTTAGTTTTTCATAAAAGTAGTTTGTTATAATAACCTAACTCAGTTGTTAATTGTGAACCTTTGGTGATAAAATAATGGCAGTTGCAGTTGTTACGATATTATATAGTTTTTTATATCGTGCTTATAGCTGGGTAATGCTTAAAGTATTATTTTAATGACTTTAATTTTATATACAAGATATTTAACAGTTTTACGTAGGTAGTTGGTATTTTATATAAAACAACTATACATTTATGGTACCTACACTCTATTTTACATTTTCTAAAATATTTATATATGAATTAAGAAGAGACTTGCAAATACACATTTTCACATTTAAAAGTATTTAAGACTCGCTTGAAAACTACAACGAATGAAGATAAATTCGAATTAAATTTTATGCTAATAGTTGCTAACAAATAAATTTTAGTTAACATAGATTTTGATCAAACAGCTGAACAATAAAAAATTTAATTGAATCTCTTCATAGCAAACTATTAATTATTAATGTCAAGTGCGAACTATTATAATCATAAGTAGCCATATAGTGTTTAATCATTAAACATGTATTGCTGTATTAAAAAACAAATAAATTAACTTATGATTATCTAGTATCTACTATTAACTATTTAACTACCTATTTATGGTATTTGATTTTATTTATTTAAAGTTGAAGCATATACCATCAACAAAAATGCTTCTTTATAAGTATAGTAAAAATCAAATAATGACATTTTTTTCAGATAAAAAAATGGATATGTTCAAGTCGGTTCGATTTATTTTTCTGGGTTCAAAAAAAATCACTAATCTGACCCGAAATACAAAATGCGTACAGTGTGTAAAAATAAAGAAAAATTAAATTATGATCAAACAATACGTACATTACACTGGCCCCCCCCATTGAGCTTTAAAAAAAAAAACTATACCATGTTTTAGCACGCCATTAGCATGAATTTGCACGACTATTTTTAGAATTTGCACGAACGTATTTTACGAGTTATTTAAAAAAACCATGGGTGGGGCCGGCGTAACGTTACTCCAGCCCCACCCCATGGAAATAATCACTTTTTTAGCATTTTTTTTTTACCATGTTTTAGCACGTCATTAGCATGAATTTGCACGACTATTTTTAGAATTTGCACGAACGTTTTTTACGAGTTATTTAAAAAAAACCATGGGTGGGGCCGGCGTAACGTTACTCCAGCCCCACCCCATGGAAATAATCACTTTTTTAGCATTTTTTTTTTACCATGTTTTAGCACGTCATTAGCATGAATTTGCACGACTATTTCTAGAATTTGCACGAACGTTTTTTACGAGTTATTTAAAAAAAACCATGGGTGGGGCCGGCGTAACGTTACTCCAGCCCCACCCCATGGAAATAATCACTTTTTTAGCATTTTTTTTTTACCATGTTTTAGCACGTCATTAGCATGAATTTGCACGACGGTCGCCGGTATCGAATTTTCCCGATTTCCCCGGAAAAACGCATTTCTCACATTGACGCATTTACACCCGTAAAAAAAAATATATACATATATTTAAATATTTACCAAATATTTAAACGCCTTAAATATGCATTCGAATGCTATTTTTTTTTATAGCGTATATCTAATTTTTCAGCAAAAATTCACATCGTTAATAGGGAGATGATCTGGACATAATTAAATCAAGTAAATTTCCTTTAACTTTATTCGAAGGGTTTTGGGTACATAGGTAAAAAGGATCTATAGGTGCCCCTTAGTCCTTAGTTATTTCTCACAATGTTTATGACCGAATAAAGTAGTAATAAACACTCAACTACATGGATATATATATATACATATATATATATATAAATATATATATATATATATATATATATATATATATATATATACATGTTAGATATTATATATATATTTAACGTAATATGTAATTGTAAAAACCAATGCTGAGATTTAATTTTTTAACTTATAAAACTGTAAGAAATTATTAAATATAACTGCGAATTAGTTTACATCCATTAAAAAAATTCGTATCTGTATAAATTATTGTCATGAATAATTTATTTTGATTGATGATTTTTACTTTAACTTTGTAGATTTTTATAATTGCAGGTGACACATACGGAATGACAACAATTTATACACTTCCCATATACACCTACAATGCGTACATTACACTGGCCCCCCCCATTGAGCTTTAAAAAAAAAAAACTATACCATGTTTTAGCACGCCATTAGCATGAATTTGCACGACTATTTTTAGAATTTGCACGAACGTATTTTACGAGTTATTTAAAAAAACCATGGGTGGGGCCGGCGTAACGTTACTCCAGCCCCACCCCATGGAAATAATCACTTTTTTAGCATTTTTTTTTTACCATGTTTTAGCACGTCATTAGCATGAATTTGCACGACTATTTTTAGAATTTGCACGAACGTTTTTTACGAGTTATTTAAAAAAAACCATGGGTGGGGCCGGCGTAACGTTACTCCAGCCCCACCCCATGGAAATAATCACTTTTTTAGCATTTTTTTTTTACCATGTTTTAGCACGTCATTAGCATGAATTTGCACGACTATTTCTAGAATTTGCACGAACGTTTTTTACGAGTTATTTAAAAAAAACCATGGGTGGGGCCGGCGTAACGTTACTCCAGCCCCACCCCATGGAAATAATCACTTTTTTAGCATTTTTTTTTACCATGTTTTAGCACGTCATTAGCATGAATTTGCACGACGGTCGCCGGTATCGAATTTTCCCGATTTCCCCGGAAAAACGCATTTCTCACATTGACGCATTTACACCCGTAAAAAAAAATATATACATATATTTAAATATTTACCAAATATTTAAACGCCTTAAATATGCATTCGAATGCTATTTTTTTTTATAGCGTATATCTAATTTTTCAGCAAAAATTCACATCGTTAATAGGGAGATGATCTGGACATAATTAAATCAAGTAAATTTCCTTTAACTTTATTCGAAGGGTTTTGGGTACATAGGTAAAAAGGATCTATAGGTGCCCCTTAGTCCTTAGTTATTTCTCACAATGTTTATGACCGAATAAAGTAGTAATAAACACTCAAGTACATGGATATATATATATATATATATATATATATATATATATATATATATACATATATATATATATATACATATAACATTATATATATATATTTTCACGAATATGTAATTGTAAAAACCAATCCTGAGATTTAATTTTTTAACTTATAAAACTGTAAGAAATTATTAAATATAACTGCGAATTAGTTTACATCCATTAAAAAAATTCGTATCTGTATAAATTATTGTCATGAATAATTTATTTTGATTGATGATTTTTACTTTAACTTTGTAGATTTTTATAATTGCAGGTGACACATACGGAATGACAACAATTTATACACTTCCCATATACACCTACAATGCAAAATTATTTTATATTGCATAAGTTAATTAGGTACGAATTGGTTTTAGATAAAAACGTTTAACGTAATTTTAAATTGTATTTGATTAATTTTTGCCAATACCAAAGTTAGAGGTAAGTTTTAATTATTACACATATTATAGTCAATAGGTACTTACTTTAGTTTATTTTACCTTATCGTTGTAAGTAAAACAGTAAAACAGTAAAACATATTAATCTTTTTTTAAAAATATATTACCTTTATGTGCATCAATGTACATGGTTAGCATTAGCATGTGTATTTTAAAAATACACTATAGGCAAATACTCACATTTTATTTTGAACTATTATGTAAGTATATTATAATATTAAATAAGCATGGTAATTTTTAAAAATGGTTTTAAATAATCAAAATCTTTATTTTAACTTTTATCGTATAGAACCATGAAGGCATATGCAATGACGGAAAACAAATCTTACACGTTAAATCATAGGGATTTAAATATACGTGATTTACTATATCATTAATATTTTATTAGTATGTATCTATACCATATTATTTAGAATAACAGCGTCTATAATATTTTTCGATTCCATATTATTTACAAACATGGGAAAGATATAGATGACATTATTTATTTTTATACAATTACTGTAAAGATTATAATTGATATGTAGTGTGGATGTTCTATTAATAACCCTTGGTTTATTATTTTTCCACAATACGGTTTATTTTATAAGCTATAAATATTATGTGATTCTAATTTTCATTCAACATTTTAATGATAAACCTTTATCATACTTCATTCATAATTTTATGGTCGATGTGATAGCTACGTTCTATCATATTAATTTTTGTTCTTAATAATTTTTATTTCCAACGAATTTCCAATGGGTGGGCGAAAAGCTGCAGTAGATCCAACGATCGTTATTGATGCCGTTCTGTTATTTAAGGATCAAGTTGTAATAACTAACGATAATAAGGAGAAGAGTAAGTACAAATCAATAAATTATTAACAACATTGTTCATATATTATTTATAATCAGAGTTGAGCAGTATTAAAGATACAATAATTGTATCTTGTATCTTGTATCTTGGATCATGATACAAAATTTTGTAGTATCAAGTATGATATAATATATCAATATAATATAGTATGATATTATCATCATAATAGATTTTATATTTTTTTTGTGTATCTTTTTCAAAAAAAAAAAATTGTGGTTTATGTATAGTACCAAGATATTTCAATTTTCAATACTTATTAGATAATTTCGTCATGGATTGTATTTTTACGAAAAATTGTCCAGGTGCAATCGAACCAAAAGTAACGATTTGAAAAACAAATTAAAAATTAAGGTGCCAGTATGGCCGTATACGCTATACACGGTATAAGTATGATGAATCTTTGATACATGTATTTTGTATTTTGAATTTTGATACACTAAATACACGTATCATGATGTTTTTTGAAAAAAATATTTTTCGTACGTAGTTGATAGCATAGCCAAAAATCTGAATAATATATTAAAATTTTTCTTTTAAATAGACTTTGGGGGGTGGTTCGCGATGACAAAGTGAATATCCTTATTGCATTATAGAGGTCAAAAATAAACATTTCCGACAGTTTTCCAAAATATCGAGAAAAACAAAAAAAAAGTGACGGAATAACGGGAATTTTTACGCAAAATCAGTTTTCGACCAAATCGATTTTTTTATATGGTTGTAACTCAAAAACTAATCACAGTAAATACTTGAAATGTTCACCAAATGTTTATATTAGCGTTATCTATGTAGTTACCTTTTCAAAATATTTCGAATTTTTTTTGAGCTATTAATAGACCACTGAAATTTTCGATTTTTCTGAGAATTTTTTTTTGAAATACTGATTTAAAAATTTTGGATGGCCAAACAAATTTAAAAATTTAATACAAAGTTTCTCTTAAGTTATTCATATAATAATTAAAAAATTATATGAATACATAGGCACGATTTTTTTTCATTAACATTTGAAGTTCTAATATTGACAACAATTCATCAAAATCATCTCCGTTCAGAATCGTTTTTCGTATGCATGACACCTATCATTACATTCAAATTAAACACTTCTATAATATATAATAGTGATCCATACGGCACCTAATGTACATCAGAGCGTTATCCATTTACCCGCTTTTATTTGTTTTGTTTTGTCCAACGCTTTTGAAAACTTTCAATTTTGATATTCTAAATTACTAACTAGATTCACTTTCCTACCACAAAAAAAAAACTCATCAATGTACCTAACTCGGACCAAAACCAATAATGAATGATTATACTGATAATATTTAATTAAATTTTGTTAAACAGTTTTAACTGTCTGGTAATGAGTTTATGAACGTTTACAAACATTTTTATGTTAATCATATGTTTTCTGTAAAAGAAAAAACTTAACTAAGTTGATTAAAATATATTTAGAATTAAAATATACGATTCATGTAAATCAGTTAGATTTCCGTAATATAACTTAACCAATAATCTAGCTATGTGTAGTATATGTTATAAATCCATCATAAATGTTATAGTTTTTTATTTTATAAAGAGTATTACTATTCGTTCTTTGATAATTATTAGGAGTTGCTGTAGCCACAGACAATGTCTGGTGTGACCTTAGCACATATCTTAATAATCGCATGTCGGGTAGAGCGATACATACATTTGTACATAAAGATCGATACAATATCAAAGAAAAACTAGGTTTTCCGACTCTAAATTCAATTTCAGTTCCACAGAAGCTTATAATTGAGAATCAGCCATCAAATGAAACTAGTGATGGTACGTATATTTAAAGTTATATTTAAAAATACTATACTATAAGTTTATGGCCTAAATATATAAACATTGTATTATGGTTTGAGTAAATTCATTTTTTTTTAAACCTACAAATTATACAATTATTTATACTTTTCACCTTTATCATTCGTGATTTTTTATGTTCATTGATTTACTAAAATATTATATAATAGTATAATTCTATACCTACTATGTATAATATAGTTATATTAAAACTATAATAACACAAGGTTGTTATTTGTAAATTCATTATCTACTATAATAATAATCTAGTGTATTAAATAAAATAATAATTTACTATATTATAATGTTAATATACTACACGTAAATGAATATTAAAATGTATGTCTATTGTCTATGTAATATTTTTTTAAAGACTCTTTTAGTGACTTTAGCAGTGATGAGAAAAAATGTATGCCGACAAAAAAATTTGTCATAACATTTTCTGCTGATGAATGGCAACAAATTAAACCGCAAGAAACGGTTTATAAATTGAATGACAAGTCACGACCTATGCTAAACAAAAGGACATACCTGACACTTGCTAAAAATACGTGGACACCTATATTGGCTGAACACTTTTGGGTTCATAATCAGTTACCATGCTGCTTATCATTTAATAGAGCCAAAGTGAATGCGACTGGATTGTATTATGTTAGCGTTATTGGTCGTTGCACAATTTGTAATTCAATATTTAAAGGGATTATTGAAGATATGCCACCTGAAAATTCTAGGTATTAAATAATTCATAAATTATATATTTTGATTTATTAAATGCAAATTTTTGAATAACTTTTATTTTCAGAGTTATCATGCAGTGTACGTATTCTGGTAACTTTACTGAAACCCATACATTTTCAAAAAAACGTCGCATGATTGGTCCAGCAAAAACCAAAGCAATTGATTCAATTTTGAATGCAGGAATGTCATGCGAAACTTATAGGGAAAATGAAGCTGGTCGGTTAATGACAATAGGTAGGTTTTATTAATACCTACATTTTATTAGAATTTATAAATGATAATTTTAAAATTAATTTATATTAAATAAGTTTATGATATAACATCCATCAAACGTATATTTACAAATATTGAACAGCACTTTGTTAATTTTAGTCTAATTTTATTAAATACAAAAATTATTTAAAACAAACTAGTAGAAATAGTCTTAATAAGCGTTTAAGACGTGCAGAATATTATGTTTTAATTTCACAACGAGTTTTAAAAAGCTATTGTGGTAATCACTATACACATTTTATAATAAATTGTATTAAATTAATACTATAAATTGTCTAGAGGGGTTCCAGTAATGAACGATTAATTAAATATTTTAATCTTGATTTTATTGACTTTTATTGATATTCTTCTACTTTTAATTAAAAACTCTAATTTTCGTCGATTAAACAAACTTTGATCAAATTATAAGTATATTATAGCATTGAACTATCTACATTACAGGCGTGCCCAACCCGCGTCCGCGGGCCGAATCCGGCCCGAGAAGGTATTCCAACCAGCCCGTGACCATTTTATAAAAATTAGAAATTTGTATAGGTGTAAAAAAAAATTATTATTTATATTATGGTAAAGGCATACTAATAATACTTTTTTTATATTATAATTTTTATAAGGAAATTTATTTTATTATATTTTTAAGAATATAAAATATTTTACAATTTTTAAATTTTATATAAAAAAATGCATTGGATTTTAGAATGTTAATAGAAATAAATTAGTGTAATAGATGCTACCTACAAATAAATAAATAATTATATCCGATGAAATGTACAATAGATATACCTATGATGATTTTTTTGTTATCTGTTCCTAACACTGCCCGTGAAGCATATACGGCCCGCAGTATAAATATAAATTTTGAATGTGGCCCGCAAGTTGAAAAAGGTTGGGCACGCCTGACCTATAATATCACAATAACAGTTAATGTTTTATTGTATTTAAATATTAAAAAATAGCTAGCCTTAGATAAGTGATTTAGGTATAATTATTAAGTTTATATACGTTTATATGTGTAATTCCTAATATTTTTTAGGAAATTCTGAACCTGCAATAATCCCTAGTGGAAATGCATTACGTGCTATGAAATGTCGACAATTAGCCTCTAACCGTAGACATGAAGACACATTGTCATCTTTGGCTATGATGAAAATGGAAAATGAGTATAGTAATGTAATTCATGGCATAGGGTTTGACCCTTTTTATGTGCACTATCATTGTGCCGAACAAATCCATATTTACAGGGGATACTGTAATAGTACTCAAATACCAAAGTTGGTGATTGATGCAACAGGATCGGTCGTGAAAAAATTTCGTAAATTTTGTGGACAAAAAACTCAATCATTATACTTATATGAAGCATTGGTATATGATAGTGCGAAAAACGTAAATTTTACCGTAACAAACATGGTGACTGAAAAACATAATAATTTATCTATTTCAAATTGGCTATTAAATTGGATAAGTTCAGACGTAAAAAAACCGAAGGAAACAGTGTGTGATAACTCGTTGGCCCTACTTTCTGCTATTGTTCAAAGTTTCACACAATTCTCTTCACTCCAAGTATACGTAAGAGTTTGTTCAGACCTGTTAACTCAAGAACTAAGTTCGAATTCACATTTAATTCCTTGGTGTTTTGTGAGAATTGATGTGGCACATTTTATAAAAATATGCACGAAATGGACTCCATTAAAAACTGTGTCTCGAAGAGTAAGAGAGATATTTTTACGAGTAATTGGACTCTTAATAAAATGTAAATCTTTAAAAGAAGCGCATTCATTACTACATTCCCTGTTTGTTGTATTAATTAATGAAACGAATGGAATGGCCATGGAAAACGGACAGGAGACTCCATGCGAAAAACATACAAAAATATTGATAGAAGCCACTTCTACGGGTTTTGTTTTGTTTGAACAGCAATTTGATGAAATATTAGCAGCTGCGGAATCGGAAGATGAAGCTAACGACTTTTTGGAAGAAGAGTACGAAGGGCTGAATGATGATGAAAATCCTTTTCAATCGTGGGCTAATAATATATACACCAGAAGTAAGATATTGATAAGCGAAGGATCTGGGATAAATCCTTTGTACCTACCATCATTGGTCCCATTTCTTATTAAAATTATGAAATTATTACCTTTATGGTCAGGTATCATGATACCCATTTTTGGCTACGGTGATGATATATCTAGCTCAGCAGCAGTCGAATCTAGTTTCAAAAAACTTAAAACAATTACATTCAAACACTTGTCAATTCCAACCGACCTAGAATTTTTTTTAGAAAATCATATTAAATCTCTAAAAGGAGCTTCGATGTTACGGGCATCCTACAACAACATAGCTATTTCCTCTAACGGCTCTAACTCTAATTTGCCCGAACCATGTGAAATAATTGATAATAACCAAAGGTCTACATCGTCAATAATTATTTCCGATAAAATGGTTGAAGATGTTACGGATGTTGAAAATCAATCAATTTCTTCTTATGATGCTTTATATGTGGTAGAAAAACCAATAAATGATTATTTAGATACATTGCCACAGTTTGAATCGGATAATAATTCCCAATCACAAAAATTAGATTATATTAAAGTTCCCATTGGTAATTTTACGACTGAAGAAAGTAGAGCAGTTGAAAGCTGGAACCGCAATAGTAAAAAACAAAGAAAAAGCAATTCTTATCTTAATCCAAACCCTCACTTACGGCACCTTAATATAAGCACGGCAAAAAATAAACAAGCGTTACCGATTTTAAAAAATGGTTCAAGATTTGCTGAATTAAAAAGTTGCAAATCTAAAGGAAGCAAATTAATTTTGAGCAACACTTGTGCTTTTGATGCTTTGACGTCGTTATTGATGGTTTGTTGCATATTATTAGTAAATATAAATTAAAATATTGTTTTGTTTATAAATTTTATATTAGATACCTACTTTGTTTTATAAGGGTAAGAATGATCGGGTATAAAAATATTTTAATTTATAAATAATTCAATTCAATTTTTTCATAATAAAGTTACGATTTCATAAGTGAAAGTTATTTGTGTGAACTGTATAAGATTTAACTTTTTTTCAAGAACCTGTACACATAATATTTTTAAATTAAAAGAAAATAACCGCATGACAAAGTTACACTACGTTTTTAAATTATGTATAATTTCGTTCAATATTGAACTTAAAATATCTATAAAAACAAACAAAAATTTAAATAAATATTCAGATTTTTCGGTTACATGGTTAACTATTTACAAAAATTTTTTTTTTTTAATTTTAATCCTTAGCTTTAAAAATTAGACATCTTATGAATATTTCAGTACAAAATCAAATTTTCGTGAGTTTTGCATATATTGTCAATATTTTCATTTTAGTCACATATAAAAACAAGTATCATTATACGCTCAACTTTTTTTTAGTTTTTACTAACAACGAAAATGTTGAGGAAACTTGTATTAAATTTTAATCTATTTTGACCGAGCGAAGATATTGTTAATGATAATGAACCTAAAATTTTTTTGGTCAATAAATATGTCAAAATATTTTAAACATTTTATGAAGTGTTGAAAACGTAAATTTTAATATTTGTTAAAAATTTCATATATCTACGGTTATTATTTTATGTGTTACACTAAAAAGCAAGATCGATTTTTCAAAAATTTGCATTGCATAAAAATTCCCAGTTTTTCCTTAACTTTTTGTTTATTTTTCCCGACGCATTTAAAAACTATTGAGAATTTTTACTATTGACCCCCAAATGTACCAATTAAATTCACTTCCCTACCAGAAATGATACTGATGAAGAAGATTCAAGCACTTTTATTACCACAAAACTTGATGAAAGACAAAAAAAACATACAACATTGTAAAATCATACATTTATTGCTCCGCTCAGAATCTATTTCAATTGTTTTTTAGGAAATATAATTAAATTTTGAAAAAAATACAACATGATAAAGTAATTACAAATATAAATCAAATAAAATATGGGATAATTGCTCAATTTTAAGATTTTAATGTAAAATTTTTAATTATTTAAAGATATTCTAAAGGAGTTTTACTCAAAAATGTTAAAATAACATATGTGATTTTTAATTTCATTAAAATATATGGATGGACCCCTAATAATTGTGCGTTTAATTTTCAGGTATCTTATTGTGATAGTGACAATTTTGTAACAGCACATAAAGAAATTAATACTAATGTAGAGTTTTTAAATTTTATATTGGAGATTATAAAAGACGGAGTATTAAAATCTACTTATACTAAAAGAGCGGATATCATAATGACATTTATGAATCCTGAAATACGTGCATTGGAATATGGCAACTCTTTGGTCACATGTGAAGCGACAATAAGTAATATAATAAGTACTCTTTTAAGTGATATCCCATCAGCGATTGAGGTTGCTGAGTGCATATCATGTGACTACAAATCTGAAAGACCAATTATGTATTTCACATACCAAATGGGTAAAGAGGACAATTTGGATCAGTTGCAAAGATTTTTAGATGATCGCGTAGAAACTGATTTTATAAATTGTGCGCAAATTGGCTGTAGTAATATGAAATGTGTGAAAACAAATATATCGAACATTAATTTATTTATTGACGTTCTTTATTGGGAAGGTAAGTTTATAAAATTAATGAATATTACTAAACATTATATTTTTAAATATTTTTAAATTTCTAGGAGAAAATTATCAGTGTAGTACTGAAGCCGCGAGTGTAATACAAATAAGATTATGTGACATTCCTCCAATTCTGATTAGTGAGACAGTAACATTTCAACTTCGCGGCGTGATATCATTTCATGAAGGAAAGTCTAAGCTTAGAAATTCTATTGGTCATTATACAACTTACACAAAACGTGAAACAAAAACCTGGGAGTTGTATGATGACCTTAAATCTAAACCTATACCAGTTAAGGACACAACAAAAGTGCCGTGTGAATTTTTATTCTACACAATTTAAATATTACTTTTATCCAAATTGAGTTTTTAAATAATGTTTTTAATTGAAGAGAAAGTTAAAATTTTAAAATGATTTATAAAATAAATCAAAGTACCTATTGACTATAATATGTGTAATAATTAAAACCTACCTCTAACTTTGGTATTGGCAAAAATTAATCAAATACAATTTAAAATTACGTTAAACGTTTTTATCTAAAACCAATTCGTACCTAATTAACTTATGCAATATAAAATAATTTTGCATTGTAGGTGTATATGGGAAGTGTATAAATTGTTGTCATTCCGTATGTGTCACCTGCAATTATAAAAATCTACAAAGTTAAAGTAAAAATCATCAATCAAAATAAATTATTCATGACAATAATTTATACAGATACGAATTTTTTTAATGGATGTAAACTAATTCGCAGTTATATTTAATAATTTCTTACAGTTTTATAAGTTAAAAAATTAAATCTCAGAATTGGTTTTTACAATTACATATTACGTTAAATATATATATAATATGTAATATGTATATATATATATATATATATATATATATATATATATATATATATATATATATATCCATGTACTTGAGTGTTTATTACTACTTTATTCGGTCATAAACATTGTGAGAAATAACTAAGGACTAAGGGGCACCTATAGATCCTTTTTACCTATGTACCCAAAACCCTTCGAATAAAGTTAAAGGAAATTTACTTGATTTAATTATGTCCAGATCATCTCCCTATTAACGATGTGAATTTTTGCTGAAAAATTAGATATACGCTATAAAAAAAAATAGCATTCGAATGCATATTTAAGGCGTTTAAATATTTGGTAAATATTTAAATATATGTATATATTTTTTTTTACGGGTGTAAATGCGTCAATGTGAGAAATGCGTTTTTCCGGGGAAATCGGGAAAATTCGATACCGGCGACCGTCGTGCAAATTCATGCTAATGACGTGCTAAAACATGGTAAAAAAAAAATGCTAAAAAAGTGATTATTTCCATGGGGTGGGGCTGGAGTAACGTTACGCCGGCCCCACCCATGGTTTTTTTTAAATAACTCGTAAAAAACGTTCGTGCAAATTCTAAAAATAGTCGTGCAAATTCATGCTAATGACGTGCTAAAACATGGTAAAAAAAAAATGCTAAAAAAGTGATTATTTCCATGGGGTGGGGCTGGAGTAACGTTACGCCGGCCCCACCCATGGTTTTTTTTAAATAACTCGTAAAAAACGTTCGTGCAAATTCTAGAAATAGTCGTGCAAATTCATGCTAATGACGTGCTAAAACGTGGTAAAAAAAAAATGCTAAAAAAGTGATTATTTCCATGGGGTGGGGCTGGAGTAACGTTACGCCGGCCCCACCCATGGTTTTTTTTAAATAACTCGTAAAAAACGTTCGTGCAAATTCTAAAAATAGTCGTGCAAATTCATGCTAATGACGTGCTAAAACATGGTAAAAAAAAAATGCTAAAAAAGTGATTATTTCTATGGGGTGGGGCTGGAGTAACGTTACGCCGGCCCCACCCATGGTTTTTTTTAAATAACTCGTAAAAAACGTTCGTGCAAATTCTAAAAATAGTCGTGCAAATTCATGCTAATGACGTGCTAAAACATGGTAAAAAAAAAATGCTAAAAAAGTGATTATTTCCATGGGGTGGGGCTGGAGTAACGTTACGCCGGCCCCACCCATGGTTTTTTTAAATAACTCGTAAAATACGTTCGTGCAAATTCTAAAAATAGTCGTGCAAATTCATGCTAATGGCGTGCTAAAACATGGTATAGTTTTTTTTTTTAAAGCTCAATGGGGGGGGCCAGTGTAATGTACGTTCAAACAATTAAATAGGTATTACGGTTTTTATTATATATACCATAAAACTGTATAAAACATTTATGTACACTATACTAGGTTATTAAGACAGTGAAAAAATCAATCTTTTTACGTAAATTCCAATTATTGAGAATGTGCTGATAACATCGTGTAATCTAGCTATAGAACAGCCATCATAGATGCAGTGGTGATTTTACTTAAAACGATAGTTAAAATGAGAAAAGTTTTTATTGATATACCAGCTGACCCAGGCCTGGATTAATCATTTAGGGACCCAATGTACTTTCTCCACAATATGGAGAAATTACGATTAGATGTTATATTATGTTCCATAAATACACGTAAAGAACAAGTTTTATTTTCTAACGTTGGTAGATAATTATATATTCTATGAAATAATATGCAACTATAAATTAAGTAAAACTGCTTTTTTTTCATTACTCAGTACCTAGTCAAAAAATAAATATTACACTGATAATGTAAATATGGCAATATTATAAAATTACTTTTACGACGACACTCGTATACAATTTAAAATTTTAAATACTACGCTCAAAAATGTTCTCGGATCACGGATTGAAGAATCTTGTTATAAACCGTGCATCGAAATATTTAACCAATTTTGTAGCTTATATATATGTATCGAACATTAATACCTGCAGAATTATCAGACAGTTTGACCTAAATGTGATCAAACTATTTGTGCAAAAATCAAAACCGCTTCAATTATTTTAATTGACAAATAGTTTATAACTATTAACTAAATAAGATTTAAAATAAAAATGTTTTTTTTTTTAATCTAAGAGGTTTAAATGTATCCTCTTTCACTCATGTGAGTGCATCCTTAACGGCACGTCGGCACTCATGTAAGTGGATACTTAGGGTAGGCACCGAACGTTCGTATCTCATGAAGTTATAACTAACAGTCTATACAGCGTTTTTAATTTTTAAGCATTTGTATTTACGTAAGAGACTATCACAGGGTTGGCCAACCCAAGACCCACCTTGAATAATTGTATGTTGATGGATTTATTTTTTTATGAATTTACTAAAATGTTTTAATTTATTTTGAGACAGGGCTTATGGAGACGAATTCGTCAAACCATGTTTTCATCAATTTAAGTTTAAACACTACATTTATTAGCCCTGTAGTGTTTTAGTCAACATTATCTTTTATTTAGACTATTTGTATCTGTATATAATATGATAGTTATAAACATAAAATGATAGACGACGAAAATCGTTTCGATATTAAAAAAACATAATTAGGGACAGTGGCGTAGAAAAAGGATAAAAAATCTGATGTTAAAAATCTGAGTGTGGCAATATAATCACTTACTACCAAGTACCTACCAGTACTTCATTGCGTTTATTAAACTTGTACCCTAATTTGTACCCTAATTGAATAATAAACATCTCTATAGCAGAATAATGATATGTCTAAACGAAGTTAATAATTCTGAATTAATATTAACAGTAGTACAGTACACATACAGTAACAATTAGTAAAATATAAAATAAATTTTATATTGAAATCTACGTATTTACTATTTTTCAATAGCCAGATGTACATATTTATGTATTTTTACCAAGGTTCTAAATTATATCAATCTCACTCCCCCGGAGTCTTTAGCAAATTCATTGAGAACTTCATAGGTACATTGAAATCATTTCAGAAAGAATACTTAGCAATGCTAAACTATAACTCAACCTATTTTCTTCAATATTATTTAGAGATTACAGATGTGCCAACAATCTTTTTAGTATTAAACTATTGAAACGCTATAAAGCTGCCTCGAGGTAGTAGGTAACGAAGCAGTATAATATTTTATTATTTCAACTATAATATTATTACCTAATTTATAAATATTATTACCGTAGACTTTAATTTTGAATAATCGTAAAACGACATAAAACGCAACGCAGTTAAATAATTTGATAACAATAAGTCCTACATGGTATATCCATTGAAAAAGGCCAGGGAGGGGGGACGGTTGAACCCCTAAATCCCCTGGCTACGCGGGTTGTAACCGAGGACGGGGAAGCAGTTGGCGGGGAACTGTTTTCCCAACAGGTGTATCAAAGCGGCCAGCCTAGCCCTGCTGCCCCCCCCCTCTTCAAAAGCCGGCGAGACACGACGCGCACGCGAATGACGCGTCGTGAGACACGCGCGAGTCGGCGGGAGTCTCGTCGCGGACGTGGCCGAAAAGCAGTTGGCGCACGCCGATCCCTCCGGCCGGTCTGTTTTCGCACGCAGTTCGCGTCGTAATTTATAATCGCTATCGTCGTTTTACCGTAAATCTCGTGGCGAATCGTACGGCGACAATCACACACACACACACACACTTCGTTATTACGTCGTGCGTCCATGACGCGTACGTCGAGCGCCTGCCGACAAGAGGGTCGCGGTCGTTTGCGTGCGGACGACGTCACGTCCGACGTATACATCATTGACGACGCTCGCGATCGATCGATCGCCGTCGCGACGGCAATAACAAAGTAATAAAAACGTAATCGTCGCCGTCGAATGGTTCACGACGGGGCAGGCGGTGTGTGATTGCGATATACGCGCGCGCTTCGGCCGTTAAACGGCGAATACCATTCGATCACACACTACACGTACGTGACACGTCGTCGACGAGTCGCGAAACGATCGTGCTGTAGTCGTCGTCATCGTCGTCGGATTTCGCGATTCGTTTCTCGGGAACGCGCCGCCGGACGTGCGCGAATCGTCGTGGCCAGTCATTAGTGTGCACGATGTAACGTGCACCGACACTATTGTACACGTGCGAACACGCGTGATTCCTGATAATTCAAATGTGGACAAGTCGATGACAAAAAAAAAAAAAACACAAAACAAAACTCGAGTAAGTCTAGTCGAATAACATTTTGGTCCGTGACGTCATGACGTGCTAAATCTAAGGTAACAGTGTCAATATGATTCGGAGGAGAAAAATAATTATGATTTCACAATAGCCCAGATAAAACTATCAAATCGACTCGACACGGTCGAAAAAAAGATTAATACTATATGTTTTCCTGTAGGTATTCAATTTGAAAATCATTGCGGATAATAATATGCTCGGGAAATTATAATCAAAACAGTCAATAGCACAAGAATTGTCGAATACAATTTTTTTTGAAAAATTAATGTTTTAATTTTCACTCGTAAACCGGGGGTGATCAATGCATTCGTGTTTTTACAGTTATTTACAGTACCGTTGTCGTACAAAAGCAAAGGAAATGGTCGTACAAATTATTATTCTCCCTCAGTAGTAAAGTACGACCCCCATACAAAAATTATCAAAGAAATTTGAAAAAAAAATTATGCGTTGTTATAGATGTTGCGTTGATGGATCAATGATCAGTTTTGACGCAGCAACGTCACTTATTCTCAAGGGTCAGAGGGTGAGGGGACCGTTGCTTATGAAACACATTTAAGTGTATCATCCATGTCCTGTGTATTTGGTATAGGTAATTATATAATTATATCTATAATAGATATTAGATGTATTTGTTAATGAATGTGTGGTGTGGAGAAAAAAAAAGTCACAAATAGTTTAGCGTGCCACTATAAATAAGTTTACACTAATAAATAATCAATATAAATTAATAAATCTACTATACACATTAATATGTTTAGTAATTGAAACATATTATTATTTATGAATGAAACGTATTTAATATGAATAATTGCTAAATTGCAATATTTACAACCCGATTCATTACGAATTTACAATTAATTCAGGATAAAATCACTGAGTAACCATCTAACCGGCTTTAACTCGATAGACGGTAAGCCGGGCAAAACGTCGGTAAATAAAGTACGTATCGTATTTATTACTGTCCTTAATCATTTTTGGACTGTTTAGAGGTCTGAAACTCGGTTAACCAATCCGATTATCGAGATACCTACCGGCCGTATCCGGCACAGTTACAATTAATGCATTATTTTGAATTGCGTTACAAAGGAAAATATTATAAATTGATAATTTATCGAAAAATAGTGCATCGATTCGGAAATTATGGATCGTATGTAAGAGAGGTGTATAGGGAGATGGATAGAAAGGCGTACCCGATTGAACAAAATTAACAGACAGCCTCAAGAATATACCTACGCGTAAGATCCGCAGTACCTAATAATGTACTTTGAATAATAATTATTGGATTACATCGTACCAAGTATCTTAGATACAGTATCTGCAGTGTGTAGTATCTTTTTTAATATGTAGAATGTGTCCGGTGTTTTGAAATCTAGGAGGCAAAATATTGATGAATTTAGTGTCTTTGCGGTGGCGTATTTAGAATTTTCCAAAGGGGGGATCAAAATAAGAAATTTAATAGGGACCCCTTAATTAGTATTAAGCTTAAATGACTACTGGACAAATGTATGATTTATATACCTATAGGTACTGCGTTAGTATAAATTTGAGGACTTAGCTCCGTGGCACAACAACAAAGTTACAAAAGAGTTACAAAATACACGAAAGTATGAGATCACATATTTAAATGAGATAATTTACAAATAAACCCCGTAAAATTTTGATTATTTTTTACTCTAATTTTGCATTTAAATAATTAAATATATAACAACAGTAGATATGTTTTGAAAAACTTAATATAATTTATATTTAATAGTTAACTAATATTAAAAAGTAACAACGTATTTTATTCTGAATTATATTTTATTTTTATTTTACGTAACCAAATTTAGTTTCCTAGATTTTTTAGATAATTCGTCCACAACTTGCTAGTCAAAAAATCTAATTATTTCACAAATTACTATTTACCAGTGTCAAAGAGCCATAGATCTAAAAATCTAAAATAAATTTAGTTTTAAATAAAAAAAAGTATCCATCTCAAATCTTGGGGGGGGGGTCAAAATCAAAGCCAATGATCCCTCCCCCCGTAAATACGCCACTGTATCTTTGTATACGCTGATAGACGCCTAACTTTCGAATGTCCGAGCCCGTCTCTGTAAATGGCGCGTGCCGCTGTAAGGTATACACGGACACACGATATCGAACGCGATTCGAGAAGATTTTTGAAAAGAACGTCCGGATCGTCATCGTAAAATACTATGGGCGTTCGCGTGACAGCGGCGAAAACTGGCACAGCCAGTGCCGACAATATTATATCGTTTGACCGCCGCCGCCGGCACTCGTCATCACCCGAGCACGTAGTCTGACCGGCCCCGCCACCCCGCAGTCGTCTTTGTCGATCGCCGCGATCCCACCAGCAAGGTCGTCGTACGCGATTTCGTCCCAACAGCCGTAGATAAAGTGCGTTCTCCGCTTTATGTTACTCGTTAGTCGTTACTCATAGCGTGCATTGTGTATGTATGTGTGTGTACGTTTGTGTGTGTGTGTGGGTGTGTGTGTTTCGTTTTGTGTATACCACTGATAACGACGAGCTGATAACACGCGATTTCGTGATAATAACATCGCAGGGCACGGACCGACGTGTTGATATTATTCCGTCGTCTCTCGACCCGTTTATTTCATTTCTCATCCCGTCGAAACGAAATATCTTCCGGTCCGCAGGCGGTTCGACGGACGGGATCGTCGCTGAAAAACGACGGTGACCTACACTCCGCCGTTTTCGGGTGTCCAGGAACCGCAGTCGCAGGCGTCGTCGTCTGATGACGTGTTGACGGGGTATCCGCAGACGCCGCGCGACGGTCTCGTGTTGTCGCCGCCGGTGGCATGGAGGCGATCGTGCGATCGAGTCGGACGCGTTTCTCGCCGTTTTTCTGCCCCGTCTCGTCCGACGCCGGCACACCGGGCGACTCATCTACGGCCCTCGTCGTCGCCCGGCGTCCATTCAACGGTGGTACCGTTGCTGTCTGTGTGTCGTAAGTGGTCGCTGCCGACCGTTGACCGTGGGGCCTGTCGTCCGGTCTGTTTGATCGCGCTGACCGACGGTTTGTCGGTTTGCCGACAGTTTGTGTTGACGGCATTCATGAGCATGTTCCGTTAAAATTGTGTCATCGAAATTTCTCAACGAAAGGTATGATCTTCCAATTCATTTGTCTTTTGGTCTATATCGAATAAATTATATAAGACAATTTAGTTTACCTATTCTTGATATTAACTACATTATATGCTGTTTTTCTGGGTCAATACCTATTTAACCATATCTTCAATTAATATTTAAATAAATAACATCATTACAATCTTCACTATGTCTAATTGACAGTTATTATTTATACATAATATGTGTTTATATTGTGAGAAAACAGCCAGGGAGTATTAATTGATCATTATTTGTAATTATGATTTAATTGATTAAATCAAGTCGTTATTTCATGTACTTTTTATAGCAATCGTAAAATTGAAATACTTATATGATCAACTCTTGCTTGTTTTCATTGTATGGATAGAATTTTCATATGAATCAGTTAACCTTTTTGTCTTTCTATCCAATTTTTAAGTGCTAGAATAATAATTTGACCTGATTGACTTATTATAATTGATTAAACTTTTGAAATTTATTTGTTTTTAAAGATTTTGAGGTATCTTGGTTATCAGATTGATAATAATTTACAATCATTATTATTATAATTAGGTATTATTATTATTATTATTTTTATTTTTTATTTTTTTTACCTATTTGATAGTTTTAAAAATTATATAAATAGGTTCTTAGTAGGTATTCTTGCTAGTATTAGTTAAACATTTAAGTAATGATAAATTATATCAATTGCAAGCTTATTTTCTATGAAATTACTTAGGTACCTTATTTTTCCTGTTTGAATTGACAACCATAGGGGATAACTATCATCTTACTTCCTCAATTAATCACCTAATTTATAAATGTTTTTTTTAACTGATACATATTGTAAATATTATAAGTATTTAAGTATTATTTTATCCATTTGTCTTAATTTTTGTAATTTGGGTTTTCTTCACATAGATAAAAAAATTAAGCGTGAAGTTAAGTCTACAGGCATTAACCTATTAATTGCATCTAATTATCTTAGATATGTCTTCTCAATTTCATCCAAAAAAAAATTTCACTTAAAAGGGGTCAATAGCCAATGCAATTGCCCTTCCTTTTATAGTTTTATTTAATGCTATTCAATTTATTTAATACAGATTCCTTGAAATCGATTAGTAGAATTTTGGTCTACCCATTAGGTTCAGATTATGTTTAGTCCAACAATGTTATTCCAATATTTTTTATCCTATTAGGTGAAGACCATAATACACTAAAGCCTAAAATCCAACATATTTTTCATCTAATTCATGTAATTTAATTTTTGTAGTCCAAAATACATTAGGTTATTATATATTCCAATATTTTTTTTTTATCCAACCTATGTAGTCTTTAAAACTCAATTTCAAAAATATATTTACTGCCCAAATTTTAATGAAGTAGGTACCATGATTTAAGTTAAATGATTTTATTTATATGATTTTCACATTTGAAATTAGTGTTCCTTACAGAATTATTTATTTAAAGATAATATTTTTAACTCACCAGAAGAAACTGAAAATTCTTTTATCCAGATAAGGGGTGGTTTTGCACGTTTCAAATCTACTGTATAAATGAACTGTCAATCAAGAAAGAGTTGAACACATTGTAAATAATTATGAACATTATAAAGAACCAAATAAAGGCAGTGTATATATCTTATAATATTTATCACTTAAAACTATGCAGTGATCTAAATCGTAATAAACTAAATTTACAGAAAAATGTATGTTATTTGTATTATTATAATTTACTATTGGACTTAAAAAATAATGGATAAAATAACATTAGATAAAACTATATGATGAATGCAATTGACGGATGGACTAAACAAAAATTGACTTAGATATAGCACATAATATATGGTTATGACCATGTTATTTTATTTATTACGATAACAGAACTTATATATAAATATAGATAAAGTAGAACTCCGATTATCCGACCGCCAATCATCCGGACGTCCAATTAACCGGACGAGAAAAAAAACGGCATGTGTTGTTATTCATACACGTGTCTCATAATCGTTTTCAGATTAGATAAAGAATAGGTATATATTATTCTTAATTTTTCAAAATAAAATAAATAATGTGCCTAGTCAGCTTTTTTGTGGTTTTAAAATATGTCACATAAGTATTACATAATATATAATAAAGGCTTATTTTGCTTCAGTTAAATATATAATAAAATTATTTGTTTATGGTTACAAATTTTAAATCATATTACATATATATATATATATATATATATATTAATAATAAATACATACATACAATATATTCATACAATTATATAACTTTTGACATGTCATATGTCAATCATCCGGATATTTGCTTATCCGGACCATCCTTGACATTAATTATTCTGTATGGTCGGTCGGAGCTCTACTGTATTGGCTAAATTAGTGATTCTAATACTTAAACGAGAAATTCACATTCGTATACTTAAGAATAATTTTACAAATTTACCTTATTTTTATTTGATTCAAATCTTTTTAATAACATTATTTTTACACATTATTTTATGCATTAAAATATAATATCCTACAATTTTCACTTGTCACTTGTTTTTTATATATCTTGTTTGCTGTAGATAATAACTTGTCCTAATTTTCTATATATACCTACCTTAATAAATATATCAAGTTATTAGATAATTAAGAAGTACTTAAAAAATGATGGGTTAAATGAACTAGATGAATATTATATTATACTTTATGCTTTAATAAGTAATACATTTTTAGAGTTTGCTATAATCTGGTTGAATTAAAAGATTGCCAGTTTACAATAAAATATGACTACATAAACTAACAGATTAGATTAAACCATGTTATACTAACTATGCAAATTTATCGCTGCATGAGGTGTAAAAAGTTATCATCAATGTTTAATTTTTTTTTTTTTTTTTTTGACATAATATAACTAAATTAATCATAACTATGGATGTTCACCAATCGAGCTTGGTACATTTTAAGTTGATCCACTAAATATGCATAGTTTTTTTTTTTAAGATCTGTAGAACAATCAATATTATTTATGTATATATTTATTTATTTATTTATTTATTTATGTAACTGTACTGAAATACAAATAAAAATAATATTCAAATATTTGTCTTGTTGAAAAGAAATGTGAGTTTTTATTTTAAATAGGTACCTTTTATGATAAATAACAAATATATCAGGTTTTCATTATATTTTTAGCTAATTAATGTAAATTTTTCACAGATTAAGTAATCATTGGAATATGAGGCAGCAGGGTTGGCTACGTATTTTGGCGATTTTAGCGTTTTCGTGGATTGCTTTTCTATTGGTAACAGTCAAATTAGTACGGCAACAAGATGCCAATGATGGAGATTCATCTCAAAGACTCGCTAGAGCTCTCCGAGAACTTGATAAACTACACAAAAGCAACGCTGAGTTAAATGCTTTAGTGTTGGATTTAAATGACAAGTATTATTTTCATAATGTTTAACAAGAATGTGGAATATTAGTAAATTAATAAATTGCATGAATTATTAAATAGGTCAGATTATCAAACATAAATTCCATTACTTCATAATATTGTATAAAAAGTTTACTATTCATTAAAATGATTTAAATTAATTAGAGAAATCTATTAAATTACATACAGTAATTACATTATTTCTTTGTGATAGTTGAAGTATGTTTTGACTTCATAATATGATTAGTAAAATGTAGTTATTTAAAATTCAAGCAATTTTCTTCCAGACATATGCAAAATAAATAAACTACCTTAATATTATTAATAATTGTGAGATATGTTTTGTTTTCAGTCCTAGAATAGACAATAAAAAAGTTCTTTTGACTTACATTCAAAATTCTAAAGGAGGTGGACTAAATGGACCATCTGAAGAATATGAACTTTTGCGTCGTCGTATATATTCCAATACTAAAGAACTTTGGAACTATGTCAATTCTGAATTACAATCATTGAATAAAGAAGTTGATAGTATTGAATATGAACGCATTGCCAGAATAAAAAATATTGTTGGTGAACATTATAGATCTTTATTAAAAGACGTCTCAAATTTAGCTGAAGTTGATAATCATTCTACATGGAGACAACAGGAATCTGAAAATCTTAGTAATTTAGTTCAAAAAAGATTAAAGCATTTACAGAATCCATCAAATTGTGCCAAAGCAAGAAAACTAGTTTGTGACTTAAATAAGGTATATTTTAAATTCCATTTTCCATGTAAATTCCAATATGTAAACATTAATAATTTTATAGGGCTGTGGATATGGATGTCAACTGCACCATGTTGTTTATTGTTTTATTGTTGCTTATGCAACTGAAAGAACATTAATATTAAGGTCTAAAGGTTGGAGATATTCTAAAGGAGGGTGGCAAGATGTATTTTTACCATTAAGTGACACGTGTCTTTTACCAAATGGTGAAACAACGAACCGATGGCCAGGTAATAACAAAAATCATGAAATTTGTATTATTGATTTTTTTTTCTTTGTGCTTTCATAATTTCATGAATTTCAGCTCATCAAAACACTCAAGTTATTACTCTACCTATAATTGATTCAATCAACCCAAGACCTCCTTTCCTTCCTCTTGCATTGCCCGAAGACTTAGCCCCACGATTGAATGTCTTGCATGGAGATCCTGTAGTTTGGTGGATTGGTCAATTTCTCAAGTATATGCTCCGGCCGCAACCAGCTACTAGTAATAAATTAGATGAGTATGCCAAAAAAGTCAAATTCCAAAAACCAATTGTCGGGTAATTCTTTATTTTATATTTTTATTAGTTTTATTTTTATATTTTCTGTTATTCTGTTAAAATGTATCACGCCATGCATACTTCAATGTCTTATTATTGTTTAATTTGTTTAGAGTTCACATTAGAAGAACAGATAAAGTTGGTACAGAAGCTGCATTCCATAAATTAGATGAATATATGATCCATGTCGAACAGTATTATAAATATAGAGAACTAAGTAGTAAAGTTGATAAAAAACGAGTTTATTTAGCTACTGATGAGCCAAAATTGTTTTCTGAAGCCAAACAAAAGTGTGTATAGTTAATTTGCTTTTTATTTCTTGCATAATTAACCATTAGTTTATACAATTTTATGTTTATTTTATTCATTCTAGGTATCCTGAGTATGAAATAATTGGCGATGAAAACATATCTAAAACTGCGTCCATAAGCAAACGCTATTCTGATCAATCTCTCAGCGGTATCATCACAGATATACATTTTTTGTCACTCAGTGACTACTTAGTTTGTACTTTTTCATCTCAGGTGATTGATAGAGTTACTAAATTAAATAAAAATTTGTAAATTCTCAATATAATAATTTTAATGATTACTAATCTAGACAATATGTATCTGGACAGTTCATAACTTGTGTTTTAAGTTTTTAATCAAACCCAATGTGTAGTTTAAAAATTTGAACTGTGTGATTCTGACTAAAATTTTAAATATTCTAGATTCTGTAAATTTTTACTAAGTTCATTAAGCTGTAAAATCTAGACTGATATTCAAAACTCCAAATTTTTTTATGTTTCATATCTCTACTTGAACCCATAATACCTTAATTAAGAAAATTACTTGTTTAAAAAAAAAATTTCAACCTGTAACCTGCCTTGTTTTTATAACCTATTAAATTATATTTTAATTTTATAGTGTGTAGTAACTCAATGAGTGAGCGTTGATCGTAGGTGTCACGTAGAAAAAAATACCTCTTTTTTCAAATATATTGACATAGTTTTTCATAACAAGTAATAGAAATATGTATTCAATCTTAGATTAGAGGAATGTTGATAATACATACTCTGGACTTTTAAATTTTAGTCAAGATTTTAACAGATATTTTGTACATAAGAGACAAGACAAAATAATTGAATCTAGAAATAATATTTTGACCAGATTCATACAATTGAATATAATTTATGGTCTAAATCTATGTATTGCGATTTTTGGTCCAAATATGAGTTGTCTATATACAGAGTGAAGATTTGTACCACTTATGTTATGAAAATTCTGGTTTTTTATATTTAAATCTTATAAAATTAATTTTTCTATTTCATTATTTCTATTTTTAAAGGTGTGTCGAGTGGCTTACGAGATAATGAACAGTCTCCACCCTGATGCATCAACAATGTATACATCTTTAGACGACATATATTATTATGGCGGTCAAAAACGCCGACTTCATGTCGCTGTATTACCCCACAAAGCCGATGGACCTCACGAAATGAATTTGCAAGTTGGTGATGAAATTGCAGTTGCTGGTAACCATTGGGATGGTTATTCTAAAGGAACAAATTTAAGAACAAAAGAAAATGGTCTTTACCCTACATTTAAGGTGTGTATTTTTGTAGAAGTCATAAAAAATGATAATTCTATCAATTTATTATTTTCAGGTTTCTCCGAAAATAGAAACCGCACGTTTTGCCAGCTATCCAGATGTAACATTAAGTTCTAATGAATTACAAGAAAAAAAAAGATAACTAAGTTATTGACTACTAGACTGATACAAATAAGTAACAGTGACGTGCTCGTTATAGCCCAAAGCTTTGAATGCATTTAATTCAACCAGAAAATAACAAACCATGTATAAATATACGTAATTTATTGAATAGGAAAGTCAACACATTTTAATGAATGCAAATTCAAATAATTTTAGTGCAATAATATAAAGTAATTTTTTTAATTTAAATATGATATTAATATTATAGCTCTCTTTCCATTACTAGTCTTTCAATGTTCTACTTAAAATCCCATTTGTGTCTTATGATATTCACTATGAAAATATTCATCACATTCTAGCTTTAATTTTTTTCTACTTGGTTATTAAGAAAAATGTGTCTTTCACCTACTTATGTTAACACTTTTATTTTCATTTATTAATTTTCTGTCTTTCAACTTATAAGAAATTTTTTAAGTTAAATACAAATCTTGAACAATAAGTAAAAGTCTAAAAATTTGATCGAAAATAATCTGTACACAGGTATCATATGACACAAATGATTTTAAAATTTATGATTACCAAACCACTGAACTACTTACAAATTTGTTTTTTTTTATTTTTAATTACTTTTATTGTTAATTTGTTTGTTTTATTTTTTATAGTTATATGTTTTTTATAAGATATTTGATACTCAACTTTCTACTGATATGTATTAACAGCTTCAAGCTTAATTATTTTTACCACTAGTTTCCTAACAAAGTATTTTATTTTAGACAAATTATGATGATTTTTTTTACTATTTATTAATTCCTAAATTGTTTTATCATATTATAGTGTTCTTTGATAGAAAAAATTATACGATTCGGTTAGAAACAATGTAATAATTTTTAATAACTATACAATGCTCGTATGTTAATGCAAATAAATATTAATTTCCCACTCAATCATATTAGATCTCTTAGTTCTAACCCATAATGCAACTAAAAGATCTAAGACCTGTGTTTGTATATTAATTTCAAAGTCTCTTTGGTATTACTTTTTACCTCATCATAGTATTTTGTAGTGTTGTTTTTTATTTAGATTTTTTTATCAAACAAAGAATGTGGTTTCAAATAAATTGTTTTTTTTTCTTTAAGTATTTCTTGAAACCATACATAAACTCTAATAGTCAATAATAAATAAAGTAGCATACCTTAAACATTTATAAGCTACTAAATAATTATTTTAACTACCATTAATCATGCTTATTTTATTATTTTTGGAACATAAACACATGCTATACGAATCAATTTAGGACATAAACATACGAGTTTAAGTGATAAATCATCTTAATGTAATTTTGTTTTGAAAAATATTCTCTTTAATTTGCACATGCAATGTACCCCCACATCAACACATATTTCTCTATTGTCTACCTAGAATCGATGTTTGAAAATCAGTTCTTTATGGGGACCTGTTAAGTATAAACTAGTGAATATATTCATGTGTTTCAAGCAATTTAGTATCATTTGTAATTTGTGCTGGAAAAAGGTACCAGTGTTTATAGATTTTGGATGATTAATATCTTACTATTCCAAGTACATTTATTTTGTCTAGTTTTATTGTAATTAATCTTTATGTATTATAAAATGTAATTTGTATATTTCTTTTTTTTTTTTTATGTAATTTATACGTTTAGTTATAACTGTTATGGGTGGTTGATTATTCTATACTTACAAACAATATCATTGTAATTTTTATAAATATATCTCTATTTTCTTGAAGCTATCTTCTGCCCATCTAACAATTGAAATATTGGTCTATGAGCAGTATGAACATAATTATTATGTGATCAAAGGTGTTCATTTAAAAGGCATAGAGTAACTTTTGTATAATTATCAAAAATAACAAAAATGTATGTCAAAAGAAACTATGAAATTGATTTTATTGCTCTCTAGTATAGTGTATAAAATTTTACTTAGTGCTTTTTAACTGAATGCTTATGATATGTTAATTTAACATATGCAGTTAACATTGTATTTCTGATCAAAGTTACTAGTTAAAAAACATTTGAATTTATTTTCATACATGTGATCTCTTAATTTTATCAATCAAACAAAGTTCACTTTAACCATTATTGTATTTTGTGTCAAAATATTAATCATGACGATAATTATTACTTTATTTTTCATCTTTATGACTGTACAAATGTCTATTTAACCATAGAATTTGATTTTTTTAATATATATAGTTAATAGTTATGTACTGTTTATATCAGAGTATATTATGACATTTTAATTACATTATTTTTCATATCTGATGTACTGATTTCTAAAATATCGTTCTTGTATTTTTTTTTTCTTTTTTCAGATAAATTACTTTTGTTTTACCATTCTTTTTACAGTATTTTAATGTCTTAAATGTAATGTAAAATACTATGTATTAAAAGCCAAATAGTATTTTTTAAACTTTGTTTTGTGTACTTATAAAATTATTGACTATTTTAGATTTTTAGCTAAGAGAAACATTTATTCGTTTTACAACAATGTTTATTTGTCTCTGAAGACAACTTTTTATTCACTATACTCTGTCCAAAAGTTTCATCCAGCAACTCTATAAATCAGAAATCGCACCCAGATGGTATAATCAATGGAATCAACTGTTTTTACTTCAATTTTCAACTTTTAATGGCTGTAAATACTACATCCATATGATCTATATAAAACTTTGGACACAGGTAGAATTACATGATATAAATCTTTTGGTAGCAAAAGTGTTGTCCAATTTAAACAAAAATTTTCTAAAATGTATAAATAAATGGTATATTCTTACACTAATTTTGTTCGAGGAGCAAAGCATCATGGATACCCATGATGTGTAGTATGTCTAACTTTTTTATACAGGTAAATAATTGAATAATTATTTTCTATATTCTACCAGGTATTTCAAATGAGAATTGTCAAACTTGTTCCAATTTTTAAATAAATTAAGTGTGTAATATTATTTTTAAATAGTATTGAATAAAACAAAAAAATTTACTGCTGAAAAAGCCTGGGGATCCTGGGATGTTAAGTCATTGCAGTGTAATAATGTTACCTAACCTTTTTTCAATCAACACCCACATTTTAAATTGCAAATATCTCACATTCGCCAAATCAATCAAAAATAAATTATGGTTTAATTTTTATGGTCAGCAATTTAATTAAAGTAAAAAAATCAATTGAATTTAACTTTTTCAATAATTTTTACTGTTAAAAGTAAATATCTGTTAAAAATATAAGTTATAGGTACTAAAATACAAATGAAGTTTATTGGCAATGATGTAATAAGATAAAACCTCTTGAGTAAATTTACTTCCAACTCACTGCCTAAGTTGTGAGCTGTAACTTATTCAAGTATTCAAGTATATAATACATACCGATAATTATTATTATATGTACCTACATTATTCTGGATATTAATCCCACAATTAACTCGATTCCGCGGTGCGACATTTTTGATAATTTACTCTTTTAATCAAAATACAATTGTATTTTAATCCACTGGTTACGATAAAAACAGGGTTATCTAACTGAAAAATGCATCAAACTATTCGTGTAACTTTAGAAAATCTATGGGTCATATATAGTTCGTGTAACTCAAAATAAAATACCAGACACGATTCGTTTGTAGCCCTTTTTCTTTATTGGTCGACCACTTCGTCATGAATCGATGCTATATTCACTGTGTAAACACAGCCATGCAGGTAATCACTGAGGTGAATTGTTAATATTATGTTCTTGTAATGTTAATGGTATAAAATCCTTGTGATAGGTACAGCTTTTGATAGTAATCGGCGTTTGCTTTTTGTTCAAGATCTCATACATTTCTGGTGACATAATTTTCGCAGTTAAGACTGAATAACGAAAATTCGTAGGATAGTGAAGTTGTCAAAAACTTAACTTAATTTTACGTATAGGTACACGGCAAATTTTGAATTACACAGGTAAACGTGCAGCGTGTGTGCCTATACCGAAAACAAATCATGAATATTTATGATAGGTGATCTTGAGATCGGGATAAAAGTCGATGATTTAAAATCTGGTGAAGCTTAGAATTCGTAAACAGAGTTGCTATATTCAGAAATCCGGAATAGTAATTAACCATGAATCGTACACACGCTGTTAAAATTTAGGTTACGTTTAATTTTGAGTTTCATATTGCTCTGCACATGACGTCTGTGGTACGAATAGAAAACGAATACGTGCAGCCGTAATATATTTTGACGGGAGTGTGTTGGCATTTCCTGAAAACGCGTGCATATAGGTACCTACTTCATACAATAGATCTGAAGTCAATTTGAATTCGGTAGTTTTACGAATACGATCTCGTCGGAAAACACAAGTCGAATCGAACCACTGATCGAGTATGTACTTTTTGGCTTTTATACCGATTATTATTGTTTATAATTAACGCCCAACATGATGCCCCGACGCACGTCGAATTTTATTCGTCGGCCCGCCAAAGTCTATGAGATAAAAATCGAAAAAAAAGTGATTCACATTCACGTGAAATGCAACGAGTGTGGAATAAAGCGAAAAATGCATTTTTTTTCTTTTCTCATTGCATTTCAGTGTTTTACATAATAATACAAACAAAAACAAAAACTCCGAATATCGTGTTTTTCGATACCAGCGAAAGAACGATTACTTTTTATTAGAATCTTTCCTCCCCCTCCCGTGAATTTGTTTTATTGCCTTCTGAAATAATAAAGGTTGGTCACCATTGCATTACATGGTGGTAAAGACTCATCTGTGGTTCTATACAACCGTGCGCCGTGATTCCCTGTCAAACCATGTAGGTCTCTTGATGAGGACGTCAAGATTTTTCGTTTTCACTTGGCTCTGCCTCTAAGGAAAGTCGCCTCTGGGAAATCTCGGTTTAAAACGGGCGTCGTTAGTAGAAAAATGTTTCGAATCTCTGCGTTTGGCGGAGGTGATCACGTTATTGAAAATAAGAGAGTTTTCCGCTGGCTCGCCAGTCGCCGTAATACGCGTTTGAACGTCTATCTATTCATTATTGTCACTCTGGGATAAGTTCAAAGAAGGTCGAAAAAAACTCGAGGAACAAAAATGTCGTAAAATTTGATTATTTAGACATTAGAAACGAATTGTGATTTTTGTCATTGGCGAATATTAATTACTTGATTAATTTTTTGGTGAATACACTTTTCGAGAGTTTTGATTGCCACCACAATATCACGTCATCTGTCTCTGTCATGTACCAAATTCCTCCATTTCTCATCAATCACATGTACCTACTTTTTGTAAATTATAGCGAAGTCCCAGTTCCGTGTTGAAATGAGCGACAAAATGAACTTTATAAAATTTCGCCCGAACATAATGCCTATATTCACTCAAACACTTATACATTTTCGAAAACTGACCCAAACGCAAACCGTGACCTTAGAAAATGCGATAAGGTGAATTTAACTCCAAAATTGTTTAACATAGTCAAAAATATGATCAAACATGTTTTTCTCACATCTCAAAGTTTTAAGTGAGTCAAGGTGTTGGTTTGAAATGTACCTCTATTTAGAATAAAACCGACATACCACGGCTGTTGCCCTTGCCACAGCCGTTGCTCCGTAGCTGTAATAATTACGTAGGTAGTTATGATAATGCGTGTATGTATATTAAATATTATATACTATACGAGGTATGGTTAGTATGGTTGTGAAGATTATATGCGATGGTGAATTTTTATAATTGAATAATTGTTGTGGACTACGAGGACGTTCTCGGGCTATAATAATATGATTACTTCCGATAATACTGCGAACGTGTGTACAATTTAACAGTTTGGTCGGGCTGTGAAAGTAGTGAAAATGAAAAACGAGTTGCATTACTCGCGGAGAAACTGTCAGAAACATTCGTAATCTACACGTTATTTAAATGATCTGTTGAGGTATATCATAGCTGAGTATGCATTCCACGTTATTTTTTCCAAGTAAAAACCAACCGCAAAATTATGCGAGTATCATACCGAGTTATTAAGAATTCTCTCCATAGGCGTGTTTAGATTTGGAACCATTCCAGTCGGGTTCGCCGTACTCGTTGGGAGTATCTTTCGAGCTTTATTCAGCACCAATTATGTTTCACCTAGAACACGACTCGTCGCTATTTGAAGAGCTCGACCAGGGCGTGAATTCGGTTCAAGACATCGACTACGTCAAGGTAAATATGTTACCGCATTACGCCTTGCGCACTTAAGTAAGCCGAATAACCACATGGAACGAATGATTTAAACATACTTAGATAACGTTTAACGTTTTACAACTGAGCAAAAAGTAAAAGCACGGTAAAATTACTCGTGGCTTTCCTTTGTAAAATTGTATATTTAATGATTGTAACGTGACATTTTGTTTCGTGGATTTTGTAGATAAAACCACGTATAATTTTAAATTGATTTAAAGAAATTCCAGAGAAAACTACTGATTCAGGACTTTCATGTTTCATGTATATATTTCAATTTATTTTGCGAATACGTGTACTACTATTTATTGGAACTTGTAATAATTTTTTTATAGGAAACCCATCACAAACTTATATCAACCATCATACTTATTAGAGGCAATAAGTAATGTGTAATCAGTTAAATATAGACAAACAATGTCGCTTAGAACATTCAAAAAGTTACGCTTTCAGTATGATTAAAAAATATAAAAAAACTATTGACGTCTTAAAAATACGGCTCAAAATAAATCGGTTAAAAATACGTTTATTAAAACGGCCTACTGAATATTGTTTTAAAATTAAATCATAATATTCATTAAGATTAAATCACTGTCATTAAAAATCGACTGTCTTTTAAACCAATTGTTAATCAATATTTTAAGAAATTAATACACTCTTTACTTTAAATACAACAGATTACTGAGAGCGCAAACGTTTAGTAAGTTATGTTGCCTATACAATATCATATTCAGGCCCGGTAGCCACGCGTTTAACTGTAAAATATTATTTTGATGCGACAAAATAATTTGCCGCGCATTACATTCATGCCGATTTATGAGTTTCACTATATAATGTTAAATGTTATTCACTGCAATTCTAAGATTCGCGATATCGTAATGAATGGTCCAGGGATTGATCATACGAAACAATTACGAAAGGAGCACTCGCAAAAAGCGCTTGAAGTATTGAACGTCTTTAAAGAAAACGACGCCCGGACTGCATTATCCAACATTATATTGGCTATGGACCGCGAATAATGTAAGTGCA
This sequence comes from Therioaphis trifolii, assembly GCA_027580255.1. Lineage (NCBI taxonomy): Eukaryota > Metazoa > Arthropoda > Insecta > Hemiptera > Aphididae > Therioaphis > Therioaphis trifolii. The sequence continues at coordinate 126,195,071 of CM050404.1, forward strand.
GATCGATTTTTCATGTAATTTTGCGTATACTGAGTATCTGCATTCCGTTTAATAGAGAAATAATCTCAAATTCAGAGATATTATGTTCATAAAAATTTCTATTTCGACCGTCTATACTCTCTCTCTCTCTCTCTCTATATATATATATATATATATATATATATGTGTGTGTGTGTGTGTGTGTGTGTGTGTGTTATACACACATTTATAGAATATATTCAAACGTTGTATTATAATTCTAATTTATTTACTTGTTATGATTTTTGTTTTGATTTTAACGCGCTTAAGTTTTCGTTATTCTTCTGTAAGGTAACTATACCATTATCGTATCGTGATAAAAATGATAATTAAGTTTCACTTCAATTTTTTTTTTTTGTTTCACAATTTAAATTTTAGGGAAGTTATTATCACACTATTACATTAGACAGCTAGTATGTAATTAATTATTAATAAATAACTTGATGATAAATAATATGTATATATTATATATATACATATAACTTTTAGACTTTAAATTCAATAGGTCAGTCCAGGAGTGCCAGTGCTAATAACTTACTTCAATAAGCCCAAAATTAATGCATTCGATATTATAACAAGAAATGAATAAATACAAATTACAAATTGAAGCGATGGAACCACCAATTAAGTAATTGTATTTAGATCAATTTTTCGTGCGATTGTAAATATCCTGATAAGTCTTTACATTCATTTATTTTTGGACGTTTTTTTATATTCTTATTTATTTCTTTGTTGTTTTTTTTTTTTTGTCTAATTTGGATTCACTAATTTTTTTCACTTTTTGTATTCGCTCAATTCGTACTCTAATCATCGCTGGTTAGATGATTTTACAATTTTTAATATAATTTAAGATAAAATGTAATTAATATTTGTTTAAAGAATATATAATTACTAATTATATATTCTTTAAACAAATTGTACAGTCTTTCATTACGGATTTTAATGGCTTATTTCTCTATGAACAATAGCTGTTACAAATACCACCGGGTCCAAACCACATACACAGCGATTTATTAGAAACAATTTAGATCTTAATTAAAATACTCAAAACATCAGAGCCAGCATTTATTTATTTTGGAGTATGCCAATGAACAGGACAACAAATTTGAAGAAATAATAGACGAACGATAATCATATTTTCGTATTTTCAAATGAAGTACAGAAAACGAAGTACAAATGTACCAACAAATTTGATCATAGCTAGACATTAATAGTCAAATAAATAAATAATGTCAAAAATAGTATTTGGCCATCTTTATGGAGACTCTAAAAAGTATATTTGCTCCATAGTATCACCGGAACGACGCGCTTCTGGGCGTGTGCATTATCGATGTCATAAAACTGAATAATACATTTAAAGTTTTCATCGATTCATATAATTTTTTTTTGTCTAGTTTAAAACAAGAACTCGATGTTACAAAATCGCGAAGAAAATTATTTTTTCTTTATTAACTATTTAATAAACTGTTTATTATAAACATATTTATTTCAATAACCAGAATAAACTATGGTCATATTTTGTGTTTCATGAAAAAAAAACACACCTAGAGTTTCTTTATGTTAAATACAAACTAATAAAATACAGTAGAACCCGTTTAAGGCGCTCTCGCTTAAGACGATTTCCCGGCTAATACGCTCATTTTTACGAATTCCTTGATTTTGACAACATTTAACATGTAATCATCTCTGGATAACACGCTCTATGTTCCCGGATAAGACGCTCGTCTTGTTAATGATGTTAATATAAAAATACATTGTATAACATTTAAAAAAAATACCTCACTAATAATAACGATAACGAATAATGTACGTGTACTTATACCGGTTATCGGACGATTAGATACGACACACTACATACGGCGATTCATGGCATCGGAATATAATCTGATATGGCCCCAGTTTACGACAGTTGGTCAGAAATTGACGATGATGTAGCCACAAGTACACTAGAAGCATTGACCAGATAATTACTGATGAAATTGCACCGGCTGATGTAACTTCTATAGAGAAAGAAAGCGAGGAGGAGGAAGAGGATGATACAACACAGATTCTTTCTGTAACGAATGCACTCGATCATGTTATTGAGCTAAGAAGATTAATTGCATTTTTTGACAATGCTGACGAAACGTTACAACATCTTAATAAAATTGAAAACTTCTTGTACCTATTCAAAAAACATAAAAAATGTGAAACAAAGAAAGATAGATGATTTTTTTAAATAGGTAATATAAAATAAAATGTAATATAAATGTAATAATTCACTCTGCTAAGTAAAAAATATAATTTGTATGCATATAAAATAGATACATATACAGTTGTAAAATATAATAAAAATGTATTGTTCCCGCGTAATACGATTTCCCGTTTTTATTTTAACTGGTCCCTTGGAGAGCGTCTTAAACGGGTTCTACTGTACATGATTAGATACCCACCCCATATTTATAATATGTTATACCGTATACGTGGGTTGGTAGATTTTTATTTGCATGGGGTGTCGAAGTATTAAGTTCTGCAAAACATTTTATTATAAAGTTGAAATGTGTAGAACATAACTATTTTAAAAACACGAATCCTCTAAAAAAGCTATAAATGAACATGGCTATTTTAATTTAATTTAATTTATTTGGAAAGTTATTTATTGGTGACAAGTAGCAACCACAGGTAAATCGAAAACGTATGAGCATTGGCCATAGTGAACTAACTCACAACCTAGTGGTTAGTGGTTATATTAATATTTTACATTTATAACGAGTTTAGTGAGAAAATAATTTCTATGCGAAGTTTCTACTTTCGTAAGAATTAAAAAAAAACTCAATTTCATACATTAAAACATTTTTTCTAAATTATTTTTCAAATGTCGCGTGAATTGATTAAAACATTGATTATTGAATATAATTCTATATAATCAATGATTAAACTTTAGTACTTACGTTCGTAGGTTGGAATATCAAAAATTACGTATTGAATAGTGTACATTATAGTATCTACAGGCTTTAAGTTCAGTATAACATTTTTAGTATAACAATTCAAATATTCAAAGTGGTTCATTTATTATTTTTCAAAACATTTTAATACACAATAATTGATTTTATACAAAGTATAATTCTTCGAATTTAAAATTTAATTGAGACAGACGTAAGATACACTTTTAATTTAGTCCAACATTGACTTTTCCAATATTCACGATTGTCCACTTAATATCACCTATCCAAATAATCGAAGTTTTTATTTTTTAAGGTCCAATATAACATAGATCCTTTTAAAAAAAAGTATCAATAAGGAATAAATAAATAAAAATGTATTTCAAGTTTACTTATTTACTATACATTTATTTCATTATTGTATGCATTGTTATTTGTTAGAAATAAATTAACAATCATTTTTGTTAATTAAATGATATCTCAAAATATTGAAAAATAGCTAATCAAATATAATAATAGTATAAGCGATGTTATCAAAGTAATGATTTATGGACATAAATGAGCTTTGATATTGATCCTTATAATTTTTAGATCAAAATACATTAAGGATTTAAAGTATTTAGACTAAATTATTTGATCTTTATGAGGTTTTGACGAAAGTTTTTGAATCAAAGTACTAGTGGACTTATGGTATTGGACCTATTGTCCTGAAACCGATTAATACAAATATTATATTCAGGTATATATATATGTACTGCCATTACTTCCAAATAAACTTAGGTATTAATATATACAGTAAAAACTCGATTATCCGTCACTCGTTAAGCCGTCACTCTGTTATCCGTCGTCGTGGTTGTAAAATAAAAGGTCTTACTTCTCCGTAAAATACGGAAGATTGCTGATGAAAAAGATCGAGCCTCAAAGAAACGAAAGAAAATGAAGGATTATTTTGTTTAATATATATAAATATATTTCGTATTATTTTCGTATGTACTCGTATTTTCGTTACATACGTTTATTTTACCCTAATAATGTTATTATAATACACGTAGTAAAATATACACGTTTATTGAAAACTTTCTGTTTATCGTTTATTAAATAATAAATAAATAAACTTTATTTAGTTAACCGTCATAGTCCTGGTCCCGACGGTGACGGTTAATATATAGAGTTTCTACTGTACTTGCAAAATCAAGATTTTAAAAAAAAAGTACGTACTTCGCTCCATGGGGTATTCTTCGCTTCTCGGACAAGTTAGGGGGGGGGGATTGAATTATAAAGAAATGATAGATCATAGTTAAACAATTTCTGAGAAAACCTTCGGAATTAAAATATACCGTTTGAATGGAACGATTTCTTTAAATTAATATTTTTTTATTTATTTATTTTTTTTGTTTATTAAATTAAAATTAAATAACAATATAAATATAACAAAGCATAGAAGCCTCGCAGTGGAGGTACTACATTAACAAAAACACATGAGTATTAAAATTTAATTAGTCAGTAGGTTTCTATAACATTTGCGCTATAGCCGTTTGGGAGGATTTCCAGGGACAGTCAAGGAAGAGATATCGTGCATGAGTGGGTTTCTATGGTTTAAAAGATGGTTATGGAATCTTTTGTAGTTTGTTTTAGCCACGTTTACAACAGCAAATGAATATTTAAAGTTTAAAATTAACGTAAAACAGTTTATTATATAAAAATTGTAAAATAATTTACTCAAACGCTTATAAAAAAAATCTAAGGTGCAATTTTTGAATTTTTTTCAGTATCGTTAGTGTATCATTAAGGTTAGTAAGGTCGTATTAAATTTTTAGAAAATTTCATCAATTATTAAAAATATACCGCACATAAATTTCATATTTTTCATCTAATTATCGAAAGATTTATTTTTTCAAAATTGTCTAAAGTTTTTTTGTTTGACAGAGAAGATAATTTTTTTTTTAGAAAAGATTTAAAACTTCATGTTCCATTTGTATTCGACGTTTTATTATGTTAGGATAGACCAATTTCTTCAAATAAATTGTTAAAGTGGAAAATAGAAGTAGTTTAATTGTTATGTTCATAGCTTTAAATGGTTCAAATTCAATATTTACAAATCTGTAAAGTAGGTAGATCATATAATTGATAATTCGTAAACCTTTCAAATTGTTTGTACAATTATTTTCGATGATATATGACTAAAATAAGCTCTATTTTATAAAAATGTAATTTTTACTCAAACATTAAATTTATTATTGCACTTGAAAAAAAGCTGGTAAGTGAGATGATGGTGGTACAAGTTCGTCCTTCGTCCCTTCGGTCCTCGGACAAGATATTGGTGATGAATGTATTAAGTTTTAAAGAAATGATGACTCATTTCTTTAGTATAAAACGATTCTGAGCAAAGCTTCAGTGTAATATAATATATTATTATTTAAATACTGTTTACGTATTTTACGGTTATTTGTGTAATTTTTGGTGAGTTATAATAATTTATTAAAGTGTGTATAAAAAAAAATCCTGACTCACGATTTTTGAATTTTTGTTAGGATAATTAGGCAGGTATATGAGTAAGGTCATATTAAATTTTCAGAACTTTTTGTCAAATATTTAAAATTATATTACATAAAAACTTTCAAACAATTTGGTAAATTAAAAGTTCTATATTTAAGTCAAAAGTGCTATAATTGATCTGAAAATATTGTCCAATATAAAAAAGTATGTATTTGATATTGGATAAAATTTTCAAGTTTCTAGCTTCAATACTTTTCCATTTATGACTAAATACCTAAAATCTTAACAGTGAAAATCTCGTTTACGGCGGATTTTTACCGATTTTACCGTTTTTACTCAGTTTTTCGATCGTTATTCTTGATTACTGGAAAAACTATGGAGATTTTGGAAAAATGACCTCTTTAAAGTACCATCTCAGTTCAATTTCAAATCTAAATAGTTGCTGGACGAAACTTTTGGACAAGGATTTCTATACGAAAAATTGTTTACAGAAAAAAAAAAAAGAAAAAAAAATAATAAACATCATTGTAAAACCATAAGATCATTCGCTTCACTCAGAATCTAAAAATTGAGAATTAAAAAAAAAATAACGATCTGTAGCGGGACATACAAAAAAGCATAAACCAACGTGACCCCCACAACATTCTTTATTTGGCACTATAAAATGTAATATGAATATATATCAAGAAAAGAGTTTCTTTTGTTAAAATTAAATTTACAAATATATCATAACACAATAAAATAAAACATCATTAATACAATTATTTGAATTATTTGAAATAATACTCAACCAATTAACACTAAGTGTCTACGCTCCATATGATATGTCTAATGTCTACACCACAGTATACATTGCAGTAGGTACTAGCAGCTCTCTCTAATAGATCACTCATTAGTCATTACAATTTCACCGATGGACGTGTTGGTATTTCTTCCGGATCCATTACTAATGAGCTGTAAACAAATATTACAGGAATGAAAATGATGCAATCACTTTGCAGCTGAAAATTAAATAATATATAATCAAATACTCAACGAAGAGTGCGGAAATCGTGTATTTATTTACGAAAAGTGTTAAATAAGTATATACGCTTTATTCAAATGTATATACTATACATTAATACGGATGTGCCAAGGGCACTCCCAAGGGTGTGCCAGGGAGGACCACGACTCCCTAAATATTTAAGTAATTTTTTTTTGTCATTAGAAAATAGTATCTAATGAAATATTATAATAAAATAGTATGTACGGTATCATCGAAGAATATTAAAGAAACGTACTAGCATAAATAATAATTAGATAATACCTATAAAAATATACCTACGCAATACTATTACCCAGCACCATTTAAATTGATTAGCTTAATGTATATTCATAATGATGGATTAAAAAATAAAAAATCTGCGGATAATATATCATAGAGGAAACAATAAAATTGTTCTGTATGGAATCTTGCAAAGAGTTCGATTTCTATTTCATACTTAATACCTAAAATAATTCGTATGTATTTCATTATTGATTTTGTTAAATTTAAAATTTTTCTGATTTTATATTTTTAACTATTTAATTTTCAATTATCAATTCAACTAAAAGATTTATTTAATATCCGAGTTACTTTAATAACATAATATAAAAATATACTGTTATTATAATACAAACTATTTTATTCGATTTCAGTTCACATTGAATATTTAATATAAATACGTAACTTTGAGTAAAATTACGTTTTTTCACACCATTAATAGGTAAGAATTAAAATATGTAATGGTAGTTTTTGGCCGCGGACTGCGGAAGCCCTATTACGTGTGCTATAATGTACAAATAAATATTTTCAAATAGTACGAACAGTACAAGTAGTATTATATAATTAATTATTATTTATCATTATCTTTATTTATAACGTTTTCAGACTTGAAAAAGTTGTGTACGATTTGTTTTTATGGCGATCGGAAAATTGAATCAGATATTTTAAACTGACTTGATTTAATCGACCCGACAATTGATCCATGTTCGACGTTCGTGTTCATTCAAGGTTTTGCTCTTCTGAGCTCTGAATTGTATTTTTCGTCAGTGTACGTTTGAACGTGTCCGTTTAAATTTTGTACAGGCGAAAATTCTATGAACAAATATGCAAATTCATCTACATTCACACATTCTTTTCGTCAATACTCGTCATTTATACTAATTTCGTATAAAAATGTGATTTTATAAAACACGGTCATGGACACAATACTCTCTGTGAACTGTTTCTTCAATACATGACATGAATAGTGTATTTTTTTCGTACGTTACGTACAATAGGAGTACAGTTATTACTTATTAAGCTCATATTTTTTTAAGATCCATAACAATGTTCTCCGTTCGCCTACTTTCTACACATTATTGTCACTATACTTTTCATCGCTACACTTCAACGATTTAGATATACTGCACTGCAGCTACTACACCTCTATCCATTTCTTTAATGACAGTTTTAGATTTTGTCTAATATTTTTATTTTGTCGCCGCACAATGGGCTATACATCGCTATATAGTATACACAACGCGTTGTGTGGTCTATCGTTTGATATAATCAAAACAAAAGTAGTGCGAAAATAAGTTTGAAAGTGAAAAACACTGATATATCAATACGTTCGATCAAAAACTGGCGTCTCTACACGTAATGCAGATGCGTTTCGTGTGCATTCAGTGAATTTCATCTCGAAAAAACGTTGTTTTACCATCAGCTCGCAGCTAGCAGACAGCCGTTTGTGGTTTTTCGTTAATGAGGCCGAGTCCACGTCGTCAAGTGGGTTATGGCGACCGGCCGTTGTCCTCAGCCATCCAAGGCCATTGTCTCCCCCGTATATAAACGTAGTACGGGGAACAACCTTTTTCTGACGTCGTCACGAATATGACTATAGTGAAGCATGGAATGTGACCCCCCTTAAATTCAGTATGACATTCGTGTTATATTCGGCATTAGAAAAAATAACCGGTACCTATCGCGGCTGTATCTATCACTTTTACTTGTTTACGTTTAGTCTTAACGTATATAATATTCAAGATGAATCATTGAATATATTCCGAGTAGAATGAAGTATTGTAATAACGATGTACCTATAGTTGCTCGGAAAAAGTTCCTATCCCAAATCCAAAAGAACATAATTTATTACATTACAGTATCTACTTGATCGGATGTTGTGAAAAACATAACAACTATTAGTTATACATGGCACTCGTTATCCAACTAAATATTATGTTGACGATCAAAACTCAGATTTTTTTATTTTACTCTTTGATATTAGAATACGTTTCGAATGTTTCGATTATAGATATTATTTACAAATTTATAATGAAGAAATAGTTTTATCGTATATTTTCATTTTTACAAAAAAATTAACATTTAATAGAAAACAATACGCATTAAATGCATTACCTTTAATAACACTCTAATGAGCAAGTAGTTAGTACTTATATGTTACCAACAAATGTTTTCAAAATGAGTGGATTAATAATCCGTAAAATTACTCATATATAGCTGATAATTGTGTATCACATTTTATACTAATGTTTATACATTAGTTAATCTAATATATCCCAACGTTATATTGATATAAAAAGAATAGACTACGAGATGATGAAACTACAACATAATATAAAATATTAATAACAAAATAATAATTACTACTTGTTTCAATACTTTTCTACTAATCGTTAATTGATAAATCCTTAAACCAGATTTTAAAATTCAAAACCAATGTCAGTATATTGGGTCGGAGATGATTTAATAGCGGATGGCATTGACATATATTTATGATCTTTAATACACGTGCGCCTACCTATAATCGTTTAAGTTAGCCATAATAATCTACAGTGGCGTATTTGAGCCTTCACCTAGGGGGGCGATATTAAGAGGAGTAAACCACCCCCACCAATTAAAAACATTTTTTTAGACATAAAAAACAACGCATTTTTATTATTTATTTAAGCACTTTTATTAAAGAATTTTTAACCACGCTTTGAACTCTGTGGACTTTAACCAACTTCGACGAAACGTATGCTTATATGATTTTTTTTTAGGCCATTTAAACGATGGTCCTTCATTAGAGTTTTCACTGTCACTCATTTTGTCGCTTATAACCACAATAATAAAAAACAAAATAATTCAAGTTACGCACTGCACGAGTAAGAAGCGACGGCCGACGAATAACAATTTTAGGTTATAGGATCTAGAGTATATTCGCTTATAACCCATGTATGCGTCGCATTTTCTTGGTCATTGCCATAGATATTGCCACACACAAGTGTTGTATATCTATGGTCATTGCTTATACGTTTCATTTTCGGCAAAAAGTCCGTAGGGTATTATGAGTTTACGACTTATGACCAACATAACAACGTATACAATTTTCCATAACATGGTAAAAAATCAAAATGCAAGAAATCTCCAGTCTTAGCACTTATTTCCTCAGAATATTTGAATTCCCCAGAAAAATCTCCAAAACCAAATAATACACCAAAAATCCCCAAAAAGAGGAAATTTCCCCAGACCTGGCAACACTTTCGTCAGACGAAATGACCATAGTCATAATAGAACAGACACCATAGACATTCTATTATGTCTATGGAAATGACCTATCGTGACCCTAAATGGTCACCTAAGTAACCATTTCGACAGGTGACGTTCCGTTCCATCATTCATTTGGTTCGACTACGTCACCCATTACTCGGGCTAAATGTTCCATCTTTGCGTATCATAGAGCAATCACTAATCAGTAATCCGATTTATCCGATATAATATGTATTATCAGTTGCCAGTTATCACAAAAATTTCTCATCCAAAAAATATTATTTATTTATTAATTAAAATATTTAGATACACTTATAAGTTCAACAATCATAAAATATTATTTTCAAAGATCTCTCGGGAGGGGCGATCGCCCCTATCGCCCCCCCCCTCAAATACGCCACTGATAATCTATACCTACAATCCTAACCGCAATTAAAACCTTCGGTGAAACCGTATAAGTAAAAAATTTCTAGTGCTATGAATACCGACATGCCGGGACTCAGAGTACCTAGTACCCTCGCAATTTTTTTCTAGGTAATTCGGTGCACCGATTCGTTTATTGGTCCAAATATGTGTTCAAACGATTAAAATATGTAACTTACATACGTAATAACATTTTCTAAAGCTTTTGAGAATTTTTGTTATTACTAAAGGTTATTACCACTAAATCAACCATAGATTTCAATAACGTAATTTGACATACTTGATGATTATTGTTATATATAGGTATTTATCATCCATTTTAGTTATTTATAGAATTCATTATTATAGTTTTGTTATAAAATTCAGACATTTATATTTTATTTAGGTAGCCAGGTTGACACGTTGCCTTTTTTATTCGTACGAGTAAAATGTGTGATATCGTAAAATACGTAAGTATCTAAGTATCGTATTAAATTAAATTAATTATTATATAAAAAAAAAAAAAAAAAATCGAATGCTGTTACTTTATTTTGGACTTACCCATGACATTATATTAATAATATGAAGGTTCTTATAGGTAATAAAGGGTGTTTCAATAAGTACGCTCGATTTTTCATCGGATTTTGGTCTGGCGGAATTATCGGTCCGTACTTCTTTCAAAACGAACCAGGCATTGCCATAACCGTTAACGGTGAGCGATACAGATCAATGATCAGCAATTTCTTGTGGCCTAAGCTGGACGATGTGGATACTGAGGACATGTGGTTCCAACAGGACGGTGTACGTGTCACACAGCGCGTGCAATGATGGACATTCTGTGTGAACGATTTGAGGGCATGGTGATATCACGCGACGGCGACATAAACTGGTCTCCGAGATCGTGCGATTTAACGCCTTTAGACTTTTTTCTTTGAGGTTATCTTAAATCACAGGTCTATGCAAATAAACCGCAAACAATTGATGCCCTCAAAGTCAACATAATGAACGCCATCCAGAATCCAAATTCAACTAGATTCACGCAACAAAGTGATCGAAAATTAGATCTCCCGAACACGTGCCACCAAGCAAAGCCGTGGCGAACATTTAAACAATGATGTATTCCATACATAATTGCCATATAATGTTCTTTGAAATAAAATAAAAATTGAGTGGATATCTCACACACGACTTGTCTTTTTCACAATGAAAAATCGAGCGTTCTTATTGAAAAACCCTTTACTTTACAAACAATTACTGTTTATTCAAATATAATAAATATGAATAGCACTCTGTTCCTAAATATACGCTAGAGATTTTTTCTCGGCGAATAGTATTTCTAGATGCAGTCTATAGTTCTATACACACCAATATTATAATGCTTTAGCCATTCGATTTATTATGATGATTTACGTATGTTCCCAGTGCTCGACTTGGGGGGGGACGCAGGAGGACGGAGTACCCCAACTAATTTTTCGGAAATTTTAGCGTACCTCTACTTTTATTTTTAAGAAGAACGCACGGGATGCTGCATCATTCTGCATTTTTAATTTTTATCAAAATGTTCACTGATAACATAATTTTTCTTACCATAGATTTAATAATAACACAGAATATTATTATTATTATTTATATCATTACCTATATTATCAGTTACCGCTGTTATCATTAATCAGTATTCACTAACATCAATTAATAAAGATTTTTATTTATGAATTACATTTTTTTTAAATTTAAATAAATAGTTAAAATGAATTTTTTTTATTTAGTTACTTTTGAGTTTGATATTATATTTATAAGTTATAACTATAATATACAATACATTATTTACAGTAATTTTTTTTGTAATTTGATTATTATTTATTTATTAATATTTTTTATATAATTTAAAGATGGCTATTGGGGGGTGTGGGGGCATAGCCCCCACGGCTTAGTAACGTTTAACAAGTGACGGGGACGCTACTTTTTTTAAGTTAATAGAGTCCCCCTACTTTAATTTTACCAAGTCGAGCACTGTATGTACCCGGTAAACGGACGTGACTTTACCAAACGCATTACCTACGACGAAAAAACCGTAATGTACCTACATCATCGCGGGCACTAAGTGTGATGTGGGTATGTACTGCACTTCTTTTCGACAGCACTAGGTAGACAATGTGAAACAATAATGTGTATCATTACGCCCGTCGCATATTATGGTAATCGAGTTTTGCCGCTGGCACGGTGCGCGTTAGCCGTCGAAAATTATGAAAGTTTCTTATGACTCAAACATTTCATTGACTCGGTTTAGGTATGTTATAGAGTGTAGAAGGATCACGTGCGTTTTACCGTGACGAATCGAGTTTAGCCGGTGTTCGTACAGATCTAAATCTACCCGAATTATTATCGTTGTTGTCGCGGTCACACGTCGACCGAAAACAGCTCACTGCATTATAAATACTGCTGCAAAGACGGCGGAGGGAAAGTGAGGTCTGAACGCGGAGTGTATGAACGTAAATGAATTAAAAATATACACGGTTAGGTAATTAAAAAGGAAAAAAACGATGTTAATAATATTAATATAGTGTATGAAAGCGAAAGTGTACACGCCGCCACGGTCACGTTTGTACACATACCTGTACGCGTACGCAAACCTATCCTGCGCGGATGTGCGCGAGCGTTGTAAAATGTTTCGACTCGGAGTGGTCTTTATTATTTTTCAACCGCGTGTAACAGGAATTTGCACGTGAGCGCAATGCGAATCGCAGTATAATAATTATCATCGTACGCTTTCATAACGATACGACCAGATATGATCACGAATGTGTAAAATGTGTACATCACAAAATCGGTAAACGAGAATTCGGTAAACCTAACCGAAAACATTATACGTTATAACTAACGGTTTATTTACAGTGAACCTATTATAAATATCACTCGCGCGAACGTACGGACGCAGGATAGAAATGTTTTTATCGTTAAAAGATTCACGATTGATCTGTACTAACGATATAAGAATGCGTGATACGAGATAAACATTCGACGCCATATGACAAGCTTGACGGATGAAAGAAGCCATCCGAAAACGTCAAAATCACAATCAAGAACCTACACGCGTGTATGTGAACGCTCAAAGTCACGAAGGAGAGATAACCACGGTTGTAATATTGTAAAATAACATGGCCATAGGTTCTCGTTCACGAGGTATGAAGGGAAAGTCTCTAGGCCAGTTTTTTATACACGACGACGCGCGACGCCGCAAACAATGTTTTCTAAAATTATCATCACGGTATATACGCAGTACATTACCTAGGTAATATATATATACACATTATACATACCCGACTGTCCGTTTTCACCGAACGTTGCACGACATTCGGCCAATGCAGGAATTATGAAAAAAATTAAGCAAAAAGTTTGAAAAAGAAATCGCCGGTAGGGCGGTAGGAGTAGGCACCTTTAGACATCTATACTTAAAATATTTATCACTTTTGTGTAACATAAGGAGACAACATACAGGATCTGCGGGGCGCAAAAAAAAATTTCGGGGGATGTTTGAAAAAATAAAGATTACTACTATTAGGATTTTTTTATCGACGCTTTTATTGTACGTTTGAAATAACTTATCTCATAATTTTCGAGAGGGTTGACCCCCTTGCATCCGGTATGAACAGGAATACTTTGAATACTTGATACAAAAATCTAAAATTTTAATAATATCTTATTCAAATTCTTAACCAACGTTATTGAAAAAATTTCAATGATCGTTTGTCAGGATTTTTTTTATACGCATTAAAGGTTCAAATTTTGACGGAAATCATTAATTACATGTAAATTAGCAATAATATTCAAGAAAAATATAGTAAAATGTAGAATTATCAACCCGATATATATTTTTTTTTTTAATCACTAGATTAGCTTATAATAGAAATTATTAGATATATAGGTAAATATATAATATACATTTATACATATGTATATATATATATATATATATATATATTAATTTGTATAAGTAATAGCTAATATCCCATAAAAAACGCTCCGTCATAACTCCGTATGAGAAAAAACTAAATAAAATAATAAAGTCTTGTAATGGCTATAGATGTATAAGATATAGGACGAACAGAAAAATGTATGATATGCAAATATTTATAACTACGAAATTTACCAATAGGAAAAAAATTAAACTAAACTTTTGTTAATTTTTAAATTACTTGGCAAAAGTTTTAAACCTATCCATAGTGATAATTCGTTGGGAAATAAAATAAATGCATAAAAGTATTTGTTAATCGTGGTGTATGTTGATATTAATAACAATAAATGTATTTATGGTTGGTTATACGAGTATATTTGTATATATACATGAGTACTCACCAATATATTGTATACCTATTATAATTAAAATATCGATGAAGCTTCGTGCGAGTGAACCTAGTTTCATAATATATAACCTTATAGAACTTAAATCATTGCAAAACATTTATTATTTTTTTATTTTTTTTTAGATTTCTCTCATACGGAGTTGTGTAATGGAGTGTTTTTGGTAAGTATAATAATATATTGCATCCTTAACTACTATATTCTGACTGTTATGTCCTCATAACAAAATTGGGAACTAGGAAGATTTCAAAAATTGCGATAACTTTATTTTAAATGTTATACGTACGTACGTAGGTATATGCATGGATGCGTTGCACACAATATAATATGTAGTACTAGTGTACATATATATTTATAAATATATTGTATGTTATTATAGTGCAACGTTATAACATCAACGCTCTTGGCCTGAAATTTTGAAACATTCCTAACTTAATTCGTGGCCTTCGGTTCTATCTATTTATTACAAACGTAAGTGCCTAATAATATTCGTATTCGCATTCGTTCGTAAAAATACAGTATTACACAAGAACACGTCCTTAAACTTTCTTCAAATACTACGAATACTACGCTCATTCGTACACACCTACCATTCAATTTTTGTCGTCTAAACTCTAAGCCCTAAGGCGTATAAACTACAAATATACTAAAGCATCCATGTTTTTACCTCACACTCGCGCACTTTTCATTGTGCGTGTATCTACATTAATTTGTTTTAATAACGTGATTATAATAGGTTGTCTAACGAAGATTAATCGAAAAGAATTAATAAACAAATTGGTTTGGAATTACAAAAATGACCCACGATAGTCCTAGTGTAGATTTCGATGTTATTTTTTTTCGTTTTTTTTTTTAAACTATATGTACACAAAAAATAAAGGCCAACTGACGGACGAACATATTCATTATCAGTTTGTAGGTCATTGTCTGATTTTAATGCCCCACTCAAATGTTGTTACTTGAACATTTTTGAAAGAAATAATATTATGATCATACACCAGAAAAACAGTTTTGAGTTTAGCTAGGTTTACAGCACTCAACTACGTTTACGTAGTTAGTAACAAAAAATCCAAGTGTCAAGTACCGATTTGTATTTTAAAATATAATTTACCAAAACAAATCAAAAAATTGTATCTACTATCGAATGTCGAATTTAGTGATATTATATCTTTCTCGGTGCCAAATATAGACATTGTAAACGTTCTTCATACAATATTAATTATTTTGAAAATTTTACAGTTAATAGTTTAGTCATTAGTTACAATTTTCAGTGAAATTATCGACAGCAAATTACTATAATATCACATGTAATTTGTAGAACCCTTAAAAAATGTCGGGTTCAAAATTCTAACGCATGATATAAGTTTTAATATTTTTACAACTAAGTTTTTCACAATTTCTTTCAAATTGTAGTAATTAGAACATTTTATACAGAAAACAACCTAGAATATGTAAATTCATATTTCATATAATCAATTTAAAATATTCTTGAACACTTCAAAAAGTGTCTCCTAAATGTTCATAAGCGAACGCATACATTAATATAGGTAGGTACTGATAAAATAATTTTGTAGCCTACGAATCACTATTACTTTACACAATAGAAAAGCTAGAAATTTAATTCACTAAATAATTTATATAGAAAATTCATAAACGATTACTGTCCGTGCATATTTATAGTACCAAATAATCGATATTCGATACTTAATCGCAATGTGAATGAAGTATCTACCAATGATAGCCAATACATAATATTATTTTAATTTCTAACGGTTCGCAAAACTGATACGCTCAATAAACACGTACACACATACACAAACTTGTTTTAGACAGGAAGAAGATGCAGATAGAAAGTGGCATAACTGGTATTTAGGGTATGTGTGTACACACACACTCACGCATAACGTAAGTACGGGTACCTATGTGATGGATAAAAGTAAAACTTTTTATTTTGTAATGCTCATAATTTGCACTCGACATTGACTGTAGCAGTATCGTGGTGATTTTCGTTGGGGTCGATGTAAAAAAAAATTCTTTGACCTTTGTTTACGTTAAGTATTGCTTTTATCGAATCATTAACGTACATTTCTAAGTTGTCCATCCCACGCGACCACATACACATACACACAAACGCGCAAGAACACACGAAAACAGTCCTTATAAATCACTCGTCAATATGACCACCAGTTATTTGATTATATTTGAGACACATAAAATATTAGTCATCGCGCACTATACATTGAGGTGAAATATATTGTCGCATTCGCATTTTATACGATTTATTGTATCATTGCATAAAATACTCAATACCTTTATTTTCGGTTCGTCCCATGTAAAATGCCACTCGGCATTTCATTACGTATACTAAGATTTATAGTGGAAGTGATGAAGCAATTTTGGACATTAAGTATGCACGTTCACAAGACGAAAAACATAAGAAGTGTTTAATTCTATTTAACACATGGGTTAGATATTCGAATAATTGCTATTCGTACCTACGTTAAATTTACGTATTAATATCTTGTTTCGACACATTTTCTACGATGTAGTTATTTGATTTATCATTTTTATTTGCGTGTTTGAATATTATTGATGATATAATATCACTAACATTACAGTGGTATAAATAATGTAATGCGATTAATGACAATTACAAAAATAATAATTAAATAGGTAGATTGTAGGTATGTATAAGTAACTGTGATATTTTGTGTGATTGTATATACGTATTTTGAAAATGCTTTTAGCCCGTAGTTATAGATTTATTTTTTTTATTTTCGATTCAAGATGTATACACATATTTGTCTTCTTAAATAAATACATTTTATTTCATAAAACTGTATTGAAAAATCGGATCCGCTGAATAATAATTAATATCGACAAGACGAAGATCGCAATAATCTCTCTTGGAAAAATAGAAAATAAAATAATATATTAAGTATTTTAGTCCGTATTGGATTTAATCGTTATATCATCTCAGTAGGAACTATTATTGTTATTATTTTTAATCTTTCAATTGGATTGACAGACACCGAAGATGAGATTCATTTAATTAGTTATTTTTAGAAACGATGCATAGGTCACGCGTTGTGACTTTGTGAGTATACTTACCAACTTACGAAGGAAAGAGAGAGAGAGAGAGAGGGTGAGAGAGAGAGAGAGAGAGAGAGAGAGGGAGAGAGAGAGAGAGAGAGAGAGAGAGAGAGAGAGAGAGAGAGAGAGAGAGAGAGAGAGAGCAAGTGAGAGAGAGTATCATTCATTAATCAATGATGTCGGGAATCGACAATTATACTAAGGTTAGGTTCTATACGCAAAGTCTGTATGCACCAACTATTTTAGTACTATGACATTCGTTTTAATTTATTATGTCCAGTTAGAATTATTTGACCTTATTGAAACGATTTTTGATCAAAAAACGTATTAATTCACTCCTAGAAAAACATAAATGTTTTAAATAAAAACTCAAAATAAGTGAACTCTTCAGTTCTTTTTTTAAAAATTTAGAACTAACAATTAGGTAATAATTAACAGTGAGCTGTAGTAGCCCCCACACAGAACAAATCCATGGCAAATTACGCCCATGGGAGGTACCACAGAGTAAAGATACTTTTTTTGAATCATTAAAATCACCGTGGAGATGTCCGAATACCATAACCATTGACATATCACGTATTATACAATAACATCACTAGATCTAAATTTCCGATTAGTCATACATCAATGAGTTTTTCGCTATTTGTCGTGTGGGTAATGTTTACATTAAGCATTTTGTTTGTAATAACCAGTGTCGTGGGTTTTCGAGATGAGATTTTAAATTCACGTTATGTAAACTTCAAAATATTTTGTTATTAATTTACAACTGAACCTGATTGAATTACACACTTATTAATTTGTAATTATGTATGTAATAATTAAAAAATCTACCACGTAGTATGTCTATGACTATAACAGTGTTTAATCTTTTTCACTAACATTTTTTTTAATTTGATTATACGTGCCTGGGTAGTTATGATTTTGTTGTTGTTTGTTCTAAATTGTATTTTCCTGATTTGAATAATCGACTTGGTAATACATATATACATATATATAACAACGAGTGAAACAATGATTGTCTCTATTATTTCTATAAATATACCACCACAAGCATTAGTAGGCACCTATACTCTGCTCATACTTTGAATCGGCACTTTCCCAGTCAATATTAACAGAAGAAAAGGAAAGAAAGACTTTGTGGTATTGCGGATATCCATACGAATAGTTCAATTTTTAGTTTTTTTCCTAGAGTTCGTGAAGAATGTACCGACGGAATACTCTAGAAAATACATCACCATTTAAGAAGACTAACAACTATCTTTGCAAGTCTGTTTGTATTTCTTGAAACATTAAATTTCGTGATTATATTTATAATTGTATTTATTATAAATTATAAACGCACGTACAGTAGGTTGAGACTAGAGATCATAAAATATAGATACCTACCCAAGACTGGCTTTTAGAGCTTACAGAGTTCGACTCAGTGGGCCGGACTAAATACCGTCAGCAAAATAATAGTACCTATTGAAAACGAAACCGTTTTAAACTTTTAACCAATTATAGTTAAAAGTTTTGGACTGACTTCAGTTCTAGAAGTTATAACTCGTCAGACCAGTATTTTTTCTATATGCGAGATATTTCGAACGAATATAATTTTTCATTTCTTCGTCCACTATTACCCCATTATTTTTCTCGTGGCACCCTCTCGGCCCTCGAATTCCCTCGATTTAGGAACGCTGCAGATCGACACGAGAGGTATAGATCGTATTCATAACGTCGGAGCGAAACGTTCAGTCAGACATTACTGTTTGACACGAGGATCGCCAACACTTTATCGAATTTGCACCGACGAGCAGAAGTTATTATAGCTGATCGTTCTTTTTAAACGCTCGAAAACTAATTGTATCGCGAAAAAAACGGTTCAGACATCACGTGATTTATTTGCGAAAAACATTTGTTTTTTTTTTTTCAAATGTTCATTTCGTATAACTACAAAATTCACGTCGGTTCGGGACCATCGGCCGGCATGGGTCGGAGAGCCGTCAATGTTGAATGTACACACTCACACGACGTGACCGTTTACTGTACGCAGTACGCGTCGACGGGTAAGGGTAACCACGAGTCGACTACGCGCAGAGCGCGGAGCAGTGGGGCGTCATTTCAGTTTTTTCTAGACTAGGGCGACCATTTACTGATAAACCGACTGAACTTTTTTTTATGCCGAAGCCGACTAAAATGTATTATAAAACTATTCAATTATGTTCATAATGGGCGAAAAACTAAAAAGTATTATTCATAATCGTCATTCGTATTCGTCATAATACGACAACTCCGATTATTCGGCTGCACTAAAATAGATCGAATAATATTTATTATTTAATCAATGTTTGTATACAAATTGATAATAATATGAAAATATCTTTTTTTATTGCCTATGGGTGGAATTGTAACGACTATAATATAGTCAATAATTGTATTCATAATTTATTTTCTACATGTTAAATGGTTTCATTACCTATTATTATTATTATTATTATATTTTTTATGTATTTTATATTTTTCATATGTACCAGCATGAGAGACTGAGCAGCTAAACAATAGAGTACTAGACTGTGGCAAATGTATGAGTTGCCCCCCCCCCCCAAATGACGCCACTGGCGCGGAGGCCTTTGAATTTTGAGGACGGCGACGACGACGACGATATGACGTCGACCGTGTGTGTGGGGTCGCGAGCGCCGCGCCATCGGTGTGGCGGGAAAGATAACTGCGGTTCTGCTCACGGCCTCCGATAAGTGATAACGCATAATCGCGTGTGATAAGCGCTGCCGCTCTGTGAATAGTGATCACGGAATCACGCACGACGACGACGACGACAACGACGGTCATCCGTCGTCCTTTACCCACATCGCTCGTCCTCGTTGCGGTGACGTACGGCAGTTTCAGTCTTCAGACGGCCGGCCCCGTGTCGTTTCTGGAAGCCGACGGTAATCGTTGTCGACATCATGTCGCCGCCGTGACGTCGCGCGCGCGTTCGGATCCGGAAATTTTTGCGACCGTCCGCCGCTTCCACGAACGGACCCGCCGTCGGACCGTCGACGCGTTTACCTCAGGATCGAACCAAGTGTTGATAATAATATTATTATTGTTATTACCTACTGTTCCACCGCCACCGAACGTAGTCGGCCTTGAGGCCACCGAATCGCGCCCGGTCATGGTGTACGCTCGTAATCGGTTCACTTTCTCCTTTTCTCTTTCATAACAGCGCGCGCGTCGCGTCCCGAGTTCGCCGGCTGCCGCCGCCGCCGCCGTCGTCGCGTCCAATGCCACACCGTTCGCCATGAACAGCGCACCAGCGACGATCCGGCTGCTATGGCCCGGCTGGGTGTCGAAGAATCGCGCGGCCGCCACCGCTGTCGGCCACTACCACCGACGGTCGTACGTTTCGTCCGCGGCCACCGCGGTGCACCACGGTAACCCGCAGAAACCCGACTGGAACCGGGCGGTGTCCGAGGCGGAGAAAATCGTCGGCTACCCAACGTCTTTCCTCAGCCTCCGATGGCTGCTCAGCGACGAGATCGCAAACGTGGCGCTGCACCTGCGCAAGTTGGTCGGCTCCAATCATCCTCTGCTGAAAACGGCCAAGTGAGTGCTGCTCCGCGCTAACCGTCTGCTATGAGACGTCCAACGATCAGTCATTATATACTATAGTGCCGTTGTCATTGTTTCAGAGGCCTGTTGTACAATGGCAGAAACAACATGCAGGCTTGGGGTCTGATCGTTTTGCTCATTTCCAAAGCGGCTGGTCACCTGAACGTCGACGAAATGGAAGAAGACAAGGCGGCCGGCGTTTTGCACAGTCAACGTGCCCTGGCAGAGGTTACCGAAATGATTCGTACCAGCCATCTGGTACACAACGGTTTGGTCAACATTTACCCTGGGTTGTATCCTGAACCCGTCATTCTCAACGACATGGCGTTTGGCAATAAAATTGCTTTACTCAGCGGTGATTATTTACTGAGCAACTCTTGTGCTGAACTAGCATCTCTCAGAAATCAAGACGTAAGTAATCGCATCATATAGCTTTGTACTTAAATAGTTTCTAAAATGAATTATTTCAGTAAGTTTTTTCCTTTTTCTTTCTCAAGCTTGTTGAGTTAATCAGTAGTGCTCTGCGTGATCTGTCTGAAGCAGAATTTGTTGGCAGACGAGATTCTCAAAACAATCCTCTACCTTCACCGTTTGAACCACTAAATCGACACTTCAACTCAACGTTGCCTCTTGACCCCTTGGAACCCTCAGATTCTTTAGGAAATATGCCGTTAACACCAGCTCTTCAAGACTGGACAAGACGCAATGTTCTGTCAGCTGGCAGTCTTTTGGGCAAGTCATGTCAAGGCACATTAGCTTTAGCTGGACACGGAGTAGAGCTTCAAAAACAAGGATTCTTGTTTGGCAAACATCTGTCACTTGCCTGGCAGGTAAATCATACAGTTACATTTTATTTTTAACAATTAATTAATGTAATCTAGTTTGTAAATTAAAAATGTATATAATGAACTTTCAATGTATCCTGAAGTATGAAAATTAGGAAAACAAAAGAAAAAACTAGTTATCAATTATCACTATTCACAGGCTTCAAATTTATTTGTAGGCAACTAACTATACCTTAATTATGAAACATAAAAATGATCTTTTAACACAATTTAATTTTAATTCAATACTTGATGTGGTACTTATTTCAAATTTATTTTTATAATCTAGGTATTAATAATATTTTAATACTAAGTTTATATATTTTTTTCTTATTTGACCTATTAAGTTTATTACGGGGTTCATTACTTATTTCATTAATACAAATTGAAAATTAGCAAATAATGATTATAGTCTATAAAAGTTGAATGATAATAATAATTAAATTTATATTTTTAGGCATACTTAGATTTAGAACCATTTATGTCTGGGTCGTCATTAGGCGTAACTTTCAACTTAACTTCAGCTCCAGTTATGTTTCATCTAGAGCATGACCCATCATTGTTTGAAGAAATCGACAAGGGTGTAAATTCTGTCCAAGATGTTGACTATGCTAAAGTAAGATTTTAATTCACCATAGTTTATGTATTATTACAAACTTACTGTGTATATAATGTGATTAAATAAACAAATCATAGTTTACTTGAAATTGTAGGACTCTCTATGAATATTGAGCTTATTTTAGTTAAAGTGATAAATTAGCTGATGTATTTAAGTGTATACTTTAAATTATAATGTACAACAAATGTAACATTGGTTATACATTTATTAGTGAAAATAATATGAATTAGCATATTCATGAAATAAAGAAACAATTTCACCAAATTGTGCAATAATAAATTTCGTAATAAGTTATTTTCATCACCATTGTGCCATTGTATAAAGTAGTATGGTGTAGTAAAATAACATTACTCTTAAGTTTTTAACTTGTCCGAGTGTGGAATCCAATAGTTTTGCATCAAACGTTTTTCATCTTTTTGTGGTATTTAGTCAACTCCATAATTTGTATTTAACCCCACCAATTTATTTTACATTACCAATTATGCACTGGTTAAATTTAAGTCGGTTAAATTTCAAGTGATTTATGAAAATAATGGTAAAAATAATTAAATATAAAATAAAAGTATATTTTATCCTGGTACAGTTCATATAAAATCTTATCATATTTTTAGGCAATGATTAATATTGCTTTAAATTTAAATAATTGTCTACTGAATCTTTGTGTTCTATCAATATTTAAAAAAAAATTTTTTTAAAGAATAATCAGAAATCTAATGTTTTAAATAAAAACGTTTTGAATACAGCCTGCAACTTATTTGATACGAAATGTTTTGTTGATAATTATTTCAGTAATTGAAATATATACCACGGACATTATATTGTTTTTCTTCTTGTAATGAATGTTGCTTTAATATTGTATTTTTCATTTTAGATTCACAGTATTGTTATGAAAGGACCAGGAATAGCTTATACCAAACAGTTACAAAAAGAACACTCTCAGAAAGCCATGGAAGTGTTAGAAGTATTTGAAGAGAGTGATGCAAGGACAGCACTGTCAAACATTATTGTTGCTATGGGAGGCGAATGAAGCTTTTCTCTCTATTTATTGTTATTATTATTATTATTATTATTTTTGTATGCCCTTTAGACAATTTATTTAATTCACAATGTTATTATTGTAACGTACAGGGTATTCGTTTTGATTGATTTAGTCAAAAGCTTTTCGCTATTATATTTTATTGTACATCATAGTGTTTCGAGCTGCATGCAATATTAATTGGATTCTTAACAACAGAAAATCTGTTGAATTGTTAATCGTTATTGTGTAGAAAAGCATGTTCTGTTGTTATCTGTTAATATGAATGTTTCAATCAATGTATTATATTTTGTAATAATAAAATATTAACACAATATTGAATATTCAGTAATATATGTTAGTTTGAAAGTATGTGTAATAATTACTGTGCCCCAAAGTGTTCGATACACTTTAATCTATTAATAGTAGGTTAGTTTAAGTGCTAAGCGTTTTAAACACTTCAAGAAAACATAATAAAATATCACACTGGGTGTCTTCAACTGCTTGTTTTATCAAGAAATGTTTACCGAGGTAAATTATTAAATCGATCTGAAAGGCAAAAGTACGTAACATAGAGATTTCCACCAAATATGATTATTCTGGTTCCAAAATTGTAGGTATTCTATAAATTGTGAATAATTGATTAACAAGTTCTGCATGGCAGTTTTAGTGGATACAAATTTGTAATTTCATTTGTGAAGTCTTAAAGTAAAAACAGATATTTTTGCTCATTAGTGACCTACCTTATAGTGTAAAAATAAAATAGTATGGTGGGCAAGAGACCATAGATACAAAGGGTTTTTTCACTGAATTTGAAAATGTAATAAAAACATTTATAATAGTGACCAAATATGATTAATACTCGATCATATGACACATCCTATTTAAACTTTAAATTATTTTATTTAAATCGATTGATTTCTTTTATTTTCTTTCGACATTTTTTTTTCAAATTATTTTTATAATAATTTATGAAAACTAGGGCACAATGCCCAATATTTATAGGCATGGGAAATTATAAACTCTATGCCACTTCAGTCGTTATTTTTATGCTTTAGTGTATTTTAGTTTAAAATACATAAATGAAATATTTGAATTCCAAGTTGATCATATTCATTTTTCTACCAAGTCATTTCCAACATTTTTCTCTTTGATAAATAGTTCTAGCATGATAAAACCAACATGCTCATGAAAACAGTTGATGTATTAATGTCAACCTACAATCATTCACAATGTATGTCCAAATGTATTAAATGAATGTATTTTTTGATAACATTATGTAGGTACATGTGAGATAAAGCCATCCACACCAGAGTAAATAAATCACTGTGAAATCATTGATTTAATCCACTAAGGTTAGGGTTATAACATGTAGATTAATTATAATAAATAAAAAAATACAAATTGTACCTACATAATATGTATCATATAATATTTTGTCTAACTGAAAATGTTAAAAATAATTTCCCAAAATTATAACACATTTTAATTTTTTTATATATATATTATTTCAATATATAATTTTTTTATTTATATTTTTTTATATATTTTGTTTATAAAAATATAAACAAAAACAAATTTCATGTAATTTGTATAAGTATAATAATATGAATTATAACTTTCTTTACATAAAAGCAAGTTTTAAATTATTTCTTACCTACTTTTTACCATTTAATATCGTTATGATTTCATCGTACTTTCTTGTTTTTTTATTTAGTGTATAAGAAAACAGATAATCATTGTTATGTCTATTCAAACACAATCGATATGATTGTTTATCATCACATCCATCTACCATTAAACATTAGACAGACTGTGTTGAAACCTTAACAAGTTTCAAAAAATCAACGTATTTTAATAAGACGTGTCAACACTTCTCTCAGAAATGCAATGGTCAATATGTATTCATGTTTTATGACCTTTCAGCATTAAGGTTAATAGACAGGAAAAGTTTGGATGCCATAGTTACAGGCGGCCTATTCGATGTATTATAGTTACTTATGACTAGAGTCCGGATTTTTATGCAATTTCATATTTGTAATGAGTGAATGCAGTTCGATGACAGTAAGAAATGTAGACGAATTGTGTAACAGATAATGCATAGAAAAAAATTTATTTTGCATATAAATGCATATTTCAGGGATGACGGCATATTTTAAAATGTTTGCATATTCAAGCATATTTGGTACCTATTAAAGTATTAAAGTTTATAAAACCGTGTTTTTTTTTTTTTTTATTTCTATATTTTGTATCTTTATTCAAATATATTAACCAAAGAAATGGTATAAGAGGATTTAATATGATTTTATTTATTATTTTTTACTATTCTTAATTAAAATATTTGTTTTATTTGTTGAATACATTTTAAAATATTTACTATTCCTCAACCAATATTGTAAGTTGATGTCTGCAATCAAAAAATTAAGTTACCTATCTAATTTAGTTGAATTATTATTTATGAAAGAAATAAAAAAAATAACAAAAACTTAATTAAGTGCATAAAAAATTATGCAAATAAATGCATATATGTTGGGCAAGAGTATATTTTTGCATATAATTAAAAAAAAATAAGAGCATATCAAGTGCATATTTAAAAGTTTTTAGATACATAAATGCATACTATATTAGACTTTTTGAGTGCATACAAATCCAGACTCTACTTATGACATACCAAACATTTTGGTTGTTTTGTGTTATTTAAATAATTTTAAAAAATAATTAAATTTAAAATTATAATGGAACTAGAAAACAAGCTTTAATTTAATTCTAAAAACAAAGACAATATCAACCTAATATCAATTTAGAATAATCAAAAAAAAAATCAAATACACTTCTAAATAGTTGAATGTTTTTTTCATGTCATAAAGAAATATGTAACATGTTTTCTTGAGAATGAATGGAAAACAAATTCTGATCTCCATAGCTATTATCTAACTATATCGCCAACTATTATTTATATTTAGTATTGATCAGATAGTATGTGATACACCTAATATATTACACATTTTAATACCTTTATATGAACATTTACAAACAGAAAAACCTGTCATACCACAGATCATTACTAATAGGTAAATCACATGAAACAACAATACCAAAGTTTGATATAAATTTTTTTCTATTCATGTTTACACAACTTGTTTAGATAATAACAATAGTAAACATTGTCAATTCTATGAATGTTACACTCTCAAGTGTAATTATTATTATTATTTATGTACTCAAAAACATTGAGAAATCAACAACCGTTTGAGTTTTGAAACATAAATTACATGGGTAAGTCCTAAAATTTAAACTAATCAATAACATAAAAATAAAACAGAAACAATCTTGTAATTCAATTTTAACATATTAATTACAAATTTATATAAACTGTACATAAATAGATAGATATAGATATAGAACACACATTAACCTTACATACATTTTGTTTATAATTTTTATAATTTACAAGTATTAGTTATATTGTAATATGTGGTAGTGTGGCATTTGGTATTTTTAAAATCAGTTGCTCCAATAGTCTCAACAAATGAGCTTCCAATTCATTTAATTTATCCAATGCATTCAAAGTTCGCTGTCCAATGTCCACAAATAACTTTTCTCTATGACTAAATTCATCCTTCATTTCTTCAAACCTAGGAGTTACAAAAATCTATAAATAAATGAAATTTAAAAAATTTTATTTCACATTACTTTTGATTTATTTTAGTGTAATTTAATGTAATCGTATCTTTTAGTTCAGTTATTGCTTCTGTTTGAAAAGAAGCTGATTTTGTTTTAGTTTTAACATAGTTATCATTATTCTTACATAATTGATTACTAGAATATTTCATATCAGTGTCATAATTTCTTGACATTTTTTTTTTAATTCCTGAAAATAAAGTAATGTAAAATAACAATTATATATAAAAAATAATCAACAACAAAAATTACCTTTCAATACTGAATCCATTTTATTGTAATGTACCCAAGTTACTTTTTTATTCCTATTAAAGCACATTCTGTTTTTGATATAACAGTTCTTTAGAGTAAGCCATTTATTATAGCATGTTTTCGAAGAATAATAAAAACCATTTTGTGACATTTTTTTGGATATTTGCTTCCATATCAAGAGTTTATCACGCTTTGATGCATGCATTAACTTCTCTTTGTGGTGATCATAACAGTCTATCAAATAATTAGTGGATTCTATGCTCCAGGAAACTATGCATCAAATAAACATTTATAATTTTCAAACATCTATTCATAGGTTACATTCGTATCTTACTTGTTTTAACAGTTTCGCCAAGTAATCTATCCAAATCTTGATAGTATTGCCATTTCACGGGAATCATTCCTAATTTTTTGTATTTTTGTTTTATTTTTAAATATTTTGCTTTTAAGAGATACCATTTATGATTGCAGGCCAATTTTGAATGATTATGACCACTCTTACATAACTGATCACTAATTTCTTTCCATAGTAAACGTTTTTTTCTTTGAGTTGCTGACAAAAAACGATTATGGTAAAGAGCTCGTAGTTTGATCAAACATTCAGTAGCTGCTTCAGTCCAAATTTCTAATAAACCAAACAATATTTTTAAGGGGTTCAATTAAATAATTAAATCACATGAAAATTACTCTTTGGTTGGGTAAATACATACCTGTATTTTCTTCAGCATTGTTATTTTCAATAATTTCATCAGAAAATGTTTGAGAACTGGCATTGATGTTAAACAGATATTCATTTTTTTTTTTAACGTTTTTGCGCTCGTCATCACTTGAAGATAATGAAATGATATCAATAGGATCTAATTCTTAAAATATAAAATCAAATAAATTAACATGGAAGTATGCGCATACAAGCTTCATCAATAAAAGAAATCAACATACTTTCTTTAGGAAGGCTATTGATGATGTTTTCTATGTCTTTGTAATGAATCCATTTTAGATATTTGGAACCATATTTAGATGCTTTTTGCTTTTTCTGTTTAAATGTCTTTTTTAAATTACTCCATTTATTATGACACGCAATGGCCGAATAATTATATCCTAACTGCCAAAATTGTTGTGCAATCTCCTCCCATAATGAATTTTTTTCTCGTACATTGTCAGCCGAAAAATTCTTCCTGAATTCACCATACATTTGGATCAACTTTCTAGTAGATTTGATGGTCCATTCACATATTTTATTATTTACTCTTCCATCTAAAAGTACACAAATGTATTTATAATGTGAAAATTAAAGAGCTATGAAGTATAATAGGTGTATTATTTTTCTTTTATTTTCACTAAATTATACACCAATATTTTTTTAATACATCACCATTTTATAAATTATGGATTCAGAGCAAAGCAAAGGGATCTATTGGTTTTACTTTGTTTTTTTTTAAAACATTTTTTGAAGTTGTATACTTTGTTAGAAGTTTACATTAAGCTCTTAAATAGATTAGTAGTTTATTTAATAATAGATGATAATTTAAAGTGGTCATTTTTTTCTAACCTAAAAAGTTTGGAAAAATGTTAAGAAAAAAATACAAAATATTGGGTAAAAATGGTAAAATGTGGGATAAACAAGAATTTTATTACCTAATTGATTTTAGTTATATAGCTAGAACTACAAATGTAATATTGAAAAGAATCTGGTAATAACTTGATGTTTTCAAAATTTTGAAAATTAAATATTGAAATATTAAGAACATTGCTTTTTTATACATTCTAATTGAATAATATTTTTCATTTTTAATAATATGAACTCAGAATGTAATATGATTTAACTTGTATGCTTTATTAACAATACTCTCAATGCTCACCATGCTCAGAGAATAATTCACTCTATACATTAAAACTACAACTAGGTACCTACATATTAAGCACATGTTTATAGCATTTAGTTTTAAAACT
Source organism: Therioaphis trifolii (assembly GCA_027580255.1). Lineage (NCBI taxonomy): Eukaryota > Metazoa > Arthropoda > Insecta > Hemiptera > Aphididae > Therioaphis > Therioaphis trifolii. Next base: position 126,224,841 of record CM050404.1, read on the forward strand.
ACAAAATAATATTTTCGTTCAATAAAATAATGTTTAATTACTCGTGGTATTGACATTTTCACACTTAGCAAAAGTGATTACATAATCATCAGAAGTATTTTCTTTGAAGTCATCGCCATTAACACTGTTATCTTGATCAACATTACTATCTGTAAAACGTGTAATGTGTGTAAAACAACAAAGGACCCTAACATTTATTTGTGCAGTAGGTACTTTCTTGTTTAATGTTACTCACATGCTTTATTACACATATAAACTTTTTTAAGATCATTCCATTTAGTCTCACATGTCTCAGCATTAAAATTAAAACCTTGTTCAATCATATATTCAGACACATATTGCCACAGTGACTTTTTCTTTAAACCTGGACATGTTTTGAACTGTTTACTTAATTGGCTGTGGCCGTGAATTAGATAGTGCACCGATTTGTCACACCAAACACCTGAAATATGAACATAACTTTTATAAACACTAAAAGTAAAAAACACTCTAAACTTTAGGATATTACTGATAAAATCATCAATTTATACATAGTTTTGTAACTTACTGTCAGAGTGCTCTACACTCAAGTCAGTTTCATAAATTTCTTGGACAATTTCATTGTTTTCATGATCATCTAAGGTACTATCATCTTGATCGGTTATCACAACTACAAAAAATTAGGCATGTTATTAAATTTAATAATATTGATTATAGGTAATTTGTATCTATTTTACTATTTTAAAAGATAGCCACTAGATATAAAATTTAAAAATAAATTACCAGTTTCATAAACATTGTCTATTATAATATCCTCATCCATAGTTAAAGGAAAAAGAAAGTAAATCTGACTTACTGGACAATACAAACCACCTGAAAAATAAATTTCCATGAATTTTATTTTTAACATTATATCCATACATATTAATTATTTTATAAAATGTTGAAAAGAAAAAAGAAGCCTCATATTATGATGTTCAAATAATTAAACAAATATGATAAAATCATAGTATATATTATAATATATACTAAAACAAAAGCATTAATAATTATTTCAAAACAGTTAGAAGAGGAAAGTATTTAGAAACATATTAGTAGTTTATTGTGATAACTCATTTTAATGTAGGCAGTTGTTATATCTGTGCCCCGGAGGTAAAGGACACCATGTCACAAAATAGTAATGTTACAAGAAACCAAATTTTCGATTATTTTTATCTATATAGAAATGGATTAATTTTATATTCTATCTCCTTATTTCCGTTACTTTTGATGATTGAACATAGTATCCTATACCTTTATATAGAGCAAAATTGTACACCAAGGACATGAAGCTAGCTAAATTTTTTAAAAAATGGACTTGGTACTCTTTACCTCCGGGGTACAGATAAATAACTTATCTAATAATAATAAATTCTATTAGCTACTATCGGTGAACTAATCTAGTTTCATAGAAGGAACGGTAATTTGCTTATTTGTAATAGACAGCTTGTAATACATATAAATAAATGGAAAATGGAATTAAAAAAAAATGTAGTGTACTACTACCTAAAGAAGGCAAGAACATCGGCAAAACTATACACTTAAATAAACATTAGGTAACAAATTTAGAGAATTATGAAAAACACAACTTTTAAACTTATAAATTTAAGAATGATGCTAACAGCAATGAGATTACATAATGTAATTAAATATTCCAATTTGGGCATAACAATATCTATTATTAAGTAAACTTTTCAAGTCACAATTTCGAATTATTGTAATAAGGTTTTTTTATACAATGCAAGGTGTAAAATGTGTGGAAAAAGACATACTTAGATATTTACTTATTAGGTACCTGTCATACAGGTACATTGTCTATAAGAAATGTCTAGATGTTTCATAGATACAATTACCAATATAGGTACACTTAAAAAGATTAAACTTAAATTTTGTTTTATTTTATGTTAGATTGACATTTGTTAACAAGATCGACATATTGTGGATCATTGGTCATAAATAAAATAGTGTTTTTAATCTATGGACAATGTTGTGGATGATAAAAAAAAAAGATCAACAAATTACTTACTCTTTTAATTTGTATTAACATCTGGTCCGATGGTTACGAATGAAAAATGTGAAACAGTTAAAGTTCCGCGGACGAAGTTTTATTAAAAATGGTCACGGGTAAAATATCAAACGATAAATTTGCAATACAAAAACTACGAAGGAAGATGAAAAATATTAAATATCTCACCGTCCGAGATCATTAATGATTAACAATTACTGTTAAATTTGTGTGTCTGCACTCAAATAACTAGGAAAATTATTTTATATTAAACGCAATATGAAATGTCTTATTGATGATCTAACTTACTAATAAAGTAATTAGTTATAAATTATGATATTATGTATAGAATATGTCACCGTCGTTGGCAGTTGGCACTATCTTTAAAAATAACAAAATTTACAGGAATATGTTTACTTAATAACAAACTATAACCATTGATTATAAATACTATTTATAATCAATGCTATAACCTAACTTAACCTAATCTAATTATATAGTAATTGCAGAGACCGCGACGTCGCTATCTATTATATCATATTCCAAGTTCCAACGTGCACAAACCCAAAGACACGGTGTCTAATGGGCGACCGGTTAGACGGAGTGGCGCATATTAATTATTAAACCTATCCCACGGCCAGTACAGTTCCAGCCTGTGTTCGCATGGGTAAAGTTGTGCTTTCAACACAGTTTCGTGGATCGTGGGTTCCTATATTTGGATTATATTATAATATAATATTATATTAATATATATTTTCCTATATTTCCTATATTTTTTAAGATGGAAAAATTAATTGAAATTGTTTGAGGCTTTCCTGTTTTGTATGATACTTCTCATGAAGATTATATGAGATCAAAACTGAAAGATGATTTGTGGGATAAGATAGCTAAAGAATTAAATACGTCAGAAATACCATCAGGTGAGTAATCTTGTTTGTAATATTTTGTCACCGGATCCGGCCGTACCGGATGGCCCAAGTTCGACCACACGATCCGGTACTACCGGATACGGCAGAGTAATATACAATAAAATCAATTATAAATACTGAAAATTATACATATATTTATTTATACATAGTTCATGTAAAATATTTTCTTGTCCGGGCCTGTAGGATAAGTACCTACGACAACGCACTAGATCAGTGTACTTTTCGCTTGCGTTCCGTACAGACCGTACAGTTCTAATTAATAATTATTATTTCAATTATGTGTGATAATAATATTTTGATGGTTATATGTGCCGCGGAGGCAGCCGGTGAACTGGATGAGCCAATTATTTCTACTCCTAAAGTGAGAAAATATTGGGTTCATCCAGTTCATTTAAAAAGAGAAAATGAAAATAGTTTTCTTAGTTTTTATCAGTGGCGTATTTGAGCTTTCACCTAGGGGGGGGGGCGATATTAAGAGGAGTAAACCACCCCCACCAATTAAAAACATTTTTTTTAGACATAAAAAACAACGCATTTTTATTATTTATTTAAGCACTTTTATTAAAGAATTTTTAACCACGCTTTGAAGTCTGTGGACTTTAACCAACTTTGACGAAACGTATGCTTATATGATTTTTTTTTAGGCCATTTAAACGATGGTCCTTCATTAGAGTTTTCACTGTCACTCATTTTGTCGCTTATAACCACAATAATAAAAAACAAAATAATTCAAGTTACGCACTGCACGAGTAAGAACTAAGAAGCGACGGCCGACGAATGACAATTTTAGGTTATAGGATCTAGAGTATATTCGCTTATAACCATGAACTAAGATAATATGGACTGGAAACGAAATGGTTGGCGACGGTCATGTTTGTGTACGGAAATTACGTAGAGGGGGAAATTGAGAGACTACAGCGCCATCTAAGTGCTTGTTAATTAAACTATATATTGTAGGATCATAGATAAAATTTAAATACAATAATAAATAATAATAGAAACATGTTTTACCTTGTCTCAACAAGTTACATTGCCCATCATTATTTGACAAAACACAGCATGTCAGCATTATAAATGGTGTATTAGTATTGTCAATATTTAATAGTTTATATTTTGCACCTAATAGTATTGCCTTTTACATTTTCTATTTCCAAAATGTCTAGAAAATGCTCTGTGCAAAATTGTAACAGTTTTGATGGCGAATGTGCTTTTTTTAGTGTCCCTAAAACATCAGTAAAAATTTGGACTGATATAGTGTCATCAGTAAATGGCAGTGTAACAAATGTAAAGTTCATTTGTGAAAAACATTTTTTACCACAAGATGTGATTAGAAACTATTCTGGGATTGAAGTGAGAAATATTTTACTAATTATTAGGTATATGCTTAGAATTAAATATTAAGTGTTAACCATTATTACCTTAGGATATACCTTTTTCCAAACGAAAAGTGTTCAGATTAGTTAAAGGGGCTATACCAAAACTTTTTAATTCTATTGAAAAACAAAATGAAACTTTAGTTTCTACCTCAGAGGTAATTAACCAACATAAAATTGTTGTATTTTAAATATAATAAACAAATCATAAATATTGTTTGACGTTTATTTTAAATAATAATAATAATATACGACAGATTAAACATCATTCATGTGACTTAATAACTATCGAGACGCGACTACTCGAGAGAGACGTACACACTGAGTCACCTCGTAATGGACAAAAGAATATGATAACAAGTACTCTAAGTACAGTGTTACCATAACACAACATCTTTCTTCTTCTTGTAATTATATGTAATATAATAAGAAATAAGAATATAATAATTAATAATAATAATAATACAATGTTATTAACATAAAACAATTCTACCTTATTACAACATAATACAATAGAAAATATATAATAATAATAATACAAGAGAAATAACAAAATAACATAGTTATAAAATATATAGTAAAACAAACAATTAGTATAATATGTAATTACTTAAATATAATAATGGCTTATAAATCTAACCGTTTAGGTTTAATTATTATTCTACCAGAACGAGTAGATTTTTTATCTATGTTTGAATTTAAGTTAGGTTGTTCATAATTATTAGTTTTAGAATTGGTTAAAGCACAAGTTAATAAATGTTTTCTATTTCTTCTATAATTGCCACCTTTTTCACTTTCAATAACATAAGATCTAGGATATTTACAAATTTGAATAACTTTACCTTTAACAAAAGGACCACTGGGTACTAATTTAAATAAAACTTTTTCACCAACTGTAAGAGGTGTTAAATTTTTTGTTTTTTTATTATAATAATTAGTTACTTTGTCTGTTTTTATTTTTATTTTGTTTTGGTAATCACTTAATTCAGTTAATTTAGGTTTTAAGTTATCTATGGGAACAGGTAATTTTGTTCGAATTGATTTTGAGATTAATAGTTGAGATGGAGAACATAAATTTCCTTTAGGAGAATTGCGATTATGCATTAGAGCTATGTATATATCAGTTTTACTTTCTTTACATTTTTTTAGTAATTTCTTTATTGACTGTATTGATCTTTCTGCTAAACCATTCGATTGAGCATAATTTGGACTTGAAGTAATATGTTCTATATCCCATTCAGACATAAACTGTTTAAATTCTAATGAACTAAATGGTGGACCATTATCAGACACTATTGAAAATGGTATTCCAAATCTAGCAAACATTGATTTTAGATGTTGAATAACAGAAATACTTGTAAATCCTGATGTTAAATGTGCAATTTCTATAAATTTAGAATAATAGTCTACAACTAATAAATATATTTTATTATCAAAGTGAAATATATCAGTTCCTAACTTAAACCAAGGTATTTGAGGTATATCATGTGGTATTAAAGGTTCTTTAGAATTGTTATTTCTATATTTCATGCATACCTCACAATTTTCAACAATATTTTTTATATCAGAATTTATGTTAGGCCAAAATATTAAATCTTTTATTGAATTTTTACATCTTTCAATTCCCATATGACCCTCATGAACTATTTTTAACATTTCTGGTCTTAAATTTTTAGGTATAAGCAAACTTTTATTTTTAAATATTAAGTTATCAATAACACATAAATCTTCTTTAAAAGACCAATAGGGTTTAATAATTTCCTCAATCAAATTTTTATTTTCTGGCCACCCACTTTGTATAACTTCACTAAGTTTTTTACATACCATATCATTCTGTGTTTCTTTTTTGATCAAATCTAATTTATTTTTTGAAATTGCTATATTTGAAATTAAATTTTGAACATTTAAGATTATATCATCTTCAATTTCATCAACTTCAGTTACTTGAAGTGCTGCTCTAGACAAAGTATCAGCAATTATTAGTAATTTACCAGGAACAAATGTGACTTTTAGATCATAAGATTGTAGTTTAAGCATCATACGTTGGAGACGGACAGGTACAGAATGAAGAGGTTTTGTAAATAATGTAATTAGTGGCTTATGGTCAGTTTGCACAGTAATTGTTTGACCATATAAATATTGATGAAATTTAGTGCAACCAAACATTATCGCATATAATTCCTTTTCTATCTGAGCAAAATTTTGTTGACTTTCAGTTAACGATTTAGAAGCATAAGCACAAGGTTTACCATCTTGCAGTAAAACTGCACCTACAGCATTTTGTGAAGCATCAACTGATAACATTATAGGTTTTGAACAGTCAAAATAACTTAAAACAGGAAATTTTGATATTAAATTTTTCAATCGAGAAAATGCTTTTTCATAATTTTCATCCCACTGCCACAATGAACTTTTTTTTAACAAGTCTCGCAAAATAGTTGATTCGGCAGCTAAATTAGGTATGTATGCACCTAGGTAATTAATCATGCCTAGAAACCTTTGTAAGTCTTTTACACATTTTGGTGATGGTAAATTAGTTATAGCTTTGACCTTTTCATCATCTGGTTGAACACCATTTTTATTAAAAATATGTCCTAAAAATTTTACCTCTTGGACACCTATATGACATTTTATTTTATTAAACTTAATATTAATTTGACGGGCTCTTTCAAATACTTTTCTTAATATAAAATCATGTTGTTCTTTATTTTTAGCATATATGATAAGATCATCAACATATAAAAATACACCATCAATATCAGAAAAATGTTCAGTCATTACTCTATGAAAAACTTCTGATGCACAATTTAAACCATAAGGAAGTCTAATAAATTTATACCTACCAAAGGGTGTGTTAAATGTACATAAATTAGCACTTTCTTCATCAAGAGGTACCATCCAAAAACCAGAGCTAGCATCCAAAGTAGAAAAATAGCATGAACCATTTAATCTAGATTTAACATTTTCAAAACTAGGAAGTGGATAGTGTGAACGTTTTATAGCCTTATTTAAATTTCTCGGATCTAAACATATTCGAAGTTTGTTATTCTTTTTAATAACTATAACTATAGAATTTACCCAGGACGTTGGTACATTTACCTTTTCTATTACTTTCATATTAACCATATTTTTCAGTTCAGATTCTAATTTATCATAAATTTTAAATGGAACTCTCCTAGGAGGATCAATTTTAGGTTGAATATTAGTGTCTAAATGAATGTGATAAGTAATTGGTAGACATCCTAGACCTTCAAATAAATCTTCATACTCATTTAAAATAGAAATCTCTTTATCATTATTTATGACATTAATTCTAGATATTAAATTAAGATTATTACAAGTTTCTAACCCTAATATAGTATTGCATGAAAAATCAACTATGTAAAAATCAATTAAGTAATATTTTTGTTTATAAAAACATTTAATAGTGCTTTTACCTAAAGTGGATATCTTATTAGAGTTAAAAGCCATTAATTTTACATTAGATTGTTTTTTAATACTACTGACAGAAATATTCATTTTTTTAAAAATTTCAATTGACATTATATTAGCTTGCGCACCTGTATCTAACTGACAATTTACATCTCTTTTATTAATTTGTAAGACAATTTGCCAAACATCATTTTTATTATGACTAGTTATAGAACCAATAAAAAGTAAATTATCATCATTAGAATTATTTTTATCAAGTGTCATCTGATTAACCATCTTTGTTTTACAATATTTAGCAAAATGATTAAACAAGTTACATTTATGACATTTGATACCTTTGGCGGGACATGAAAATTTATGACTTTGACCACAACGACTACATGTAGAATTGAAATTATTATTGTTACCGTATGACTTCTTTGAACTTTCTCTTTTGTTCTTTGACGATTGACTTGACAGCGATGACTCACGAGTTTGATTATTCTTATCTGAAGATGTTGACTGACGATTCTTATGACCATACGATCCTTGATGACGACCTCGACTTTTGAACTTTTCTTTTGACTGGACTGCTAATACTTCTTTGACTGCTTCATTACTCCCATCCATGACATCCAGTTGCTTAATTCTTTGTTGTGACAACGTCATAGACGTAGCAATTTTCAATGCTTTCTCCAATGTAAGATCATCTTCTTTTAATAGACATTGTTTAATTTTAATATTATTTGTATTCAGACCACAGATTAACATATCTTTTATTAGACTTTCTCGTAAAGACTCAAATTCACATGACATACTTTTATTTGTTAAGTCTGCTACATATTCATTAATACTTTCATCAGGTAATTGGTAGCGCGTAAAAAATTTATGGCGTTCCACAGTAACATTTTTACGTGGAATAAAATATTCATTAAATTTGAATATTAGACTGTCTAATGTCAACTCTTTAATGTTAACATTAAATGAATTATAGATTTTTAAAGCAGCTTTACCAATAAAATGTAAAAATATTGATATTTTACGTATTTCTGGCTGACTATCATAGCCACTCGCAATCAAATAAATATTGAACTCTTGTAACCAATCAGACCAATTTTGACATAAATTTCCATCTAAGGATAGTTGACTTACATTACCAATAAGACCTGATGACATCGTAATTGTATTCGTAGAAATTTGAGCATCAGTGCACGTGGTTTGTTGCTGCTCGTCTATTGACTCATTATGTTGTGATCCAGATTTATCTGCTTGATCCTTCTTTTTTCGACCCATAATGAATCAACACCTGACACCATGTTGTATTTTAAATATAATAAACAAATCATAAATATTGTTTGACGTTTATTTTAAATAATAATAATAATATACGACAGATTAAACATCATTCATGTGACTTAATAACTATCGAGACGCGACTACTCGAGAGAGACGTACACACTGAGTCACCTCGTAATGGACAAAAGAATATGATAACAAGTACTCTAAGTACAGTGTTACCATAACACAACAAAAATATAAATTAAAATAGTAATATTTGTTCATATATTTAATTCTAATGAACATTAAAAATTAAAAATAATTTACATAGGAAAATGTGAAAAGAACTATTGAAGACAGTCTAGATGATCTTAAGCCAAATAAATGTAGGAAACAATTATTATGGCCAGTTGAAAGCAAATGTGACTTGTTTTTAAATATTAATAGTTCTGTTCAACATGGTATTTCTAATCTAGATTCAAATAGGTCTCAGGTAAACATATATGTTTTTCACTCAACACGTTTTAATAATTCTAGTAGGTAATGAATTGTATACACTATTTGTTTTACTTTTTGAAAATCAAAACAAAGAGTAAAATATTAATATAATAAATAACAACAATTTTCCATTCAATAGGTATTACAAACAGATAGTTATTTCACTCATTTTAACATACAAAATTTACAAAATAAAATAAATTTGCCCAAGAGTTGGTACATATTTAGTGATGAAGAAGTTTTAACAGTCTTTAAACCCAAGCATGAGAGAACTGAGGATTTTGTTAAAATAGTTGTTGAAAAACAAATTGTAGTTACACAAGATCAACTAGTGAAATGTTATATAAAAGATTTTTACATTACAGAAGAATGTTTAGGAGTAAAAAATAATATTCTGAGTTCTTTAGATGTTAAATTACAAAACTTAATAGATATACTAAATTCAAAGTATGCATGCTCCGGAGGCCCAAATGCACAGGATTATCCGGGTATGTTGGTAATAGTTAATATTGTTAGAATTGATTAATTTACGTTAATTTATTTAATTTTATACATAAAGATATTCAAGTTAAGTATGCCATTAAAGACAGTAATAATATTTGGAGGCATACCAAATGTGTCATTGTATTACATCAGTCAAATAAAAAAAGGTAAAAATTAACAATTGATGCTGGATTCAAGTATAATTTTCTATTTTTTTGATAAGGTGCATTTGGTGTGAAAGACTTTGTAATATTTATCGATCTAAAAAACAACGCCAGAAACATACACTAGTGTTTAATCAAAAAAAGCAAATAGGACCTACATTGACACCAAATCGTGCAAGAACATTTAAAGCTCTTAATAGAAGTAGACATAAAACCCAAAAATTGAATTTAAGGTGAGATTTGAGTACAATTAAAATAAGACAATATCTTTATTAATATCTGTCATGATATGTTATATACATTTTGTATGTTTTAAACATAATTTATAGGTACAAGAAAAGAGTTGAACTATTAACAAATAATTTGACAAATTTGCAAAATGAAATGCATAATATGTCAGATAGTTCAATTGATAATATATTTAAAAATAGCAATGTCAATGAATCACAACAGATATTAATAAGAGAAATATTGAATACTAGTAAAGTCCAAGCCAAAAATAAACGTTATACTGAAAACTGGATTCTTTTATGTACTTTATTTCATATAAGGTAAAAAATAAATTGTATTAATAAGAGAATAGTGATTAACCGGGAATAATATTTGTAAATTAAGGTCGTCATCAACCTACAATTTTTTGAGAGAGCAGGAGATTTTACCACTCCCTTGTTCTAGAACTATACGAAGGTATTTGTCTATGGTAAAATCAGACTGTGGTTTTGATGAAACATTTTTTAAATTATTTAAAAAAAAAATAAGTCTTTTACAAGATACAGAAAAGCATTGCGTATTACTGTTAGATGAGATATTTTAACGAGAAAGCATAAATGTCGATAGCAGTACACTATCATATGCAGGCTTGGAAAATTATGGTAAAGATGAGTCCACCTTAAATTCTGGTCAGAAAGCCAACCAGGGTCTTGTGATGATGTTCCAAAGCTTGGGATCAAATATAACACAGCCAATTGGAGTTTTCGCTTCAAAAGGATCTGTAAAAGGTACAACAAATTTAACTTATTGGATTTAGGTAAACATAAAGAATTAATTAAAATTTGTAGGTGTTGTACTCACTCAATTAGTAATTAAAGCTATTTGCCTCTTGGAAAAATTTGGAGCAATGGTTGATGGTATAGTTAGTGATGCTGGATCAACAAACAGAAAATTGTGGAGTGAATTAGGCGTGTGTGGTAAACTAGGAAGTTTAAAGAATTATATAGAGCATCCAATGGACGAAAAACGTCGTATATATTTTTTTTCCGATGCACCACACTTAATAAAAACTGTCAGAAATAGATTATATAATAATAAAACATTAAGAGTAAACATAATCTTATTGATACAACAAATAATATCTGTATTTACAATATAATGTAATTAAATAATATTAAATTCTAAATCTAGATATCACCTGAGCAGAATTTAATACAATGGGATCACTATGTCATACTAAATAAAAATGATTTAACACAAGTATCAAAAAGAGTGTGTCCAAAAATAACAAAAAGACATTTATGTTTAGATAGCTTTTCTAAAATGAATGTTAAGCTCGCCACTCAAGTTGGTTAAGCACTGTAAAGAATTAATTTCAAAAATGTTTATTGTGATATAAATGTATAGGTATTAAGTAATTCAGTTGCAGATGGATTAAAGTACTACAGAGAAGTAATAAATGTAAAAGAATTAGAAAATAGTAAAGAAACGGAGTATTTTACTAAGATATTTAATAATATTTTTGATGCTTTGAATACTAAATTTCCTGCAGAGGGAATAAGAAAAAATTCAAAATATTTTAAAGTAAATAATTTCCCTCAATTAATTGTATTATAGTTTAAAATAAAACAAATGTATTATTAATAATAGATTTTAGAAGATGCACTTATTTTTCTTGATAAATGGGAGCTTAATCTTGTGGAAAATAAAATTAAAGAGTCTGAGTTTTTAACAAAGCAAACTGTAGAAGGGCTTAGAGTTACAATTAAGTCAACTATAGAATTGTCTAATTATTTACTCGACAGAGGATTTCATTATGTACTATCAAGCAAGATGAACCAAGATAAATTGGAGGTTATAATTTTATTAAAATTAATATTATAATGCTAGAAAATGTAATAACTCGTACCATTAAATGAAAACGGAAAAATATATACTTATAAATTAATTTGTTCATGAAACATTTTCATTTTTTATTTATAGCAATTTTTTGGAATGATCCGTCAATCTACTGGTCCAAATGATGCTCCAACAACCCCAACATTTCTACAAGTCTATAAAATTTTAACAGCATATTCAATTTTAAAACCTCCTAAGTCAGGAAACTGTACAATATTAGATAACTCACGTCCTAAGATTACTCTAGAAGACATACAACAAGTTTTTGATGCTGAACAGTCTGTGAGGTCAATAAAAATTAAAGACTTGGCATGTAGATTGGATAAAATAGCAGACTCAGGTATGTGGGAAGCAGATGAAATTTTAGATCATGATTATTGCCAAACTTCTGTAAAGAGTTGTATCATATATTTTATTTGTGGATATATTAGTAGACAAATATTAAAACACACAAAATGTATCATCTGTAAATCAGCAATTCAATCAGGTAATAATTAATAATTATAATACAAATTCTTAAACAGCAATATCAATAAAATACATAACAAATTTACTTACATATTTAGATGGAAACTCATCAAATGCATCTGAGGCGAGTCTAACTACTTTAAAATCAAGAGGATACTTAATACATCCCAATCGAGGCTTTTTTAACCTTATTTATGATTTAGAGGATTCTTTTGAAACATGCTGTGACAATGAACATGCATTTCAAGATTGTATTGATGACTTTTTGTCCAATAACAGTCACATATCTTTTCCATGTTTGGAACATAGAACAGAAATATTAACATACATAATAAGTTACTATGTAACAATGAGAATGAGGCAACATGCAACACTTAAAAACAGGGAACTAAAAAATAATAGTTGTCATTCAAAAAAAAATCAAAATAAGTGAAACATTAAAATTAAATTTAACACTTACCTACCAATAAATAAATTTATATCCTTATAGTAATATAATATTATAATATGCAATACAGAATTTCATGTTTTTTTTTTTATTTTGGTTAAGGCTTCAATTACAAAGATTATTAGCCTAGTGTTATTTACAAACTAAAAGTATTTATACAATATTAAGAGCGAGAAACAGAAACAAATGATATGTACAGGAGTATTATAATTTATCGACTAAACCAATTGATTTAAAAAAAACTGAAAATATTAGTGCTGTTGTTTAGATTGAGGGCTTCTTCGAGTGTTGTAGGATTGTTGAGAAGGTGACGTGAAGATGTGTATTTGGGGCATTTGATGATTATGTGTTCGATTGTAAGGGGGATGTTGCATGAGTCACACCTTGGTTTGGGTTCCTTGGTGATTAAATAGGAGTGGGTGATATTGGAGTGGCCTATTCTAGCTCTGTTGATAGTTATTTGTTCTCTCCTAGACGCATTTATAGGATATGGCCATTTTGTGACTGTCTTTTTGATGTTCCTTAGTTTGTTACTGGTTGGAGTGTCATCCCAGAGGTTTTGCCATGATTTGAGTATGCGTTTTTGAGCTTCGTTTGTTAGGTCTTTGGTGGTACTTTTGGTTATGGAGGAGGTAGATTCAGAGGTGACCGCTTCATCCGCCATTGTGTCCGCTTTCTCGTTCCCATGGATACCTACGTGTGAAGGGACCCACATGAAATTGATTTTGTTTTTCGATGATATGATACATTCTTTGGTGAGTTGAATAAGTTCGTTCTGAGGGTATTGTTCTTGAAGTGATATGAGGGCACTGAAAGAATCGCTTATTATGAGGAAGGAGTTAATGTGGGAAGAGGCTGCATATTGTACTGCCTTGTATATCGCATATGACTCCGCCGTGTATATGCTAGTGAATGACGGAAGTCGGCATTTTATGGCTTCAGTACCAACTACTATTGCAAAGCCTGTTCCGTTTGAGTTTTTTGAAGCGTCCGTATATATTAGCACGTCGTCGTGGTAGTGTAAATCGATTAATTCATGAAAATGGGATACAATGATTGAGTTTTCAGTTGAGTTTTTATTGAACTTGAGAAGTTCGGTATTTATATTAGGGGCCCAAGTCCAAGGTGCGCATGAGTAGATGGGGATTTTGTTAATTGTATCTATATTCAAATTGATATTTTCCTTGATTCGATTAAAGTTTTCGAAGATCGTGTTGAGTGTTTTTGATCTGAAGTTTGGAAAGGGATGATGGAAGTTGGAGGAGGATATATGGTTTGGCAGGTTTGACGTCTTGATCATATATTTAGTGGTATTGATGTCACGGATGAACTGAAGAGGAGGTACACCTGCGTTGCAAAGGATGCTGTCTGTTGGGCTGGTTCTATAAGCTCCGGTAGCTAATCTGATACCTTGATTATGGATTGGATCTAAAGTGTTTAGCAAATTCCTTTTGGTAGTGCCATAAATAACAGAGCCATAATTAATGAGAGAAAGTATAAGTGATTTGTATATTAAGATGAGGCTGTTCTGATCTGATCCCCATGTAAGGTTTGACAAAGTTTTGATGATGCTCATTCTGGTACTGCAGGAAGATTTAAGATTTCTTATGTGTGCTTTCCAAGATAGTTTGTGGTCGAAGATGAGCCCTAGAATGCGTAAATTATTGGTGAAGAGTAGGGGAGTTTTGTCTAGGGTGATTTGCGGCGATGGGTAGTTATTTTTTTTGTTAAAAATTATGCTTTGCGTTTTGGTAGGAGAGAACGTGAAGCCAGTTCTTGATGACCACTGAGTTAATATGTTGAGTGCTTCTTGTATCAGTTGTGTTGAGGTTGTTAGATTTGATCCACTGCAGTAAATGATACAATCGTCCGCGAAGAGTTTGTATTTAACTGGAAATGGTAGCTTTTTACCAATGTCATTTATTGCAACCAGGAATAGAGTGACACTGAGGGCAGAGCCTTGCGGTAGACCATTCTCAATGAGATGTAGGTTAGAAAGTGTGTTATGAGTTTTTACTCTAATAGAACGATTCATTAAAAAGTTTGTCAGAAACTTGAACATGAGGTCGTTGATGTCCCATTTCATGAGAATCGATAATACTCTGTCTCTCCAGACCATGTCATATGCCTTTTGTAAGTCCAATGAAACAAGAATGAGGTGTTGGTTTCTTTTGAAAGCTGAACTGATTGACACGGCCCGCGATAGTGCAGGTACCCTAGGTACACCGCTATCACGAACCGCGCCTGCTCTCTACCCAGCCACAACCTAGGCAACACCAACACCCGTACGGCTATTTCCATCCTACCTCAGTAAAACCGGGCAGAGAGGGGAAAGTTGCCGGAACCGGGTGACAGCGTACCGGCCGTCCCGCTCGCTGATCATCGTGCTTACGACCGTCACACGGTACACAACGGCTTCGTCCGCACACCTATTTTAAAACCATTATTATTTTGTTAAAATACCCTCGTGCGACAGCAGCTTTTGTTCGTCAGCCGAGTGGTCCCTTTTCTTTTTTGTATAAGTATCCGTATATCAATAATACGTGATATTCTCACTGTCGACTGTCAACCTTTTTGTTTTGAGTTTGAATAAACTTTATAACTCACGTTTAAATAACCGTGTTGTGCCTATCCGGTCCACGATCAACTATTTTGACCGGTCACCGTCACCGAGGCCAGTTGGTGCCGCGTCAAATTTGGCTCCCCGTTTGGAATCACCCGGTTACAAGGTAAGAGTATTTTTGTTCTCACTGTCATTACCTCGGATTTGCTTATATTACGTAATATATAGATATTCCAGGTGTGCATAGTATTTTTAGTTAGGCATAGTACTTAGTTCTAAAACGAGCTAGGGAAAAACGCGCGACTATAGATAGCAGTGAGCTAGTAAGGTTCTTGGTTAAGTCTCCAACGACCTAACGGCCCACTACAACTTACTCTTACGTAACGACCCGCCGATAAATAATTCAACACGCACGACTTTGTACGTCGCACGCAAGCCGCGCAACATCGTCGTTGCCGCCGCCGCCGTTGCTCGTAATTAACGATATTATCGCACGGTGCGGTATTACCTATTATCGTAATATAATAACGTCCTACGACAAAAGTGTGCAAGCGGGCCACACAATCAAAACGACAACAACAGCTGCGTGATAACAGTTTGTTTTGTTTGTTTACGTAAAAATATTTTGTCGTCGTTATTACAATTTTCGAAGTAATTTTCCACTAGTGACCAGTTCGATCGACAACTACCACACCACTTACTCAAATCAATAGTCTATTGCAACGAGTAGTAGTAATTAGAATTATTAATAATTAATTTTTACACTATGTCGAGCAAAAGCTTTGATCAACTAACATTGAAAGAGTTGCGTCGGGAGTGCGAGTCGCGAGAGATACCGTCATCCGGGCCAAAGGCGGACCTCGAAATGAGACTAGCGGAATATTTACGATCGACCGGTGTCGACCCAGCGGCCGTGCGCTTCACTATATCTCGCTTGTCCAATGACGATGTGCAGAGTGTTGACGCCACGCAGGGAAACACCGTCACAACGAATGGGTCAATAACTGCGCAACCCATGACCACACGACGGATCAGTAGCGATTTATCAAACAATTTATTGCAATCAACACAAATAAATCTACTCGATTCCGATAATTCCGACAACGTTTTTAAATCCGCAGCAGCGCAGCTCGGAACGCTACGTAGGTCGATGTGCCAACCGGGCGAACAGAACACGCTCGAAATACGCTTGGCGGCGTTGGAATCGAGTATGGCACGTTTCTTCGACGAACAACGCCAACACACTCGTGGAGTGCATCGAGTCGAACTCGAAGTATCCAACCAGCGCCAGCAACAAAACGAGCCGGTACGTTCCCCGTATCGCGCAACCGACATTTCGTACGCAAATGAAACGCACCAACGAAATATTCTGCCCGTTTTCCAAAGCGACAGCCGTACATTCGCGCAAGCAGGTACCGGCCACGTCGACGCCGCAGCAGGTACGTCGTTCTATACACGCAACCAAATCGGCGGACAAACGGTAACACATGATAATACGCGGAATTTTTCGACGTTCGCGCCGCGTATACAGGAACGTTCGGTATTAATACCGTATGAGGATTTGCGCACAGCAAGAGCTTCGCTTCCCGAGTTTTCCGGAACACGGGCCGAAGACCCCGTACGGTTTTTAAATAATACGGAATCCGTCCTTACACAGGCGAACATACATAGGTCCGGCTGGTGTAGAGCGATTGAGCCGCAGTTAATGGGTACGGCCGCGACTTGGTGGAAATCCATTAAGGTCTTGGAGCTATCCTGGGATGAATTCAGAGTCGAATTTTTAGCAAATTTCGACAATGACGAAATTCAACTTCGACTGCGCGCCGACATATTATCGACACAACAGACCGCGACGCAATCACTTACGGAATTTATTCTAAATAAAAATCAACTCGCGCGCCGCGTAAATACGGGCTTATCCGAAGCGGAATTAGTTCATTATATTACTGGGCTTACGCGCGACGTATTCCGTACGCACATTCGTTTACGGCAGCCGTCTACTTTCGCCGAGCTTCGACGCATCGCGAACATTTTAGACCCCGTAACGAACACACACACACCCTCACCCGGCAAAGAGTTTGTCCATCGCGGAAAAGACTCTTGTCAAACAAAAAAGGGTCCAGTCCCGAACCGTGGTCAACCGGCAACAAAAACACGCGCGACGTTTTCATCAAAACCGCCGCCGCGGCCGTGTAAATTTTGTGGGGAACTGCACTGGCAAAGTGACTGTCCCCATAGACCAACCACGTCGGGAAATGGCGGGGGAGCCAACGGGGCCTAGTCCACCCCGATGACTCCAATCAACCCCCCCACATCACAAAATTCGGTATTATGAACGGAACAAAATTAAGCGACCATCACGCACGAAATTCGGTATTTTGTCACAACGAACAACCGTTTTCGAAAATTTTTTCCGTAACGCCGTCCGCAACAACATCCACCGCGGACGACGCACAACCCGACGGCACCCATCCTCAGACCCCCAACCTACACCATCACACAGCAGACGCATGTCACCCCAAAGGTGATACGCAACGTCTCAACACATACCACCCCAAAGGTGGTACACACACGGCTGTAGGGACAAAGGCAACAGAGAAAAGGGTGTTTACCACCACGGGTAACGGGGACGCGACACACACCACGTCGTTCAACCCCGCGTTAGGTCAGTCTGTGAAAAAGAATAGTCGAGCGAGCACAGAGGTAATCGTAGCGGATGTTATGGCTCTGGTGGAACATTCCACTAACCAAACACCTGCATGCGCGGTTCAGAACTACTTACCCCGCTCCGCATCGCTATCTCCGTCTATTAACGCAAATCGAACACGCCCGGACGAAATTCCGACCCCCGCGGTCGAGCTCGAATTCCCGTCAGGCTTCGTTACAGCGCTATTAGACTCACAGGCACAAAAATCATATGTAAAACCGACTATCGCCCGAAATTTCGGCAAAATTTCACGCGGACTCACAACAAATGTGCGAATGGCTGACGGTCACATCGCGACGACCAGCGGCACCGCACATTTCACAACTAGAATAGGTACGTTAGATATAACATTCGAAGCGACCATTTTAGACAATCTGTACTGCGACGCGTTACTAGGACACGACTTTCTCGTTAATAACGAAGTCTCTTGGGACTACGCCGCATGTACAATACACTTAGGCTCGCAGATTAGGACAGCAACGTGCTGGAAGGGTCCACAAAAACCACCTAGCGCTAGTCCTGATTTATGTCAATTAGAAATTGGGGGCGACGATCAAACTCGCGCGAGACTCACCGCTGTATTGAACAAGTATCCGGTAGTATTCAGCGATAAGATAGGCCGCACCAAACTAATTGAACATGAAATTCTGCTAAAAAACCCCACTCCAATCGCACTCAAACCATACCCATATCCGTTGCAGAAACAAACTGTTATCGATGATATGGTACGCGACATGGAGGTTCAGGGGCTCGTAGAGCCAAGCACCTCTCCGTGGGCCGCCCCAGTAGTTCTAGCCAAAAAGAAGGACGGGTCTTCCCGCCTTTGCATTGACTACAGGCGACTTAACGACGTGACCGAATCCGACGCGTACCCCATGCCCGATTTAAACAAAACGATTCGACAAATGCGGGGCGCGAAAATTTTCAGTGTACTTGATTTAAAGTCTGGCTACTGGCAAGTACCACTTAGCACTGACGCACGAAAATACACGGCATTTCGGACACGTAGAGGTCTTTTTCAATTTCGAGTTCTTCCTTTTGGTCTCAAAAACAGCCCAATGACTTTCGTAAGACTCATGAATGAAGTATTGAGAGGGTATTTGGATGAGTTTGTACAGGTCTACCTAGACGACATCGTTATTTTTTCAAAAAACGAGTACGACCACCATACCCACTTAGACAAAGTTCTTGAACGTCTCATGAGGTTCGGGCTGACGTGTCACACAAAAAAATGTAGAGTAGGTACTTCCGAAATTTCTTTTTTGGGACACATTGTAGACGCAGAGGGGATCGGAAAACAACCGGAGAAATTAGAGTGCATCAACAATTTCCCGGTACCAAAAAAGGTAAAAGATGTTCGTAGATTTTTGGGAGTTTGTAACTGGTATAACCAATTCGTTGACAACTATGCCGAGATTATAGCTCCACTTTCAAATCTATTAAAACAGGGGGTTAGATGGAAATGGACGAGTACGGAACAGCATGCGTTTGATCACATTAAGACAGCACTGTATACGTCTCCAAAATTATCACCACCAGATTATAGCGCACCGTTCTGTTTACAAACTGATGCAAGCGAAATTTGCGTGGGAGCAATCCTTTTCCAACGGGGTGACAGCCCGGAGGATAGACGCATAGTTTCGTATGCGAGTAAAAAGTTTAGTGACACACAAAAACGGTACTCGGCGGTCGAACGCGAGTGTTTGGCAATAATCTGGGCGACTGATAAATTCCGACCATATCTTGAGACCCGGCGTTTCGAACTTTTTACCGACAACGCGGCGCTAACGTGGTTACACAGGGCGAAGGACAAAAATTCCAAATTAACGCGGTGGTCACTACAACTGGCGAATTTGGATTTTAGCACAGTACACGTACCGGGTAAGCTCAACGAGGCACCGGACTTGCTGTCACGCGATCCTACCCCTGGTGAACCAGTAGACGAGGACATTCTTGAGGAAAAGTTAGTGGGGACGCCAAACGCCCCCCGTACTAATCATCGGCCCAAAACCGATAATCTCTTTTCTACTTTCACCGACCACGATAGCAATATGCCCATCACTGTGGATGTTCTCGCGACGTGGCAGTCCGAAGACAAAGCTACGCGAGAAATAATCCACAGCATCTCAGCGGACACCCCGGCGCGCAACACGAGAAGCTCCGGCACCGGCACTGACCCATTTGTCTTTACCGACGGACTTCTACGTGCAAACATCGGCCAAAACTCCCTAGTCGTAATACCCAAATCCAAAACACAACACATCATTTGGAGGTACCACGATCACGTCTTAGCCAGCCACCCAGGTTGGAAAGAGACGTACAGGGCTGTTAGGCAAAGGTTCTACTGGAAGGGTCAGAAAAACGACGTCAGGTTATACGTAGGTGCGTGTCATGTGTGCGCATGCACGAAACCACTTAACGCGCGTCCAGACGACCCTATGCGCGCTAGAACACCAAAACAGCCGTGGGAAGTTATTAGTATCGACCTCATGGGCCCCTACCCACGCACACACAGGGGCAAAAAGTACATACTAGTAGCAACCGACTGTTTCAGTAGGTGGACCGAGGCCTATCCATTAGGCACCGCCACCACTAACACCATAACCGAAACACTAGAACGCGAGTTCTACTCACGTTTCGGTTACCCACGCGTGTGTCTTAGTGATAACGGCCCCCAATTTGTCTCAACCGAAATGAAAAACGCGTTAGATCGTTGGGGAACGGAAGGTTGGACAACTCCGGTATATCACCCGAGGGCCAACCCCGTCGAACGCCGTAATCAAGAGCTGAAAAAAGGTTTGCGCGCACATTTAGTGAATGGCAGACACAGCTCGTGGGACACAAAACTGGCCCCAATTCTGTTTGCGATAAGAAATAGGCGTAATGAGCAGACTGGCTACACCCCCGCGACACTCGTTCTTGGCAGAGAATGTAAAAGACCGGGGGACTGGGCACTGTCGTCGTCAATGCACGTTTCTATCGACTTACAAGAAAAGGATAGGTCAGTGCGCGAGCAGCGTGTTTTAGGCAACAAATCAACGGCAGGTGGTAGCAATGACTCCAAGTTTTGCGAGGGCGACGTAGTCTACTACAAGTCACACCACCTGTCCAAGGCACACGAAAGTTTCCACGCAGGTTTCGCACCCAAATGGTGGGGACCGGTAACACTCAGAAAACGAATCGGGAAAGGAGTGTTCTTGACCGACCAATCACCAACACGAAAACTTCACGTGTCGTGCCTAAAACGGGCCAAGCCCAAACAAGCAAACACGTAACGGTAAAATTAATGAAAAGGCAATTTATTAACCATACGATGTTTTTAGAACAATGTCAAGCAAACGGGGTGGCAATCGTGGTGGCCACGCACAACGGCCGTCTACGACTCCACTATCAATGGACGAGGTGGCAGAGATGTTGCGGCGGGCTACAGAAGCTGTCACCAACCGAAATCCGCAGACCGCCGAGTCCGTCAACGCCATGCGTGAGGAAGACCTCCGCAGCGATCCGGTTCTGGGCGCGGCGTTTCGGCGAGGATGGGACGCCTGCAGAGCGACCATCAACCAGGCACTGCAGGGACCACCAGGTGCAGCGAAGCGGCCGAGGACGAGCGGACAGCCGCCCTGGAGAGCCGTACAGCCATCGCCCAACCGCACACCAAAACCAGCGCCAGCCTCAAAAGTCGCCACACCGACCAAACCGGTGTACAACATCCCGCCACTGCCATCAGATTGGCCGGCGGCGGAAAAAGCTCGCGCGCTACGGCACAACCCGGGCGCTGGACACCATCCGCCGGGTGCCACGGGAAGGGGCAACCAGTCGTCGTCCAGAGGGTCCACCCGCCAGGCGGGACCCCGCGGAACCCCGGGAAACCGGGAGACGGTTGTCACCCCCGCGGTTACCACGGGAGGAAAGTCTGCAAAACAGAGGAAGTACGAGCGCTTCCTCCGTGTGAAGGAGGCCACCAAGGCAAAGAAGACCCGGCCGGCCCAAACCAGCCAACAACACCGGCTGGCCAAGCACCCGGGCCCTCTACCCTTCACCGCCAGCTCCACCACCTCCGAAGAGCCGATGGAGACCGACGACGCTAGTTCCGGGGACGCTGCCACCCCAGAAACGACACGAGACGAGGTCAACGCGGGGGACCCGGGCAGAGACGAGGACATCGTCTACCTCGAGTCCCCAGCGCCATCACTCCCGGAGGTGGACCTGGACGAGGATCCGCCGTTCTTCACGGCGACCCCCCAATCTTCACCACCACATGATCAGTAAATGAGACGGCCCAGTACCCTGTGGTTGTACCCGGATGTGTGGCTTGGCGGGGGAGTATGACACGGCCCGCGATAGTGCAGGTACCCTAGGTACACCGCTATCACGAACCGCGCCTGCTCTCTACCCAGCCACAACCTAGGCAACACCAACACCCGTACGGCTATTTCCATCCTACCTCAGTAAAACCGGGCAGAGGGGGGAAAGTTGCCGGAACCGGGTGACAGCGTACCGGCCGTCCCGCTCGCTGATCATCGTGCTTACGACCGTCACACGGTACACAACGGCTTCGTCCGCACACCTATTTTAAAACCATTATTATTTTGTTAAAATACCCTCGTGCGACAGCAGCTTTTGTTCGTCAGCCGAGTGGTCCCTTTTCTTTTTTGTATAAGTATCCGTATATCAATAATACGTGATATTCTCACTGTCGACTGTCAACCTTTTTGTTTTGAGTTTGAATAAACTTTATAACTCACGTTTAAATAACCGTGTTGTGCCTATCCGGTCCACGATCAACTATTTTGACCGGTCACCGTCACCGAGGCCAGTTGGTGCCGCGTCATGATGTCAGTGTGAAGTGTTGTAAGGTAATCTATGGTGGAATGATTGCGCCTGATTTATATAAATTTCATGTTTTATATTGTATTATAATTATAACTTATAATATATTAAGAGTTAAGACTACCTATTACATAATACATATTTATAATTTTATTTATTTTAAAATTTAAAATAGTTAACAATGTTAACATTATAATTCAAATATTAACCACCAGATTCAGGGCGGTTCGTCAATTTCCCCTTCTACGCAATATATGTACCAAAACGTGACCGGACCCTCGACCCCCGCCAATAATTTCGTTTCCAGTCCATATTATCTTAGTTCATGCTTATAACCCATGTATGCGTCGCATTTTCTTGGTCATTGCCATAGATATTGCCACACACAAATGTTGTATATCTATGGTAATTGCTTATACGTTTCATTTTCGGCAAAAAGTCCGTAAGGTATTATGAGTTTACGACTTATGACCAACATAACAACATATACAATTTTCCATAACATGGTAAAAAATCAAAATGCAAGAAATCTTCAGTCTTAGCACTTATTTCCTCAGAATATTTGAATTCCCCAGAAAAATCTCCAAAACCAAATAATACACCAAAAATCCCCAGAAAGAGGAAATTTCCCCAGACCTGGCAACACTGTGACGAAATGACCATAGACATATTAGAACAGACACCATAGACAATAGACATTCTATTATGTCTATGGAAATGACCTATCGTGACCCTAAATGGTCACCTAAGTAACCATTTCGACAGGTGACGTTCCGTTCCATCATTCATTTGGTACGACTACGTCACCCGTTACTCGGGCTAAATGTTCCATCTTTGCGTATCATAGAGCAATCACTAATCACTTCAGTAATCCGATTTATCCGATATAATATGTATTATCAGTTGCCAGTTATCACAAAAATTTCTCATCCAAAAAATATTATTTATTTATTAATTAAAATATTTACTATTTAGATACACTTATAAGTTCAACAATCATAAAATATTATTTTCAAAGATCTCTCGGGAGGGGCGATCGCCCCTATCGCCCCCCCTCAAATACGCAACTGGTTTTTATGAAAATATTCGGAAATTTTCCGAGAAATTTGTTGAATATTATCGTATGTCGATGACTAAATTATGAGATTTAAAAAAATTATTTATGTTTTACAAGCACGTTAGGGGTATAAAATCGTTTACCGCATGCGGCACTACCGGAACGTGTGGCCAAACTAGATTAAAACAATGTAAATTTCAGATTCGTCCGGTAGCGGTGGTCCGGTGGTTTTCGCCGGATCCGGTGATAACGCGTCGTGTGGCCCAAAATAAAATTATTGATTTAATTTAATGTATTTAAAAAAAATTCTCATCGCATCCGGTGTAATCCGGTGACACTTTTCTTTTTTTGCCGGGTAGGTATGAAACTATATACCTTTCATCGTCCTCAGATTCAGATTCCAAATCGAGAAGAAGTTGCTGCTGGCTTGCTGTCATCTTATGAGCTACTGGGAGAAATGATGGAGATTTTGGTATATGTAGGTATAGGGGTATGGGTAAGGCATGGGCGTGGGCTGAGTTCAATATGCGTTACTATTAAAAAACGTGTACTTGGACAGTTGGACTGGGTTTCGGTCACACGTGTGCTGCGCGTTACAGCCCCACCGCTTATTTGCGTTTTCTATTCACTTATGTAGTGGTGTCCAACATGTGACAGATAAAGTTGTCGCCACGACCCGCGACAAGAGCAGTGTAACGGCTAATGCGACAGATCACCAGAGTCATAATGTCGGCTGTACTGCTGTATTATTTTCACCGCACGAAGAGACATTTTTATTGAATTTGTCAGAAAATACCCAATTTTATATGATAGTTCTCACATGCAATATGAAAATGTAATAATAAAAGACTCAATGCGGAAAGAAATTCCACAAAATATTTGCAAATCTAGTAAGTTAATATATTTATGTAAATTTTTCAATTAATAATGTAATATTATATTAATTAATAATATTATTATTTGTTATAATAAGTGATAAATTAACACTTCATTAGTAATAAATGTATATTGAATTTGATATTTTTGGAGAGTATTTTCATGAGACTATTTTTATAACTATGAAAGTACTATTTGTAAACATTAACACAATACACATCAGTGCACAATTTTAAACATGCTATTATATTTACTATTTATAGTCGAAGATGGTAAAAAAAGATGGAAGAAAATCAGATTCATATAATCGTACTACTGACACATAAAAATTTAGAATCAAGTCGCCGGTACCGGTCGCTCATCGGACACCAATCTGAAGGGATCTGGGATGGACAAAAAATATCGATGTTTTCGGGCGATATATCGATGTTTTACCATCGATTTTCAGTCTTCGATACATCGAAAAAACATCTAGGTTGAGGTTCGATGTTCTTTTTATGTAATATAAAATTTTTGATTATTTTTCAATTTTTTTTTTTTCGTGTCAGGCTTCATAATGGTGACTATGAATAAGACTAGACCAGTTTTTATGACTTGTTTACAATTTAGAGTATACACAGATATATAAAACAATAAAGCAAAAAATTTTTATATATAAAATAAATAAATAAATATGGTAGGGTAAGAGAACAATCTTGTAACCAAGTATTTTTAGTAATATCATGTTTTGAAAATATGAATACACCTTCTAAAAACCCAGGTTCACATTCTATGGTGCTTATCCAACTTCGGATAGTAGAGTGATGAGGAAGCAAAAAAAGCGTGCGTACATACTTATACGCTCTAGGAGAATAAAAATAAAGGGTTTTAGCAAATTCTTTCATTTCTGTGTTGTAGCGTGTGCCTTTTTTTTAGCAGTCTTAACTTTGCGTTCATGCAAAAATAAAGCCAATGGTAACCCACCGAATTGTTCCTCAAGCATCATGGTCACTTTATCTGAAGATGGAACATTTTTCTTAATGTTTATAATAAGACCTATAAATGAATAAATAACATTAATTTAAAATATAAGATTACCTATTGAAATAATTGTTACCTTTTAATGATTTTATTTTAGTATCTCTTCGCTTAAGACGTTGCAGTATTTTAATTTTATTTTGAAAATGTTTTTTCTTAGGCATTTCGATATCGCACTGAATACTTTTTATTACTCTGATTTTCATTATTTGAATCCTTTAATTATTTTGTTTTTTGGTTAGCAAAAAATGTAATAAATTATATAAACTAATATATTAGGTTTTATATAATTAAAATAAACAAAATATGAATACACATTTGAAATTTTGTCCTTACATTAATTTTACATATTCTCAGATGTTTAGCAAAACCAGCCAAAGTCAATTTAATATCATCACAAAATTCACATTTGAATTTTCTCCCAGATCTATTTTTGTTGCCGACTGTTTTTAAAAAATTTATAATTTTTGGTGTATCCATGAAGTCCTATATAAGATAAAATGAATTAAAAAATAATTTATTAAACCTGTTTATTTATAAAACTACAATTTTATCTTCTTTGCCATCTAACCAACACAGATTATAATGAATACTGCGATGTTCTTTAGAATCATATTCTTCAAATATCATTTGCTTTTTGCAAATACCACAAGTTACCTAAGAAATTCAAATTTAATTATTTATAGCATATTATGTTTAAAAACAAATCGATTCCAACCGAAAACCGTTCGACTGTGTGGCGTTTGTTTGCGAAAGTCGGCAAGCCGCAAGAAATTTGACATATGCTTTAGCTACAGCATTTCAAGTAAATACCTACCATTAAATTAATTAATCAAAGCATAAATAACGTAGGCACTAGGTATATTGTTTTATTCGTAGTTGAAACGAGTTTTTAAAATTAGTACATGATAAATAAAAATTAAGTTGAACATATTTTTACTTTTCAAATTTAATAAAACCTAATAATAAACCCATACCCACGCAATAAATAAACGATAATAATTTACGTACGACATTTTCGGATAAATTTTACAGGCTTACAGCAGAAAAGTGCGTTGTACCAGATCGTCTAAATCTCGTTTTGCCATCGATTTGAGAACTACCAATGAACTAGCGATGGACCTGAAAAAAGTTGACTCCGAGGCTTAATTTTGTATGTACAAACAAATGTTGGTTTTATTTTTACTTTATTATTACGTTGCATTTTTAAACATTTATAGTTTTTAAAAATAGAAACTTTATATTCTATAATTGAATTATTTGAGAAATGTTATTTTCATTAGTTTTAATATATTTATCACAAATATGTAAATACAACTAGACTAAATAAGTTCTACTTTACCTATCTATATTGATTTATTATTTATTTTACTTAATACTTTACTATCTACTATATAGATGTAACATTTTTATAAATGATGAGTACCTATGACGAGTTCCATTGATTTACAAGTAATAATTATAATATGTAAACATAAAAAAAAAAGTAATAGGTGATGTATGACTTAACATGCCTTAAAGTTATGCATATCTATTTTTTATGAAACAGCAAGTATACCTAATACATTTCCTATTTGATTAAACTTTTAGGTTTATTTTGTTCTGTAAATTATTGTGATATTGTTTGATTATATTATAATATACTTAATATTATTTATAACACTGTGTGTTTGCTTTAAATAAAATAAATAGGAGGATATTGTACCTTCTAAATTTCAATAATAAATTAGTCCACAGAGTAAAGTATATTGACATAATATTGAATGCATTCAATCAGTTTCATTAATTCATAATTATAATAGAAAGGATTTTCAATTTTTGTTCAGAGTACCTATGAAAAAAGTCTTACTACGCATTTAAATGATTCCTGAACTGCTTTTTCCTTACAACTCCAGAACCCTATACCTATTGACTTATCAAATCAGCATTCTAATATGATAATTATGAAGTATATATGAATTGTTATAATTATATTTATTATATTTTCATTATTATTATTATTATTATTATATACCGAGAAATAAATAAGAAACGATTTTGTTTAGAAGGTAGTCAAAGTTCTCATTTTCCCCAGTCTATTAGAAAAAGAAACTCTCATAAGCCATTGGTATAAACTATAAACCTATTTGTCTAGCTATTTATACATTTGGTCTAAATTAAAAAATGAAAACTAATTGATCTATTTGATTGCTATATTGTGAAGGGTCATCAATTTACAATTGTCGGTAGTTACTGGCTATAATAAGTTATATCAGGTAATTTATTTATATACATATTTGGAAGTTTGAAATTGATGGAAAAATTGCCGATTTCGTAAAAATCGTATAATAGTTAACTTAAACACAGAGAGAAAAAATAATGTTTTATGATTTTTGAGATTTTTTCATTATCTATAGTTAAGCATATGAGTGAATGAGGTCATATGTCAAGGAATAGCTGGATTGTTTGAATTATATTCGTTATTATACGAAAAGACACGGATTTTTTTTTTTTTTTTTTAAGTCAGTAAATATCGCTCTGATTTTCGCAGTAAGTACCTACGATCGATACTTTATTTGAACACTAAAATTTTCCTCATAAAAATACGTATTTTAAATGGGAAAAAAAGGAAGGAAATTTGAAAATTTCCCCAGGGACTCGATATTGTCTATTCCCGTAGGTGAAAAATAAATAATTTTTAATACATATACCTAACTAGCAGATTAATACAATTGGCTTAAAATACGCCATCGTGTATTCCAGTTACTATGAGCCGCGGATTGTATAAAATCAACATATCGGTATTTAATGTAAGTAACATTCGATCCG
Organism: Therioaphis trifolii; assembly: GCA_027580255.1. Taxonomy (NCBI): domain Eukaryota; kingdom Metazoa; phylum Arthropoda; class Insecta; order Hemiptera; family Aphididae; genus Therioaphis; species Therioaphis trifolii. The sequence continues at coordinate 126,253,883 of CM050404.1, forward strand.
GATTTTGTTTTAGTGGAAAGAGAAAACAGTTTGACAAATTTTTTAAAAATTTTGACTATCACGAGAGAAAAACATAATTATTCGACAATACAGTTTGACTTAAACGATTTATATTTTTTATTTCTGATAATCTTATAATTCTTCCGGTTCGTACATACATAGAAGAAATGGCTTGCTGCAGTCACAGAGAAACCGAGTCGGTGTTCGGGATTTTTGCACTTGTGTCGAAATGCGGCTTGTGCAATTGTCGGATGTGGAACGTTATGAACGTTGTCAAATGCATTGGTAAGTTCGTTACACGCGTGTAGCTCATATAATTCAATTGATGTCATATTCTCACGCCATGGATATTAATCCATGGCCACGGGGAGAATGATGTCCTCTCCAGCTTTTGTCAGGCTGGCTTATCTTGCAGTACGCAAGACTAGCAGAAAATCATTTATTCCACCCTACTGACAAAGGACAATACACCGACCGTTTTTAGACTGCGTCCGTTCAAAAATTGTTTTCACCCGAGTCCGATAGGGCGATATAAGTAGTCAAGATTGACCGGGGTTTTTCACGACGGAACGGATTTCATTGACACCGCGAAAAACTTTTTTTTCTCCGTTATAATATTATGACGTACTTTGTTATAATGTTTAAAGCGTATTTTTTCATTCGATACGAATAGGTATGAACGGGTTTCGAAATTTCCAAACTTATTTTGTCAGAGCGTCATCAAACTGGCAAAAAATGTATTGCATAAACTATTTTCATACTTGTTCGTGATGAAATCAATAAATTTCGACGGGGTTAATCGAACAGCTACACGAGCATCGAACGATATTTTGAGATTTTATGCTCGTTCTGCGAATACATTTTCCGCGTTCGGACGTCCGAATAAAAAACATCAGAGCTCTGCAAAGATCTTTGCGAAAGATAATTAAACCTGTATACACTTATGCTAAAACTCGCGTTTTATTTGAATTCGCAGATTGCGGTTGTAACTTGCACGGATCGTGCGCTTTCGATAACCTGCTGGAACACGTGGCCAAAAACACCATGACCCTGGCTGACGTCGAAAAGCACTACAGGGTAAGAGATCGCTCGGAGAATACTGTGACCATCTCGTCCGTGTACCACAGTAGCCACGAGTACTGAACGTAACGAAATAAACCCCACATGAATTTTTTTTTAATGTATGTAGACACTTTTTCATATCGAAATATTGGTCCAAAAGTTTCATCCAGCTACTTTTTAGAACGGAAATTTTGTCGAGATGGTACTTTTGAGAGCTTATTTTTCGAATTTCTCAATGGTTTTTCCAAGCTTGGGCGAAACTACCGAAAAATTGACAAAAAACGGGGAAAATACCGTATTCTCGATTTTCGTGAAATCTGTTTTAACTTTTTAGCCATAACTCCATCAATGATAGAGCTAGGAACTTGAACATTTTACTGACTACTAATAATAGTCACGCGCAAGCTCAATTCAAATTTCAAAAACAACTTTTAACTTATATATTGAACTTTGAAAATATTGAAAATTTCTCATTTTTTATGAAGTTTTTGCTTCGTAAAATTTTAACCTTTGGATATTAAGAGCTGAAAAATTAATACAATAATACTCATAAGTATTTCTACCGATGATGCAAAAATATCGAAAATCGTTGGTCGCAATATTTTTTTACAAGCGTTTAAAGATTGCATTTTGACGAAATTTCTTATTTTTACATCAAATTACACACTTTAAACGCACGTAAGAAATAATTGGTGCTTCCTAGAATTTTAAAACTGCTATGCAATAGAGCTTTACCGCGGCAGTCCCCGAGTGCCACACGTATTTTTCAAATTAATTTTTTTATTTACTTTTTGTTCTACCCCGAATCGCGGGTCCGGGCTCGAGGAACTGTTCCCGCTCGTCACTATTACAGTCACTCGTCCTCACGACCTTTCGCCGACTATCGTTTCGATCCGAGTGAAATGAGCGTGATGATGATTATTGTTTTCTTTTTTTCCGCAGACCGAAACTTTGGGCACTACCAAAGAGTCGAGACTGGCGGTGCGCATTGCCATGGCCAGGCACGCAATGATCAAGGCCGCCGAAAAGGAAGCACTGGAATCTATGACGCCAGAAGCGCGTCGCGTTGCCGAGAGAGAACTCAGGGCGCAAAAAGCCATCGAACGACGCGACGCCGCCATGACCGCTGAAAGCGTCGGGACGAGTGGCCAGGTCACGAGAGACGCGCAGGCCCACGGACCACAAGACGCGTGCGCTCAGCGACCGGAAAATGCGAGGGCCCGGTACTCGAGAGACGCGCGGGCCCGAAACCCGAAAAACGTATGGGCTCGACGGCCAAAAAACGCGTGGTCCCAGCAACCGGATGTAGCACGGGCCCGACGTCCGGAAAATACATGGGCCTATCGACCGGAAGACGTGCGGGCCCGGTACCCGGAAAATAGATGGGCTCAGCAACCGGAAAACGCGTGGGTCCAGAGACCGGAAGAGGCGTGGGCCCGATTCCCGGAAAATACCTGGGCCCATCGACCGGAAGACGTGCGGGCCCGGTACCCGGAAAATAGATGGGTCCGGTACCCGGAAAACGCATGGGTCCAGCGACCGGAAGACGTGCGGGCCCGATACCCGGAAAATAGATGGGCCCATCAACCGGAAAATGCGTTGGCCCATCAACCGGAAAATGCATTGGCCCATCGACCGGAAGACGTGCGGGCCCGGCGCCCAGAACACGCGCACACGACGGACGACGCACCGTCGGGGCGCGACAGGCCGGTGCCGGAAGTAGACCCTTCTGTTGCGTCTAAATCGGTAGGAGAAACCATTTGCGCCGATCGGCCCGCCCCCTCCGCGACGACGGGTCGAGAGACACACGGGGCCTCGGCCGACCGGAAGTGCGGACCCTTGGCCGGCCGGGAATGCGGGCCCTCGGCCGACCGGGAAAGCGGGCCCGCGGATGACCCGGAGCCGGCCACGTACCGCGCGTGGGTGGCCCCGGAATCGAGGCGCGTGCTCGACACGAGCGTGCCGCCATCGGACAGGCCCGCGCCCCCGGGCCCCGGCCCTCATTGGTGGGGCCGACTGTGTTTCGGGCCTTTCAAGGGTCCATTAATGTGGCATCCGATCCACGAGGGCCCCCGATCGTTTGAAAAGCCAGAATACGACACGGCCCCGGACGACGAAGAACCGAAGACGTTCTCGTTCGACGTGCCCGGTCGTCTGGACGGCGCCCAAGAACCGACGCTCTTCAAGGTCATCGTCACCGTGTGAACGGGCCTTTTTTTTCAAGTACAAGTAGGGTTAGCGTTAAGTTCTCGTCCGACGTGAGTCCCGGAGTCAGGGAATATAGTCATATCTGTATGACGACGTCACGTCGGTTAAAATAATTTTAAAATATTTACGTCTCATTCGTTTGATCGCGTTTTCTTTTCCCCCGCGAATATCTTTTTAACCTTTGTAACGAGGTCCACTGATCGTGTATTTCGCGAGATATGTATTTGTTTAAATCTCCAATTGTCGTACAAAATCTTTTTTATATTACTGTTAACGATCCGTAGGCATCTGTCGTAGGGTCAAGGTATAATAATTCTCGTCCAAAAACTTGGAAATATCACACTCTGCAATCGCCACTTGGCGTTAATTAATTAAATAGTTATAAAACAAATTAGCATATAGAAATATATTATACGTAAATACAAAATAGATTTAACAATAGGAATTTGAATATTACTCATACATGTTGAGCTAATAATACAATCTCTGATGTGTATCATTGTACACTTTGTATGCATATAAAATAATACATATTAACAGGGACTGGAACCGAACCGAAAAGAACCGGTTCTGGAACCCAAAAACCCCTAAAATATTTAGAACCGGAACCTAACCAGAATCGAACCGGAACCTATACTCAAGATGAAAAATATCGGGTTTCTCAAAACTATCCATTTCGTTTATTCTTAAAATATTGAATTTTTAGTTTAATTCTTACTTTTGTAATATTATACTATGACTAACTTGAGCCATCATTGTTTGCGATATAGCAGTAGAGTTAATGAATGTTATTTCGAATCACATGTATTTTCATACATATTATATGCCATATCTATTGCTCAGAGTGACAGAGTCTAGGGCATAAACAATAAAAATCATTATTTGTATACATGAATGTATATATTGTTTTTAGATAGGTATACATTTATTCATTCATAAATGAATTGGTATTTTTGTACCGTATTACCTACTCTGTTTATAATAATTATAAACAGATATAATATGCCATAATTATTATGGCATATTATATTAGGTATAATACCTTGACAATTTGAAGATTATTTACACTGACTTGTAAATGTATATATTTTGCTTACCTAATTCGTAGACAATAAACATGATGATAGAATTATCGATATTGCTGATTGGTAACACATGTACAACTATTTTATGTATAGGTACCTATCAAAAAATTAAACACGTCATACTATAAATTTTATTTTTATTTTTTTTTAATAACATTTGGAACTCTATAAAACCGGAACCCTAACCATAACCCTTATTTTGAATTTTTCAAAAACCGGAACCAGAACCTGAACCTTTAAATAAAAAAATTGAGTACCGGAACCAGAACCGTAACCGAAAAAACCAAAAGGTACCAGTCCCTGATTATTAGTCTTTAATACGATTCAACCTTAGCTTAAATGGGCTTTGATTTTGAAAACGATTCAATTTCATTAAAAATGCCCTAGTAAATAATACATTACATCCCGTGTACAGCTTTAGTTCAATATATGTATAATGTATAATATTTAATGTTTAATGTAAATAAGTTTTGAGAATCTACGTTTTACTCAATTTTTAAGTAATGTTGTAAGGATAAATATTTGGTGTTTAATTTAAATATAAGATAAATTAATATGTTATAACTTATAAGTCATAACTATTGTTCATATTGTGTTACTAATGCAAGTTTTAGTGTATTTACATTTTTAGATATGTACAAGGATTTTATTTGAAAAAGGACAATTACGGAATATATTTGTAAATATATATTTAAAGTATGATTACCATTTATATAATATTATACAAAATGGTATTATAAATATATCTTCTGCCTGGCTTTTGTAAGTAACAGGTAATTCTAATAAATAAATAAAATACAGTTAATATTTTTTACATGATTTACCTTAATATATGGATAATCTGTTATCATATAATCATAAAATACTTTTATTTTAACTATAAACAGTAATTATTTTTAATTTTGAGAAGAAATATATACAATCTCAACCATGGACATCATTTGTATCATCAATGTTTGTTCATACTTGGTTTTCTCTCTCATTGAAATTGTTGTCTAGGTAATTATGCGTTGTCATGAAGCTCTGCAAATTACATGAAAAAAAAATGCATTCAAACCATATTTGCACGAGGATATCCAAGTTAAAAATCAATCATGAACACAATTTTTCACAAACTTTCAAAGTAAATAGTTTTTCCGGATGAAACACTTTGTCAAATATTCAAATGATAATTTAGTATTAATTAACTTATAGGTGTACTGTGTGCCGAGTTTCCAACATCCGCCTCTCCGACCTTATCGATTGAATAGTGAATGAAAGACTACTGAACATATGTATGATTTATATACTGGATTTGTATAAATTTGAGGACTTCGCTCCATGGCACTACAACAAAGTTACAAAAGAGTTACGAAATACATGGAAGTATGAGATCACATATTCAAATGAGATAAATTACAAATAAACCCCGTAAAATTTTGATTCTTTTTCACTCTAATTTCGCATTTAAATAATTAAATATAAAACTACATTATATATATATATATATATATATATATATATATATATATATATATATATGTTTTAAAAAACTTATTATAATTTATATTTAATAGTAAACAGATATTAATAAGTAACAATGTATTTTATTCTGAATTATATTATATTTTTGTTCTATACAACAAAATTTAGTTTCCTAGATTTTTTAGATAATTCATCCACAACTTGCTAGTCAAAAAATCAAAATATTTCACAAATTACTATTTACCAGTGTCAAAGAGGAATAGAGCTAAAATAAATTAAGATTTAAATAAAAAAAGTGTTCATCTCAAATCTTGGGGGAATGGGATCAAACCCAATGATCTCGGATCTCCCCCCGTAAATACGCCACCGTATGTATTTATAACAATACACCGCACACCGGAATATGAACTCATCACAGGAGTAAACTGACCAAAAATAAATCTCGTCGACAAAACACATCCCACTGGTATTTTTGCTGTTTGCGTTGTGAAAAATAAATAAAAAGTTTCATACGAATACTATCTCGGAAACAAATAAAGCGTATTAAATACCTAATGCTTGTGTCGTACATTTTTTTCTGCACCGTAGGTTTTCAACACGCCACACGTAGCTTCATGCCATGTCCTAAGAAACATAAAAATATATTCTTACAACGATTATTTCACGGTGTTTGAAGTTAAAACTGAAAATAAAAAAAAAAACGTTTTACTCCACACAACAACGGTACCGGCAGTCTATTCGATACTTTTATTAAATCCAATACCAATATAAAGACGCACGGAATAATAATGAACTAATTAAAAGTTTTTACCATTTTTTGTTTAGATTACCTCGGTTTAGCTCGTGTACATCAATCAGTGTACATCAATCAGTGTACATCAATCAGTGCTACATATGATTGTTATTAATATTATAATTCGCTATTCAAATTATTGAGAGTCGCTACGTTTTTAAAATTTGTAAAAACCATTTCATTTAGACATGCGAATTTAATAACACGAAGATATAAGTCATAGTTACGAGTATACCTACCTAAGTATTTTTTTCGCAGTAAACAATGTACAAAAACGTTGGGTTATGATTATAGTTTACTGTACACATTTTAAAATTTGAAATTTATAAACCATGACTCAATTGTACTCATATTTATGTAGATTACTGAATGGTATTAATATATTGCTGTTAAAAAAGTTGCAAGTTTTAAAGTTATGTAAGTGTCTGTAATTTACAATTTGAAATTGTATGAAGAGGTAATACTCATTGATATTTGATGTACTAATAGCCTTAAACATTCGTGTAAATATGCTTGATACATATGAAATAAGGGTCTGATATGTTTGCCCGACACTCGAATTCCCGACACTTCAATTGCCCGACTTCATATGCCCGACACTTCATTTGCCCAACACTGCATTTGCCCAACACTTCATTTGCCCGACACAACATTTAACCGATATTTTACATATTTTTACTGTACGTAATACTGATTTACAATATTTTATTACTAATTCATTATTTTATTATTATTATTATTATTTATTAATAATATAAAATTATTAAAAAAAAAAAACTAAATCAGACGAACATTTTATCTTCTGAGCTTCTGAGATAATGCAGTGGTTTGAGAACAATTATGTGCATGGTAGAATTCGAAGGATAATGAGAGGAGGTAATGTGAGTCGCACAGCTCCTCTATTTCCACTAAAATTTTGGTCTGTATTTGAGCGAATGGAATTAGGAATTCCTAGAACTCAAAATCGAGTACAAGGTTGGCACAGACGTTTTAAAACTCTTGTTGGAAAATGTCATGTTGGTGTTTATACAATTATCGAAGAAATTAAAAAAGAGCAAATTCAATTGGGACGGAGAGCTGAAGATATAATTCGTGGAAGGGCACACACTCCAACTCGCAAAGAATACGCTGAACGAGAAAAACGTATTAGTGAAATTATAAATGATAGGGCAAATCGATCAAATTTATCATTTCTAAGGGGAATCGCTCATAACATTAAATTGTAAGTGGTGTAATGTTTTTTTTTTATTTTTAATTATTGACACAATTATTTGTTATATAACTTTAAATTTAACATTAATTTGTAAATAACGTAATATGTATAATATAATATTTTATAGAAATTTTGAATAATTTTTGACACATATTTATTTATAATATAATTTGAGATTGTCAGGAAAATGTATTGTCGGGCAAATGGTGTCGGGCAATTGAATGTTGGGAAAATGTACTGATCCCATGAAATAAATTAAATTATATTTATACACAAATGTAATTCAGTAAGTACCTAATATTGGGGTTGGGTGTGACATTTCGATTTCATCTTAATAATAGCTTGTTTTATAAAGTTGATTTTGTAAGTATATACAGGTAGTGACGTATATAGGGAATGGCTGAGTGGGCTTTTCAACTCCCCACCGACATTTTTGGAAAACTTAAAAACTAATTCATGCTTGCTGCAAAAAATATTAATTGTCTTATTTAGAGATTTTAATTATATTATTTTTTATTTTAATTTTATTAGAGATATATATTAGATCAGGGGTCGGCAACCCGCGGCCCGCGAAACAATTTTTGATGGCCCGCACAAAGGTGGTTAATTTTTGTGTTTTATTTTTGTTCAATAACATTTTTCATATAATTTTCAATATTTTATAATTATTTTTCTTTTATAAATAAAATCTAATCTAACCATTAATAGTTAATGTTTATTCTATTATACAGTTATATAGTCAGTTTAATCTATAAAATTATTATCATCTAATCGGAGTTGAAGATAATGATGGCTGTACTACTCAGTCATATTCATATAGTTACTTTGAGTTTGTAGCGATTAGTATTACACCGTACGTGTGACTGTTTGCGTTCGTACCTAATATATAGTGCGTTTGTGTATACATAAATAATGTCAAGAATAATTTACAAATAGAAGTTATTGAACTTTAAAATGATGAGGTTCTAAAAAATTATATTCGGAAAGCAACTAGTTTGCCTCAATTTTATATTTGTCTATATCTACCTTCCCTGGAATCAGACAATTTGCACAAAAACTTATAGCGGCGTTTGCAAGTACATATATATGTGAGCAGACATTTTCCATTGTGAAGTACAGAAAAAGTAAGCACTCTTCGCGCCTTAGTGATGAACATTTACGAGCTGTACCTATTACGAGTCTCAACAACAAGTCTGCAAGCTGATATCGAAAATTTAACTAATAAACTGCAGGCACAGAAATCGCATTAATTTACAACTTTACAATTTTTTATTCAATCAAATTTTTTCTATGCAATTTTTTCCAATAACACTTGTGTTTTTTTACTCTAATATCTCTATGTAAAATAATCAAATATAACAGAAATACAATTATAAGTATTATATCATAATATGTATTTTTTTTTTTAATGTGGCCCTTGATGAAAAATTGAAAAAAAATATGGCCTGCATGGTTGAAAAGGTTGCCGACCCCTGTATTAGATCATGTAAACCCACCTTCAAAACTTTCATACAAGTTTTTGCACATGTGTTTAAAGTAAATTATCATTATAATAAAAGCACTTATATTATAAAATGTTTTACCTAATTAAAATGCTATATATTAATTTTATCTACAATTTATACATCATTTAAGGCTATAATAGATCATTATTTAATGTTTTTTTATTGTATTTAACCACACTCAATATACCTAAGTTGTTAATAAATTAAATAGTGTACCTATAATCTAATAATTGAATACAATATATTTTACTTAAATAGTTTGAATGAGAGTCATATATTGCTCTGTGTATTATGTTGTGGGACATATTCTAGTATTGCATATTAGAATATTTTGAGTTTATAATATACTTATATATATATATAGTATTTAGTAAATTTAACATAAGTATATCACATTAGTATATTAGTGGTGTACTGGTATATATGGTTCTCAAACTATTCATTAAAAAATAACAAATATGTTTTATTATTATTATTATTATCATTATAAGCAATTATACTAAGTAGGTATTAAAAATAATGATACTTTGGTACATATATTATAATTTTGAATAGTTAATTTAAATAGTACATTCAATTAAAATATTTGAATACAAGTTACATTTCTATAGAATACTTTGGGGAGTAGAACTAAGATAGAAAATATAGAGTAGATAACTATTGATTACAATATTTGAAATATTATTTAAATTTGTTATCTATAACTATTGGCGATTTATAGTAAGAAAAAGAAATGTAAGTTATTTAGTTATAACTTACATATTTTATTCTTCTCGAATTTTTGAATGAATAAAATGTCAAAATACTCATGAGTTTGTATGACGTGTTATAATAATACAAACAATGCATTTAATAAATGAAATAAAATACCATTATTCTAGTTTTGAATCAAATACCAATATATAGTTTCTATATTTTCTATTATATTTAAATATTTTACATAATATACCTCAAATGTTAAGTATTTCCAAATTACAAAAGGAAATCTTCACTATATATAGGATCAATATATTATGATTTAATATTATATTTTGTTTGTAGCTTTGTGTCTTTAGTGATTAACTACTGATTAGATTTGATGATGAATGAGGTGACTTTAATTGTTGCAAATAATGCCCAAAAACGGATATAGTGAAAACATATTATATAAACCAGAAAATTAGTGAAAAATGTACTATCTCATTATAATAGAAATGAAACACTATTTGTTTTAGATTAACTAAATTTAATCAAACATGCAAAAAAATAATTTTTAGTATTAAAAAAAAATTGCCCTTTCCCCTTAAATATGCGTAAATATATTTTTACATTATCTATTAATTATTATTTTAGTCAATGTAGTGATGCGTGGATAACGTATGAAGTCTTAACACGAGTTTTCGATTAACGCCACAGTTCCGTGATGTTAACAGTATGTGACGTTGCTGGTCTATACATATATCGCGCCGTATTTAAATACATAATATGATATTTTGACACGACGTCGCTGGTCGGTGACGTGATGTTGACGTACTTTAAAGTGTGAATCGACCTTTGCTTGACATTAAGTTAATTCCTATACTCTAACCGTATTTTTTGAATGACATTTATGTCAGAACAATGGAGTTAGCCAGTCATCATAAAAAAAAAAAAAAAAAAACCAAATCATAATAATCAATCTGAACAAAATTATTTTTTTAGGTAAATTGTAAATTTTATATTTGAAATTTTGAGTAGTATTTTAACAGTTTAAAAATGCAAATCAATTATTTATAAAAACCGTTCAAGTTTGAGCGTCATTTATAATTACGAAGTATTACTCCAGATTTACATTTACTATTTACATTTATTTGATAAACATGGAATTCACTTGGAAATTTTTTTAAATCCTTGTCCACTGGAGAGGCAGAAAAATATTGTACATTATTAATTATTTCACAAAAAGATTGTTTTCTGTTTGACACTTCTAAACTATCTATTAGTGGTTCAAAACGTACAGTAAATTGATTTCTCGAATGAAGTTGAAGACAAATGGCATTTTCATTTCCAATGTCACATATACGAGTAATATTGATTATCGACATTAGACACAAACGCAAAAAGTACTAGTGTACTACATTCCGTAGATCACCACCTGTACCACTACGTTTGGTAGATCTGTCTTATGTAGTCAATGTATTAAATATAAATATCTTTAAAATATTTTTTCACTTTATATAATAAACACGGCTAGTTGTTCACATTACCCTTTTAATGTATGCACTAGCCGTCTTACGTATACTCTGTAACATTCGTATTGTTAACTTGTCTAATTAAATACAGTTCAAACATCGATTCACCATGAGATGTAAATGTTACCTGGCTTAAAGAAAATCAAGATATTACAGAATACAGAAATACAGATTTTGCCGCATTTATATGACGTTTGTACTCTCATGGTTCATATACACACTGCATTATTGTATACATAATGATTACCTAACGGACGAGAAGCCGTTCAATTCCGCTATTTCAACTATTAAGATAGACGAGAAGAATTTATTATGGTTAATCGTTAAATTACAGATAAACTCGCTCAATAGGTCAAAGTCAAAATAGTCTTTCAGTGGATGACTACTTTTTAAGTGCCGACACGTAACTATACACAACAAATTATCGAAAACGTTATGTAACACACGTACATCTATATAAAACGTGACACACGCGCACACAATTGATTTTAATTTCTAAATCGAAGAAAAACAAAAGCGACGAGCATAACTCATGTAAACCACCCGTCGTCGCGCGTCGAGCTCAAACGCGTAACTAAAATAATAATCTGTGTAACTGAAAACTCGTGACTACTGAGTGAATACACGTGCGTATACGTTTCGAAAAAGTAATTACAACGGATCAAGATGGTATATAAAATGCTCGTTTGATTAATATTCAATACCTACGGGACACGCGTTTCGTTTTCATTTATCATTTTAATCGATCGTTAAATAATAATAATAATAATAATAATAGAGTTGTATATGTTCACTTTCGTCATAACTTTCCGTCTTGAACGTTTTACATTTCACACGACAGAGGTACGGTATAATATACAATATATTTACGCCATGGACGCTGAGAGCAAAATATTAAAATGTCCTCTATAATATTAATAATTTAAAGATACCTATTACTGTTGAGAAAAACAAATGTTTTTCAACTTGATGTTATGGTAATATTATAGATACTTCTGAGGAACGACGCAACGCAACCAGGGCCGTATTAACCATTAGGCACTGTAGGCACTGTGCCTAGGGCCTACGACGTACGGAGGGCCTACGAAAGACGGTTAAATTAAAAAAAAAATAATAAACATTATAAAAACAAGATCTTTTACGTCACTCAAAATCTAAAAACAGTCTAAAATACATAATCAAATTGTTTACATGAGCGCAATACCTATATTGTTTAGATGACGATAGCTTGCGATGGCCATGCGATACGGAAATTATTATAAGAGTATATTATTACATTATTACAGTATATCACACCTGAATTTGAAACAAATGTACGCGATAAATTTGAAATACAAACAGTTTTTGTTATGATAGATTCCTTAATTGTGGAAATTAAAAAACGAAAAGAAGCATACACAAAATTAAATGAAAGGCTTAGTTGTTTAACTGATGACAAATTAACCAAAAGTGAAATCGAAATAAAAGCGACTAATTTAGTTCAGGTACCTATATCCATTAGATCTGGAAAATGATTTTGTAGCAAAATTCTAATTTTTGTAAATTTTCGTGAACCAGGCATGGCTGTAAGTGACATGCTTCAAAAACAAATTGAAAAAAATTAATGAAAAGTTTTCCAAATTTCAATATTGCTTTTATAATTTATTTAGCAATAGTTGGATCTTCTTACGGAGGTGAACGGTCATTTTCTGTGTTAAAAAGAATTAAAAATTGGCAAAGATCTATACTATCAGTCAAGGAAAATTATCATCTCTAGCACTGTTGTCAAAAGAGTCAGAACTATTGAGAGAAATTAGAAAAGATGATATCATTGACGAATTCGCCAACGCAAAATGCCGAAAAAAAAATGTAATCTAGATATGTTGGTGCTCATTAATTGTATTTATTTGATAAAATTAAATATTTGATAATTCCATTGTAAACTCACGACGCTGTATTAATTTAAAATAATATAAAATAATAATATTCAAAAGTGGCCGTTATGAATTTCAATTTTTCAATGCCTAGGGCCTACGGATGGCTTGATCCGGCCCTGAACGCAACTAAAGGACAACCAAAATAAAACATTTCAAGTGTGGCTTCAGATTGCAGTGAGTGTTTAGCCGCATCATTCATTAGGTACTTATTATCCGTTATTACCGACTCGCGATAACCAATAATAATTGATCGATAAACACACGCACACTGTACGGTATTATTAAACCATGCGAGTTATTATCGTCGAATTAAAACACATATCATTATAATTCAAGCGATAATCAAAGAAGGCAGATCTATCATGGCTGTCAGCGATCAATTTATTTTTTTGTTGACGTACTCGTTTTACATTATCATGTTAATAATGGACGAACGCGTTATAATTGATTTTTCGACAGTATGCATAGACAGTTGTGAGCGGTGAAAATAAGAGACAGACAGAGAAAGAGTGAGAGAGAAAGAGCGAGAAAGAGAGTGTGTGTTATGCGTAGGAGACAACCTAAACTCTCCCAACTCCCCCGTCGTCGTCGTCGTCGCGGGTTTTCGCGTATTTTCGTGAGTGTTATGATATTAATAATAATAATAATAATAATAATTAATAATTAACATTTAATAACGATTTGCGGCCAGCGGCCACAAGGCAACAGCGTTCCCCTCCACGTGTCGCTTTATCGCGCGGCTCGCGAGTATTACGACCTGTACGACGACGACGCTACGGTTTTGAAGCGCAGAGCGGCCGACCGCCGCGGTGTAACGCAGTGGATGATCAGTATACACACATCATCATAATAATATTATATTCATTAGTATTGTAGTAAAACTATAACCGTGATGACGTTATGTAACAAAAACAATTATAATAATAAAAATAATAATAAAAATTATAATAATAATAATAATAACAACAAATAGCGTTCGTCCGAATTCGGCGTACTCGACGGCGTACCGCAGTTCGGATCGATCGCGCGACGAGTCTGTTGTTCGCTGCTACTTACTTCGAGATCACGAAACGGCGTGATACACACATTGTGATTACTGACATTTTAACAGTTATCGCCGTCGTCGTCGTCGTCGTGAAATTGCCCATGCAGTGACCGGACGACACGTCGTGAGTAAAGTTCGCGAGCCCGGTCGGGCACACTCTCTCGCGCAGAAGAGAAGGATTTCTCGGACGTGTGTCCGACGACTCGACGTCCGTGGCCGCGGCGCGTATTGGAAGTCTGTGCACGCGGATGCTGCAGACCATGTGGTGAGTGACGACGACCGTCGCATGGACGGTGATCCGTGGGGATTGGCCCCTCCGAAGTCATTGGATTTTTTTCAACACACGAAGTACGTGATTTAACCGAATACCAAAATCGTGGATATCTACAAACAAAATATTTTCTTAGATTTTGTTGATAGAGTAATAATATTATTTGTATTCTTTTTTGCCAAATGTCGAACGATATATTATGTGTATCGTAATACACAATCAAATGGCGGGATCGTTTTAATGAGCCGAATCCAAACTCGATTAATTTTATCATAGTAGTCATATGTACACGCGAAAGAAGCTTTACTGTAAATTATTATGTGCAAGGTTAAAGAAGTTGTTACGTGTTAAGTTGTAGGGGTGACTCCAGAAATGTTCTATGAGGAGGGCGCAAAGTCAGGCATATGATTAGACTTTGTAAATTGTAACTTGTGGGCACTATTAGTAGAGTAACTGATTCCAAAATAAATAAATAAAACTTTTATTTTAAATACTTGAATTAATATATCATGATTACTTAAAAAAGTTAACATACATAAAAAGTTGGCCCAAGCGATTGGTCTTGACAATTTTTAGCAAAATATAGTTTTTCACCGGAGGCCCGGGTGACGGTTGACGTCGACAAGGACGAGCTATGGCGATAACAATTTAAATCTATTTTACCAAGGTACACATGTATGTATTAAACACCATAAAACACAGATATAAATAATCAAATAGATTGCTAAAATATTGATTTATTTATTTTTATTTTTTCATAGTCAATTAATTTGTATTTTAAACATCAATACTGAGAGCGTTATCGATAAATTTGCTTGTAAAAACAGATTTGTTCTATTAATATAATTTAATATTTATTGTATTACCTATTGAATATAGATTAATTACTTTTAAAGTGCATATGCTATAAAACTTATGATGTATTGTTGATAATATTGTTAGTGGAGGGTGTGAGAGTGGAACCCCCGTGGCTTATTTTTAAAAGAAGATTTTTAAGCTCCCTAAAATTTAACCATGCGGGGGCTGTAGTTGTATGTGAGTTTTAGTGTTTTAATAATTGGTTATTCACGTTATAAAAGAAAAAAATCATAAATTTAAATGTAAAATATGTCATAATTTCTGAGCATACTCCAAATCAAATCCTCCTCTGTTCTAATAGTTTAATCATAAGTAGGGCAGAGGACTTGTAGCTCTAAAAAGTCACCAAATATGCACATAAATATACAAAATATGCATTAAAAATATGCACTTAAATATACAAAATATGCATTAAAAATATGCTTTTTTAAATTAATATTTTTGATTAAAAAATTAGAATTTTTGTGTAGGTACTTATTATTTTAATGAATAAATTTTATTTTCAACTTTATTTAACAACTGACAATTAATCATTTGAACTCTTTGAATTATTATTTTAACTGGATACTTCTTCAAAACTTTCAACTTCTTCGACTACTAAAAAACAATTAACAAAATAATTTAGTTTCAAATATTTAAGATTAACACACATTTTTACCTTGGAAGTTGCATTGGACAATAAGGCGTTTTTTCAAATTGTCAAACGTAAAACTATAAATTATTTAAAATATGCATCTAAAAGTATAAAATGGAAGAATTTGCCCCAAAAACCGAAAAAACGCAAAATATGCACTAAAAACTAAAAAAAACGCAAAATATGCCCTAAAAACCAAAAAAACGCAAAATATGCATTTATATGCACAATAAAATTTCAAAACTAGCTTTGTGGAAGCATGAAACGTATTTGTTTCGCACTCTGCTATTTTTGTGACTGTGAAAAAAAAAATGTAAATGCTACAAGTCCTCTGCCCTAATCATAAGTATTTACAAATAATGATCTATGCGTATAGTAAAATACCAATAGAACTATAACAAAATTTGGTTACTTCAAATATTTATTGAAAATAAACGTTAACCAACATTTGTACGTACATGAAATCAATGTGGTAGGTATAAAATTATAATTTGAATATGGTGTACTTATTTAAATAAATATTTAAAAAATAATATTAACTATAGAATAAAAGTTAAATCGCATGGTTTTTCGTTTTTGAAAACATTTCTATTACATTATCTATGTCAATATTTCATTAGTCGTTGCTACAGGACACGCAGTCCCCGGTGTCCAGGCTGAAGGCCGTGAGCCGTTCCACCGACGACGGAGCGCCCGCCTCGGCGGTCTGGTACGCGTGCGCCGGTTGCCGGCGTCTGTTTTACGGCCCTCTGCCTGAACACCGTCGTGGGTACCCACGACTCCGTGTTCCTCGACATTCATGCAGCTGGCACCTGTTTATACTCTACATAGTGATTATGAATGTCTAATCCATCGTTCCAGTTCACTGCACTCCACTTGATATCCATAATACCAAAAACAATTAAAATTTATACATTTATACATTAATTATAATTATTGAACAACTTGGATGAAATGCATAAACGTATCAAAATTAATTTTACTTCAGTGAAACTGTCATACTATATTTTGTCATCCATACTTAGAAATATATTTTTGTATGTTAAAAAAATATATTCAATATAAATTGAAATCCTGTTCTCTAAATATTATAATGAGTTCTTATAATTTTGGAACAGAACGGCTGAATAACGTATTATACAAAAGTGGCTAATGTGTTATATTTGGAGTCATTATAGCTTCCTAATATAATTTTCCCGCATTATTATGAATAGGTTGTTTGTTGGATTTGGATTTCAGTCACATCTTTTAACCCAGAGGCCAAGATCAGTGTAATGATTAATACAAATATGTAACGCGGAACTGGTCGTCAAATAATAATTGGTCTTGATTTGACAGTGCTTTATTTTAAAATTTAAATTTAAAGCATTTAAAAGTATTACATATTTTCTTACATTTATTTTCTTTTTAAATATATTTACAATCTATATACAATATGGGTGACAAGACTATTTACAATTTACATGTATGATAATCAGTTTTTTTTTTATGGATTTATGAAAATAAAACAAATCCTCACAACACTTTTATATTGCACTCTGGGCATGTGTACGAGAAATAATGGTTTTTAATTGGTAGATTGATATGAGTGTTGTTTTGAATAAAATTTTGTGTAATGGGATTTGGTCAGACCGTTAAGTGTTGGTAGCTTTAGGCCTTTCTGGAGAATGTTGTTGGTCGCGTACCAAGAAAGCGGAAGTTATTAGGCGTATGCTATATGCATATTGATTGAGACGCTTGTAGGGTTTTAGTGTTGGAGAGCGTTGGCCTTTTCAGAACCCCGTAGTTGGACCTCGTAAAGCCAGACCGAACGGATTATCTACTTGTATGTTGTAATCTTATTTGTTAGGTATAGGTATTCGGAACATTAAATTGTAAGCTCCCAAATATATCAATAAAAAATATGTCGTTGCCTGTAATATCTAATAATAATTAATAACAGTAATACCTAAGATATCCGCTCAGTCCCGAACTGATTACCGTGTCGTCAGAACGATTTTGATAACTGGCTATCGTCTCTCCGTTGTTGGACGTGATTCCATTAACAGCGATCGGCGGTTCATAATAACAAAACCGACGTGCAATCAATGTGTATCATTTATAAATATTTTAATTAATAACCAGCCAGACATAACGTTTCTCTATCTCCCGCATACGGTTTTTTCTCTTTCGGTGACGACGATAATTATCGAGTCGTCTCATAATAATAAAATTCTCTGTCGTTTATGTTGTCACAGAACACGATTTTCTCCATAAGTACGAAACTTTTCATATTATTTAATATCTTTTCTGCACATCTGTGTTTACCCTAAAAACGGAATAAACGCCAATATGTATTCCCACCGACACGTAGCATCCCTGGGTCGGCGGAGATGTGGGAGTTGATAGTACACATCGTGTTACTGCAGATTAAATGACTGTTACAATTCACAGGTAATATCATATCTTACAAATTAGTTTTTTATTTACGTACTATCTGGCCGATACAAATATACACGACTGTTCAGTGTTTATATTTATTATTTATAACCTTATAAGTAATTGTCCCTACGCCATAAACGAGCGATCCCCTCTATAGAAGTTGTTATTATTCTACATATTTGTCCAACTCATACACTTGAATTTTTTAAGGAATTTTCGCGGGACGACTAGAAAATATTTTCTCAAAATTAACAGTAAATTGTATATAATAATTTATGATAGGAGTATTTAACACTCTTCCCTCATAATTATTAAAAATAAATATATATAGTAAAATATAAATAATAATTAATGTTATATAGTAATAAATGATAAAAACTAAAAATGAATAAAGAAAAAGTTTAAATTTATTTGAAAGAACAGCAAATTTCAAGGAAGGTATAATATTAAAATGAATGTGAAATAATTTTCTATACAACTTTATCAATTACTCAATTACTAAAAAAAATCCTCTTAGTGATTATGTGTTACCCGTTCTTGAAGTATACCATCAATTGTGCGATAAATTATCTTCACTGGGTGAAATTTGTATCACCATAGTTTACTTGTTCAAAAAATGCACTGATTTATAGTATTGTTTTTAATCTTTTTTTTTTCTGTCAGAGTTTCACGCCCGTCAAAGTTTTCTCCGCAATAAAGTAATAAATCCATAATTCTCATAAATCCATGCTTTAATATTTCTTATTCATTTTATTCTTTTTTATAAAATGTAATCCCAATCTTTGATAATTTTAATTAATTATTATTACGATATTAAGTTCACACGGTTTTGAAACTTCTCGTTGTTGAAATGTACATTTTTCTGTATACCTAAGATTGATATTTTAAGAGGAATAATTATTCAAAAAATAAATTTAGAATAGTAAAGGGGAAAAGCAAGGACTTCCATAAAAATGTACTGCCATTACTTTAATCTTAAAATTCTTATATATCTATTAAATTATCAGTCAAAAAAACAATAGAATATTAAAATTTCAAAAAAAGAAAAAACTAAAGGAACCGAAAACCTTAGAAATTCGCGTTGATAAAATTGATTAAAAAATAATATTATATGTATATATATATATATATATATTTATTTATTTATTTATTTAATGTATATTTAGAGTTTATTTATTATTATTATACGGGGTGTCACTTAACATTAAACAACAGAACATAAAATTAATAATAGTAGCTAGTAGGACATTAAAAAAAAATAAATATATATATAGGTATATATATATTTATTTATTTATTTATATTACAATAATAACCTAATAAATCATATTTATTCATTCCTATTAAAACATCTTGCAAATCAGAATATCGCACAAAGCTCCTTAAAAGTAATTTGTATAAACCATAGAGTAAAGATTCTGGTATTCTGTATAGTATGTATTCCCAACATAGTAGTTATCGCGCGAGAAGCCAACGGAAGACGGATAAAAAAATGTCCACTATATGATGTATTGTTTTGAGTAGTAAAAATAACAACAACTAATGTGTAATAACTAATAAGTAATAACCAATAACTAATAACAATTATGATTTATTGATATTTTTATTTTGATGGTCAATAATTATACGTCACATTAAAACTGATAACAACATTTAATATTGTATCGCAGTGTGTTGCTTAGTATCTATAGTTATTGAATACCTATATTGTTGCTCGAACCATTTAGATAGGCAAGAAATTATTACAATAACAAAATCAAAGTATGTAGTAGTAATCAATAATCATATACTTTTACTCGGTTTGAATATTTTATAATTAAATGGTTTTTATTATATTAATATAAGTATACCAGATAAACTAAAAAATATTTCGGAAAGAACGTAGACTCCTAAAACTGCTCTCAGTTACGGCATCACATGTGTAAATGAAGTTATCGAACAATTTTTTTTTCGTATTTAAATATTTATTTAAGATTCAGAGCTGAGTGAAGCGAAGGATATTATGGTTTTCCAATGTTTGGTTTTATTTATTTTTTTATCTGCTCAACCTAACTTTTTCCAAAAGTTTCACCCTGCCACTCTATAAATCGGAAATTCGATGTAGATGGTACTTTGAGAGTTTATTAAGCTCTCATCTTAATAGTTCTGTAGGCGACCGGAAAAACGAATAAAATGCACCAAAATCGTCGAAATTCGCCGTAAACGACACTTTCATTGAATCGACTTTAGTAATTTCGTCATTACTCCAAAAGTAATGTTGCTAGAAAGTTGAAGTTTTCACCATATATTATTGACGTATTATTAAATATTTAAAAAATAGTTTTAAAAAGTTTGACAAGTTTTGGGCTAAAAATAGAACTATGAAAATACCTTGTTTTTTACAACTTTATCCCTAGTAAAGCTTTGAATATTTGACAAAAACTTTTGAAAATTTGATATGACTTTCTTCACACACTTATCTAACGATTCTAAAAAAAAATTTCGAAAATCGTGACTCAAGATTTTTTTTATAAGCGTTTTAGTAAATTATGATACAATTTTTACGTACCTATTCTGTTTTTACGTACCTATTCTGTTTTTACGTCAATTTTCAACTTAAATAATTTATTTAAGGAAATTTTTCGATCCAAACATAATGAAACTTTAAATACAGATAGAAAAAGATGTTTTGGCCATTTTTTTTATAAAAAAAATTATCTTCTTTGTAAAACATAAAAACTTTTTAGTTAATTATAAAAAAAAATCTTCCAAAATTTAGATGAAAATTGATGAAGTATATGAATGTTATATTTTTAATATTTGATGAAAACTTCTGAAAATTGAATATGAACTTACTCATATATTTCAACTAACGATACTGAAAAAATTTCAAAAATCATGAAAGAGGATTTTTTTTTTATAAGCGCTTAAGTGAATTATTTTACAATTTTTACGTAATCAACTGTTTTTACGTCAATTAGAAACTTAAAAAATATTTTATTTTAAGAAATTGTCCCATCAAACAGTTTATTTTAATTCTGAAGTTTTGCACAGAATCGTTTAACTAAAGAAATGATCTATCGTTTCTTTAAAGTCAATACTCCCATCTACGTTCATCCGAGTAGCAAAGAATATCCCATGATGGGGCGAAGCACGTACTTTTTTTAATTTATTTTTTGTTTTTGTTTTTTTTTTAAAGAGGTGTAAGCGGAAGAGGGGTAAGCGTGCCCTTTGCCTAGAGCTCGTGTGACCATACATCTGCCGGACGACTACGCGCCGAGTACATAATATATTAGGTAAGCCGCACGCGGGCGAGAGAAATCGCCGGTACCCGTGTTGTTGCCGAGACGCGACTGGGGACGCGCCGCATCGACGACGCCGGTGCGCGTCCCGCGTCCGAATCGCGAGCCGATCGCGGAGAAACCCGCCAGAGATTTCGCGACATGCGCTGATAACAATATTCACATTGTTGTATAATTATAATGTACACACGCGCGTAATTCACGTTACGACAGCACGTGTCCCGCGCGGTCGGCGGCGATCCCACCCGCGGCGCCCGTTTATGTGGAAAGAAAAATTTAAATTAAAAAAAAAACAAAAAACTATACGACACACCGTACCTCGTACGTCTTCCGAAAGACGCGCAGCCGCACGAAAACACAATACGCCTGCGACATCCGGTCGTATAACCGAATCGATACGTTATCGACGATAATAATTAGTGATGGGCACAACCGAGTGAAAACTATCGAAGTACTCGATAGTTTAAACTATCCAATTACTCGGTTGTTTTAGAAAACTATCGAAAAACTATCGAACTATCGAAATACCTGTTTTGATTCATTTTTAGGCCTACTTACCCAATGAAAATTTAACAAGTGAAAATTATCAAGTAAATTCGGTCGATAATACCGAAAAATCACTGGGTTGTTTTTTTTTTTTTTAAATCGACAGTCAAAACTAGTCGGTGTAAGAGTGATGGGCACAACCGAGTGAATTACTCGATAGTTTTTAAAAACAATCGATGAATAATATCTACTCGATTGAAAAATCGGCTGCATCCGAGTTGGGTCCGAAAATAAAACTAGTTTTTAATTTTGTACGAATTGGGTCCGTGTGAATAAAATGTTTTGTCTGAATTGGGTCCGGGCGTATTAAATGATGCATTTGAATTGGGTCTACTATAGAATTTCACTCACGCTTAAATTCAGTGTTTTATTCTGATGACCTAAATATATATACACATTTATACACGTTTTAAAAAATATTCAAATATATGTTTATATTAAAATGTGAAGTCCAGAAGGAAAAAGAAGAAACTGTATAAAATATTATACATGAAAGATTTCGTAAAAGAAAAAATATTTTTAAAAATTAATCGCTATGAATTCGTAAAAACTATGTTTTATAAATGTCAACCCTTAAATTAAAATATTATTAAACATTAAAAATCAGATGAATGACGAACGATTGTAAATCAGGAAAATAGAAAAAACCTTTTTAACCATACCTGTAGTAACTATTCATGTTATTACAGTCTAAAGACAGTCCTAAATCTGTAAAAATGGGAAGGATAATGTTTTTTTATTGGACCCAACTCGTACAGTAGACTGGTTTACACGGGACCCAACTCGTACAGTAGACTATTTTATACGGGACCCAATTGGTGAACAATCTGAATCATGGGACCCAACTAGTATGCGCCGGAAAAATCACTTGGTAGTTTTTGAAACTATCGATAGACTATCGATAGTTAAAAGTAGTTGGTTGTGCCCATCATTAATAATAATATAATAATCCATCGAAACGAGAAACAGGAAAAACGCAGACGAAGACGGGGCAAAACAATGCAATAATATTAATATGATCAGACGGGCGACAACAATGCACTACACTGACGTGACGACACTGCGATGTGATAACACGCGATTTCGTCGTATAATACCTATAACTGTGTATAGTACGCACACGGCGGTGGTGGCCGCGGATCTCTCCTGCGCCGTCGGGAGAGGAAACGCGCGAAATAATAATAATAAAAAAAAATTAAAAAACCCCCACGTCAACGCGCCTGCCTTGCCCGCACCGTTATATAACGAACGCCCGTCGTCGCGTTGCATTTTATTCCGTGTCTGTCCGCAGAGTTTCCTCCGCCAGACGCCCGTCCGCAACAACAGCCGACCGGCCGTCGTCATGAACGCCG
Organism: Therioaphis trifolii; assembly: GCA_027580255.1. Classification (NCBI taxonomy): domain Eukaryota; kingdom Metazoa; phylum Arthropoda; class Insecta; order Hemiptera; family Aphididae; genus Therioaphis; species Therioaphis trifolii. Next base: position 126,277,747 of record CM050404.1, read on the forward strand.
CACGGACAGCCGTCGTAGCCGCCGCCGCCGCAGCCTCCGCGGTCCGACTGCCGCGCTCGCCGCACCGCCGGCCGCGCCGATTTTACGCCTCGCCGGCCGCCGCGCCGGCCGCGGCGGAAGCGCCGGCCAAGCCCGACTGGAACCGCGCGGTGTCCGAGGCGGAGAAAATCGTCGGGTACCCGTCGTCGTACATGGGTCTCCGGTGGCTGATGAGCGACGAGGTGGCCAACGTCGCGTCGCACCTGCGCCGGCTGGCCAGCTCGGACCACCCGCTGCTGAAGACGGCCAAGTGAGTGTGTACCTATAATTAATATATTACTGCATTTTACTGCAAATCGTCACTGTTGTCGCCGATATTGTTACTTACCTATATAATATACTCGTCGTACTCCCTGGTCAGCACGAACTGTATTACATGACGCCAACTATTTTTCGTTGAAGGTCGTCCCGTACGTGGAGGGTTGTTTTTTGTTTTCATCGCTTCGGTTTGTACGAATTTTTCGGTTAAGGGCGATACTATTCGGGAACCGCGTGTTGCGTTTCGACGGTTCGACACGAACAAAAGACGGTGATTTTATTCGGTATCATTTTATCTTACTAAAAAAAAAAAAAAAGCTATTGTGCAAATATATTAATTTCCTTTTTTATCTTTACCGTGCACACCTATAGTACTTACCTTCATCTCTAGTTCAGCGCCAACCGCTTTAGTTCGAGTCAATTGATCGATCAGTTTCGGTATCAATGTAAAACAACCTCCACGATGCATATAAGGTATAATAATATGAACGTGTATATTTCTTTATTCTTATAGTATGCAAGTTCGTACTATTTGAAATATGAACGTATAGTATTGGTATTTGATAGTACATGCAACCTCTTCTAATAACGCGAATATACGTACATTAGGTAACCTGCATGTAAGCATAATCCGCTTTACGCGAACGTATTTATGTTTAGCGTGTCGGATGACACAGATTTTTTCAACTCGAACACTGAACAGGTCATTTCACGGTCCCGTCGAGTTCGTGTATTAGCGAGGGAATTACTATATGAGCACCTGTGTTGGATATTCGTACCTATATAATAACAACTCGTAAACGATATCGCTTTTTGAGCGGATAGAGTTACTACAATACAGGTATTACTGTACCTATTGTCCTTTCAAACCATATAGGACAACACGATAGCGATGTCCAAACACTTAAAATACCGCAGAGTTCCGCTGCACATGAATTGCGTCCCGAAATCCCTTTTCCACATGAATTGCGTCCCAAAGATATTTAACGACTACGCGAATTGCGTCCCAATCATATTTAACGACTACACGAATTGCGTCCCAACTCCCAACCATATTTAACAACTACACGAATGGTGACCCAACGTAAAAACATTGTTTTGTTGCGAAATTTGTATCCATTTATATTAAATAAAGTTTCCATTTTTTCTCTTAGAGCCACTGATGTCATTTTTTTTTAAATTATGAAAAATTGAAAATTATCAACAAAATATCAAACAAAATGTTACAGTATTACATTCCAAAATTCACGCCGACAACACGATCAAACTAAATGTTACAGTATTACACACCAAAATTCACGCCAGCAACTCAATCAAAAAAAAAAATTTTACACAATTACATTCGCGGCCACAACACTATCCACACTAAAAGACGTATAATCTGCTTAAAAGTTACCTTACTATTTGAAATAGAATTGGGGAAAAAATATTATTATAAAATAGTCGTTTGGATAAAGTCGGACGCAACTCGTGTAATTATTTAGATAAAGTCGGACGCAATTCGTGTACCTCCTTATCGATTTTTAAATTTCGGGACGCAATTCGTGTGCAGCCCAGAGTTCATTAGGTATTTTACGAAAAAATTTGTAACCCGAAAAATCAAAAACGTCATCTACAACTTGGCTGATTTTATTTTATTATTATTTTTTTTAATATCCAGTACAATCAGAGCGTTATCGATCACGCGTGAATTCGGTTTTTTCAACATTTTCAGCAGATCACCCAGAATATTATTACGAAACTGCACTATAAGGGTCTGTAAAATGCGTTTTGAGAACCGTTAAAGTGGAGTATATATTGTAGCGTGCCGTTTTTGTAAACGATATTATAACTTCAGAACAATCGTGGTTCACGATGAGTCTCTTCGTTACCATTTTATCACTGTGCGGATCATAGCTGATATTCGAATATCGCGTGGAAAGTAGTCGAGCGAGAGTAGTTCGTTAAATATATTTTTGGTCATTTTCCCGTGTCCCAGTGAAATTTTTTTCTATAAGGAATGCGCACGCGTTGTCGTAAAAGTAGAGCCAGTTCGTGCTGTTTGAATGAAAACTTTTTTTTTTATTTCTAAAAAATCAATAACGGTATCGTATAGGTTCGTATCTATCACCAGACGCACGAAAAAAAACTATTGTCACTGTACCATGACGTTATATTAATTATATCGGTGTGTTTACAGTTTCACTGCTCTAAATTTAGATATGTTTTTCAAACTATCGGTATGATAGTAAAAATCAAAAAATCGAAATCGCGAACGGAATAAAAGCTATTTCAGAAATAGGTCTGTAACACCCTGTATGTTACATGAGAATTGCAGACAATAACGTAATATTTCATACATATACTAGTGAGAACTAAATGTTCGCTTACGTCGCAGGGTCGGACTGGCGTAAAAAGACTCTGCATGTGACCTGATCAAAGGGTCCTTGGGTTAAACTAAACATTGTTAAACTTTGTTCTGTGCTTGTTCATTTTATAAGTTTTAATTATGAAGACAACAATACAAAGTGAAAAAAACTCGACGAATATAATGATGAAAATTAGAGATAAACGTTTAATATTTGATGTACGTGCTAAATAACAATAACAAACAATACGACAAAATAATTTATAAAAATTTGTTCGACCGTAACAAATATGGAATAATATTACCTTCATAAGGTAATACATATTTAAATGAAAATAATTAAAAAACTTAAATAAATATCTAGTTTGAACTTAAAATCAACATTTTTTTTTTCCAATAATTCAAATTTGAAACAACAGATTAAAAAGTTTATTAAAATTCTTTCCCTTAGTATCAATTTGTTTTTATTGCATTTTTAGTGTTAACAAGATAATAAATACGTATTAAGTAATAACTAGGGTCCGGATTTGTATGCATTTACATATTTGTAATGAGTGTATGTAGTTCGATGACAAGAAATGTGGACGATTTGTGTAACAGATAATGCATAGGAAAAATTTTATTTTGCATATAAATGCATATTTCAGGGATGACGGCATATTTTGAAATGTTTGCATATTCAATCATCGTGGTACCTATTAAAGTATTAAAGTTTATACAATCGTGTTTTTTTTTTAAATTTCTTTATTTTGTATTTTTATTCAAAAATATTTACCAAAGAAATGGTATAAGAAGATTTAATATGATTTTATTTATTATTTTTTACTATTCCTAATAAAAATATTTGTTTTATTTGTTGAATATATTTTTAAATATTTACTATTCCTCAACTAATATTGTAAGTTGATGCCTGCAATCAAAAAATTAAGATACCTATCTAATTTAGTTGAATTGTTATTTATGAAAGAAATTTAAAAAATTACAAAAAGATAATTAAGTGCGTAAAAAATTATGCAAATAAATGCATATATTTTGGGCAAGAGTATATTTTTGCATATAATTTAAAAAAATAAGAGCATATCAAGTGCATATTTAAAAGTTTTTAGATGCATAAATGCATACTATTTTAGGATTTTTGAGTGCATACGAATCCGGACTTTAGTAATAACTAATAACTGCGCGTTGAATGGCAACTGCCTCATTGAACGTCCAACTGGCAATCGCAGTTAGTAGTAGACATAAAATGGTACACGAGACATTTTTAGTTATTAAACAGTGTATCAAATTACATTATTTTTAATAAGATTATACGTGCTAATGTGTTCTTATTCAAGCATCTGACTATACTTAATAGAAACGTTTAATTTTACTTCGAAATGATATTTATTCATTTTATGAATCTAAAATCGATAAGAGACGCTAGGAAGGCGCGAGATTTGTTTATGTATATATCTACCAAATAAAACTATCGTCTCATGTAATTTTAAAACGTGGACTACAAAGTCTGGGGGCCCGGAGTAACCCTAGGTCCAGTGCGTGATCTCCCGGACCCCCCCGCGGGGTCTGGGCCAGTCCGACCCTGAATTCGCGATACGCCGCAGTATCACTGTACACCATCCGCAGGGGCCTGCTGTGCAACGGCCGGAGCGACATGCAGGCGTGGGGCTTGATCGTGCTGCTCGTCTCCAAGGCGGCCGGCCACGCGAACGTGGACGGCACCGCGGAAGAGGACCAGTCGGGCGTGCTGCGCAGCCAGAGGGCGCTGGCCGAGATCGCCGAGATGATCCGCACCAGTCACCTGATGCACAACGGTCTGATGAACATATGCCCGGCGCTGTTCCCGGAGCCCGTCGTCCACGGCGACATGAGCTTCGGCAACAAGATCGCCCTGCTCAGCGGCGACTATCTGCTGGCCAACTCGTACAACGAGTTGTCCACGCTCAGGAACCAAGACGTGAGTGCAGTCGACTGACGCGACGATTAAAATATATTGTTATTTTGACTCGTATATCATAGTACGTGATATGTATATAAATATTATATTATATTATGCGAGGCCGCTATATATTTATGTCTGCGTGTATATAGATCATAATATAGCGTATAGATCATAAATTAGAGTTAGGATGTTGATGACTTTTGTATTTTTTTTCCTTCGATTCTATACAATGCTATCCTAGCTAAAAATTTGATTCATGCTCTCTTGATGCAGAATATTCTAATTTTATTTTGCATTTTTTTGCATTTTTCGGCATTTTTAGCTATAAATGCATTTTTTTTTGTTTTTTAACGTCATTTTTCAACATTTTTAAGACATTTTTTCTTCTTTAGGTCATTTTTTGTAGTTTTTGTACAATGTAGGGCAATTTTAGATTTTAGAGCAAGTGTTGAACCCAAGTTTGGAAATAAATTTAATTTATTTAAAATCTAACTTTGGATTTGGACAAGTAGTAAAAAATTATTATTACACCCATTATCACTCCCATATCTCTAATAAAAATTATTATTTATAAATACATTTTTTTCACTTAATTAGTTTTTTAGATCATTTTTAAGGTAATTTTTGAAGTTTTTAGGGTATTTTTGCGTGTTTTTTAGGTCATCAACATCCTAACTCTAATCATAATATACGTCATGGTTTTTCGCCGTCATTGTACGAGTACCAAGTGTTGTGCACGAATGACGTCCTCTCTTTTTTCTCTCCAAAAACAAGATGTGTGCAGGCGGGAGTACTGTAAGGTTCTTTTTTCATCGTTTCGTTTTTGAACAACTCCATCGCGTAATATAATATTGCAGTTGGATATTTTTTTTTCAGAATTAAATTTAGATTTTCAGTTTAAAATACCTTTTGCGTGCATATGAATTGGTCAGCGTTAATAGATGCAATCCGTTATTCTACAAAATAACAAGTTCTTTTATAAAATGAATTGGAACTTTCAATTGATGTGTTGGAAAAACACAAAAATATTTATTTTAACAAGTCATTTTCATATCAATTGGATATTTTATAAACAATGACGATTACAATTTAATCAATGTATGTAAATAACATTTATATAACATTTATATATATATATATATATTAGGGTGACCATACGTCCCGTATTATACGGGATTGTCCCGTATTTTCACTTTGTGTCCCGTTGTCCCGACAAAAATTATACGGGACGCATTTTGTCCCGTATTTTCAAGTAGGTTCCATATTAATCCCGTTTTTCTCTTCATTGTTAATTTATAAATTCTACGATATTTTTGTACCACAATATTCATTAGAACATATTTGAAATCTATACTTATCAGCATTATTTTTAAATTCTTGTCTTAACAATAAATTATTATAATTGTTGCGGGTAGAAAATAGAGAACTAATAATATCACATCATTATCGACAACGTTAAACCAACGATTATAAATACAAATGGTATAACGATAACGTACAAAATGTTATTAATATTATTTTATTGATGTGTGACGTCGTCTACCAAATAAGTACAATTCGATGAAATATCAGTTCAGCACAAAAGTATATAAAAACATCAAAAGAAGAAATTTACCTGCCATCGTCTTCAAAATAATTTTTTTTTGGATTTTTGTGTACATGTTATACTTATTAATATTTTTATTTTATTTGTATTTAAAAACTATTATACAGCATACATTTAATTTGTTTTAGATTCTGAACGAAGTGAAGAATGTATTGATTTTACTATGATGTGTGTTTTTTTTTTTTTTTTTTTTTTGTTTTTTTTTTTTTTTGTTTTTGTGTCTGTGTACACCATAACTACTCGAAATAATGCTTCAATTTTGAACTTCAGGGTATGTTTTCGGTGGCAAAACGAATATCGGAGGTACCTTAGAGAGGTCACAAGTGAAAATTCCCAAAAGTTTTCAAATGCCACGGGAAAAACAAACAAAAAATGAGGAAAAACCGGTACTTTTTGTGCAAAACCCGTTTTCGACGAAATCGATTTTTTTATTTAGCCGTTACTCAAAAACCGAAAATTGTAGATACTTGAAATTTTCACCAAATGTTTATATTGAAATCATCTATACGTGGTAAAATTTTTGAACACTTTTGACTTTTTTTGAGCTTTTTATAGACAATTTAAATTTTTGACTTTTCTTAGTTTTTTTTTCTGAAAAGTGGATAAAAAAAATTTGGCTGGACAAAAAATCTTGAAAATTTAATATAAAGTTCCTCATAAGAATTACTTATCGGTATAAAAAAAAAATTCAAAGCGAAATGCACACCTTTTTTTTTATAAGCATAAAAAGTTTAAATTTTTATGAAATATTGAAAAATCGCGAAAATTTGAACTTATTTTTTTCTGAAATGTGGATAAAAAAAATTTGGTTGGCCATAAAACTTTGAAAATTTAGTACAAGGTTCCTCATTAGAAGTACTTATTGCTATTAAAAAAAATCAAAAATCGTGAGTCACAATTTTTTTTTATAAGCATCTAAAGTTCAAACGTTTACGAAATAATTACATGATTGCGTAAAATAATAATTTAGCCTTAAACGATTTTTGATATTTGTTCTTATTCAAAAAGTATAAGTCGAAAAAACTTGAAACTTTCACCAAATGTTTATATTGGAATCATCTATACGTAGTACAATTTTTGTAAACTTTAGACTTTTTTTGAGCTTTTAATAGACAATTGAAATTTTCAACTTTTCTTTGTTTTTTTTTCTAAAATGTGGATAAAAAAAATTTGACTGGACAAAAATTCTTGAAAATTTAATACAAGGTACCTAATATGTCGAACTTATCAGTATAAAAAAAAAATTCAAAGCGTAATGCACAATTCTTTTTTTATAAGCATAAAAAGTTCATATTTTTACGAAATGTGTAGAAAATCGCGAAAATTTGAAGTTATTTTGCAGTTGAAAATTCATAAAATTTTAAGTATTCAAAACTAAGAATTGTAAATTCGGTACAAAGTTTGAAATACGTTTTCCTTCAATTATCTGTAAAAAAATTTGCACTGGAATAAAATCAAAAATTTTTATGAGTGTTTGAAATTACAATTTTTTCACATAATCGCGTAAAATAACAATTTAGGCATCATTGATTTTTGATATTTGTTCTTATTCAAAAAGTATAGGTCGTAGAAACTTAAAACTTTTACAAAATGTTTAAATAGGCATTTTCTTTACATAGTTGTATTTTCAAAATATTTCGTTTATTTTTTAGCTATTTATAGGCATTTGAATAATTCGATTTTTCTTAGATTTTTTTTTATAAAAGTCGATAACAATTTTTTGGCCCTACCAAATCGCTTGAAAATTTAATAGAAGGTTTTGAATAAGTTGATCTAAGAGTGATTCAAAAATTATTCAAATACATAGGCACAATTTTTTTTTATAAGCAGTTGAAGTTCAAAAATCGACAAAATTTGTCAAAATCACGAATATTTGCAAATTATTTTGTAGTTGAAAATGTATAAAAATTTTTGTATTCAAAGATAAGAAATGAAAATATTATGTAATATCACAGCTGATAAAGATAATTAAATAGATTAAGTTTATTATAATATAATCAGTAGCTGACAGCTGTTTTATACAAAATATTGGTAGATTGTAAACACAAGGTGTATAACGTACCTTTACATGGTTGAATAGAACGTTACTAACTTCCAATTTCCAGTTATTTTAATGTGTGTATCAGTTCCATAAACATGCGGATTTTATATATTATTATTAATTATTAATATTTAAATAGACGTAGCCACGGAGCATTCAGCATATATGGACGGCGGGGTCGGGTGGTGCCGTCACGATAGTGCATTTAGGCAAATAATATGGTATTTACCTACGCCCTATCTATGCACATCCTGGTTTGTCCAATGCTCACGAGCAGAAGTCACATGAATAGACAAATGTAAATTTAACCCAATCTAGGATATTAAAATAAAATATATATTACAATTTAAGGCTGACATCTTCATCTTCGTTCAGAATCGTTTTTTTTTTATAATATAAAATAATTCCAAAATCTATCCAATAATGCCTAATCTAGCAATGCATCTCGTGTATCCCACCCAACTACTGTATCCTGTACTTAACTTACAATGATTTATCATTGCATTCAAATGTAAAGTACCATACAACTAAACTATCGTAAACCAGGTGATCCCATGATAGAAAGTGCTATACACTCCTCACCATTATCTTGTCCGAGGAGCGAAGCGACGAAGGACGAACTTCCACCACCATTATCTTATCGGCTTTTTTTTTTTAATATGTTCAGTTAAAATTAGAATTTCCTTTTTTTTTTTTTTTAGTAACTTAGTGTCCCGTATTTTTATTTTATTTTTATGGTCACCCTAATATATATATATATATATATATATATATATATATATATATATATGTATTGTATATGTATACACTATACAGTATTTATACATCCGTTCTATATATTTAATTTATTGGCCATCTTAGTATTTATTTATTCATAAGGTATTATAATTTACATATTAATTAAGTACAATACTAATATTTAAAAAATATCAATATTATGAGTAGAATATATTTAAATCATGTGTTATTTACTCGGTTCTCGATTATCTATGATCACTATAAACTCTATAAACATCAACAAAGACCTATTCTGTAATATATTATTATATTTACTAGTAAAACCGTAGAGTCTATATATTAACGAGGATATTTAAAAATTTTATGGAATAACGAATTACACGTAAAATATTGAATCTAAGAACGTATGTATTATGATCATATGATGGTTAACACATCTTTACTTGTCTTTCAATTAAAACCATTTTCCGTTTTTGTGGTTACGAATTATTGTTTGTAGAAAAAAGGAGATTGGTATTTTGGTCGAATATTAAATAGATTATTTTTATAGAAATAATGATTGACAAGACAGGGCACTAATTTCGTAACAAGAAGGACAATGAGCTCTATAATAATAGAGATGCAATTCGGGTAAATTTTTTCCATTTTTATTTTCTACCCTCTAATTATTTGAGTGTTAGAGACAAGAGTGCAGGTCCTGTTCCGTTTAAATATCTTTCTCAACAACGAGTATTTTAAGGATTCGTGTCATTTTAAAATTAAATTAGAAACGATTACATTTTGAAGTACAAGGTGGCGAACTAACTGTATGATTCTAATCATTTTTTCAACTTCAAACTTTGTATTTAAAAAGACATTTAAATCAAATCATTTATTTTCATCTACTATAATAAACTCAAATATTTTTAATAATTTTTTGTCAAACATTGTTTTCATACTCTTATTCAAATCGACTTTTTTTTTAATTTGTACAAAACTTTTAACAAACTGACATTGAGTATTTTTTTTATTTCTACATTGAAATATCAAACCTTTTTTAGTTGGTCTCCTCGTGTTGTTCTCTAAATAACATTAAGCAGAACTCAAATTTTTAAATATATCATGATAATTTTATTATCCTCTTGAATTGGAAAATTCGTCAGACGTAACGAGTATGTATATTATTATTTGAGCGGAACGGGTCGCACCCGATCCATAAAAATATAGGCGTATTCGATAGGATTTCCGGAGAGGGGGAGAACAATAAAATAGATAATATATTGAAAACAATTCGTTTTAGATAATGACTATTGCTTTTTAATCAACTATAACTACTTAACATATTAACATATAATCCGACGAAACGATTGAATCAATGGTGTCAATATTTTCATTAGAATGAAGAAAATATTTTTATTTATTTATTTATTTATTTTTTTAAATAATTAGTGTATATGAAAAATATCGGGTACTCCTGCCGCAGAGGGTTCTGTCGTTGTACGAGCTTCATGACTTTTCTTGTTATTCATATAATATTATCGCATCCTGTTTTCTTGCTATGTGTAATAACATTGCGTCCTGTTTTCTCGTTTTACAGCATAGTATACATAAAGTGACCATATATTTTTTTAATCAAAACAGGACAAAAAAAAAAAATCATAATTATTTGTTACAAACAAATATTTTTAATTTAATAATATTACTTGCAAATTTCCGTGGTACTTATAATGGAAATATATAAATAAAGGATAAAAAAATTAAATTAACTTATTACACTTACTAGGTAATTAACTTATTATAAACAAAATGTTTTCGAGTAATAATTACAAAATTAAATACTTGTATATTTTTCTAAAAACGATATTTTCTCAAAGAACATTTATTTTTATTATTATTTTTTTTTTTGTCTACTTTTTGAAAACGGGGCATTTTAGCGTCCCGAAGATTTTCCGGGGGACAACTGGACAGAGATTCAAAAAACGGGACTGTCCCTTTCAAAACGGGACGTATGGTCACCTTAAGTATACAGCGTCGGTTGTACTTTTTCTTTATGAAAAAAAGACCATGACAAGTTTTTTTTTTTATATATATACAAATACTTAATTTGCATTATATTTACATAAAATTATGTTATATTAACGCGTATTGTAATTACGGTTGTCGTGCACAGCTGATGGAGTTGATCTGCAGCGGGCTGCGGGACCTGACCGAGGCGGAGTTCGTGGGCCGCCGGGACGCGCAGAACAACCCGCTGCCGTCGCCGTTCGAACCGCTCGACCGACCGCACGGCCCGTCGTCGCCGTCGCGGCTCCGTTTCGACCCGCTCCAGCCGTCCGGGCCGCTGGGCAGCATGCCGCTGACGCCCGCCCTGCGCGACTGGACCCGGTGCAACGTGCTGTCGGCCGGCAGCCTGTTGGGCAAGTCGTGCCAGGGCGCGCTCCTGTTGGCCGGCCACGACGAACGGCTGCAGCAACAGGGCTTCTTGTTCGGCAAGCACCTATCGCTCGCCTGGCAGGTAAGCGTTGGACACACCGGCACGGGCCGATTATTTTCGGCCCGAATTTCCGTATACGATGCCCGACTTGTAGAGAATAATAGTTGTCGAATAAAAGCCCCGAGTAACTTTTGACGTAGTAAAACCCGACCTAGCTCGGATTCGTTTTTAAAAAGCTCGGCCCGGATTTATTTTCAAAAAGCCTGACCCAGGTTCATTTTTGAAATAAAATACCCGAAAACGGTATAGACCATTGGTGCCCAACCCGCGGCCCGCGGGCCACATGTGGCCCTCGAAGGTATTCTATGTGGCCCATTTACGAATTTTCTAAAATAAAAACAATTTAAAAAAAAAAGTAAAACAACTACAAAATATTTTCTATTAATTTATAAATTTGTTTAAATAAATATTTCAAAAATACGATAATAATGATAATGTTAATACTAAAAACTATATAAAAATATCTTACACTTATTTGTTATGAGAAATTTGAGCTTGTGTTTCTTTAACTAAAAATTAAAAATTTGGTTGAAATTTAAATGTTCATTTCCTCAAAGTTGATCAAACTAATGTGTACCTACGAAGTGTACCTCAACCCATAATCTTTTCAATAGGCAATAAAAGGTATGAAAACAAGTCTAATATGTAAAATTATTTTTGAAACTTTTTTACTTTGTGGCCCGATTGAAAAAAATTGTATGCCAAAGTGGCCCGACGAAAGAAAAAGGTTGGGCATCACTGGTATAGACCGACCATTGACCATAACAGTTTTAACGAGGACTAAAATCGTGTGTAAGACGACACACTATGTGCTGCACGAAATTCCAAGTATGTACTACGAAATTAAAAGGCGTGCAGTTATCGAGATTCTCAATTATTCAAGTTAATTCTCGAATCAACCGATTATTTTATGCTGATTATAGCACACTTTAGGTATTTAGTATTTACACTGAATGTGACTCGCAGAACTCGTAAATATTTACTCGTGACGTATCATTATGATATCGTAAAATTATTATGCCCAACCGTCCGAAAACCCGTCTTGTTACGATCGATCGGCCTATAAAATTACTATTAATGCATATTTTTCCGTCGATACTTCCAATTGTATAAGATAAGTTAGATAGTTTCTGTCTATGAAATGGATTTATCTTTAAATAAATAATTTCATGTTTATAATTATTAAAATTATTTATGAACATTGACAATTATCATCCGGTTTCATAGAACAAAAATTATAATAACGTGTCTTAATTGGATAAGCTCAGTTTGGCCCGAGAATATTGTCCAAGCCCGTCTCGAATGTTAAATAACAATATAGACCCAGCCCGAATTAATAAAAGATTATTCAGTCCCGGTCCGCTCGAAGTTCGATCGGGTTGGGCCAAACAAATATCTAGGTCATGTAGACAAGAGAAGTTTCTCCCAAAAACGACTCAAAACGCGAAGATCGCGTTTAGGATCGCGGAAATAATTATAATATTACATATCAAACGATCAACCGAGCGCGTCTCGAGAGGATGGATGTTTTTTCTTGTATATTTAATAAGATCGATATCTCGTAAAGTAAATATGACGTACCTACATGGCTACATTTCGTCCTCGTCCACGTGAAACGCGTCATGTCATAAACAATTTTTGACAACCGTTTTAAAATTGGATAAGCTTTAAACAGGTCCGTCTCCCTGGCACCCGTAAATCGTCCTATCGACTCCGGACCGACGCCATTTTTTTGTACCCGATTTGTATCCATTTGTATCCCTTTTAAAAAAATTTGTATCCCCTTCACTTTTCCGGAAAACCGTTTTTTAAATACGGGTGCTGGGGAGACGTCTCCCTGGCACCCGTATTTAAAAAACGGTTTTCCGGAAAAGTGAAGGGGATACAAATTTTTTTAAAAGGGATACAAATGGATACAAATCGGGTACAAAAAAATGGCATCGGTCCGGAGTCGATAGGACGATTTTAAATGGTTGCGGGTGCCAGGGAGACGTCTCCCCAGCACCCGTATTTAAAAAACGGTTTTCCGGAAAAGTGAAGGGGATACAAATTTTTTTAAAAGGGATACAAATGGATACAAATCGGGTACAAAAAAATGGCATCGGTCCGGAGTCGATAGGACGATTTACGGGTGCCAGGGAGACGGACCTGCTTTAAACGTGTTCACTATATGTATCTCATACATATATTTTTCAACTTAATTTTTATAAATCTTAAAAATTAAACTTAATTGACTCTAGCACATGGTAGAGATTTATAAATTATAATGTATTCAATATGAATCCTAAAATAGAGATTTTTTTTGACTTGACGTGTTTTGCGTGAATAGCGACAATTTATCAATACTCATACATACTTATAAATATACGTATAAAAATCCAGTGTTTGACAGTAATGAGATTTTTATGTTTATTTAAGTAATCACGATGTAACATATACAAGTTGTGTATACATATATATTTCTACATTTTCTTGTTAAAAAGCTTGTGAAGGCACCACATAATCTAAGACCATAAAAAAACAAAGAGCTTCACTCTGAAAATGCATTTACTTTAACTACGTATATTTACATTTTTAGGAGCGTACATAAAAGTTCATCTTTTTTTTAAGTACTTTACGTCTCAAACCCTGCTTATAAGTGATTACTTTAAATTACGAACTCGATCGGTATATGTTTTTCGTCTAAGCCGGCCACGGTGACTAGGTAAAGTTATTACCTATACAATATATTACCTTATAAATTTCCGCACTAATCAAACGTACGAGGTTCATACAATTATTAGTGTACTCTACCGATTCAAAAAAATAATGTTATAACCTTATGACAATATTTTTGGCTGTTATGTTTTCCGCGAATCAAGTTTTTCGTATTTTGGCGTTTTAATACGGAACGTGCTTGTACATATATCATAATATAGAATTATTACTGTACAACGTTCATCAGGACTTGATATCGATTCGTACTACAAAATAATACGATACCTAGATACGAAGTGATAAAATTATATATAGGTACCTCCTCAGGTGTATATATTTTTAAGCCTGTAACACGGTCACGGTTCGTGATCCGTAGAGACAATCGTCGCGATTTAAGAGTAGAGCGATTGGATTAGCTGAGCCGTGACAACGTCTGCATTCGATTATCATGAAAATAATGTCTCACGGAATCAATATTCCCGATCTTCGGTTGATCTGTGACACGATAGATCGCTGGTTATGTGAAAAATAATCGCACTTACAAGTCATGGATTTTTTTCGTCACATTTTCGTTTGGCGAACGTTAATTTTCAAAAAAAAAATGTCAAAATATACTCTGCAGATATTCTTAAAACTGTTTTACGAGTAGTGAACATTTTTTTTTAAATACTTCGACAATCGTTCTCTGTGATTTAAAAATAAAAATCAATGACAATTTAAAAAAGCGATTTTCCGATTTATTATTTTTTATCTCGAGTACCTATAAATATGTATAAATATTACTCCACGGCTTAACTTAGTTTTTTTGAATGAATTTTCATAGGCATATTTAGATTTGGAACCATTTCTATCTGGTTCTCCGTATTCGTTGGGGATCTCCTTCAAACTTACTTCAGCACCAGTTATGTTTCACTTAGAATACGACTCGTCGTTATTTGAAGAGATCGACAAGGGCATAAACTCGGTTCAAGACGTCGATTACGTCAAGGTAAATTTTACCTCATTACATACTCACTTTGGTGAACTGTAAGATTATTTATCTGTTGAACTTTTAGATTCTGAATCCGATAAAAATGTTCTTTTAATGAATGATTTACTATTTACCACATATTTTTCTGTCTATGATTTATTCACGTGTTATTCTTTATTATCTCTAGATTCATGACATTGTGATGAATGGTCCGGGGATTGATCACACCAAACAATTACAAAAGGAACACGCTCGAAAAGCAATGGAAGTGTTGAATATCTTTGATGAAAGCGATGCTCGGACAGCATTATCCAACATTATTGTAGCTATGGACCGCGAATAAGATGATTCGTGTTTAAATTGATTTCCAGTGTACTCTCGCGTAGATAGGACGCTAGTCCATTTTATGAAAAAATTTTAATTTGAAATCAGAGAATCAGAGATGTGCAGATCATAAATTTGAAACTGTACATTTATTTATATATTTATATGGTTATTTATCAACGTTTATGTAATTTTGAAGTTGTAATATTTTCTTATTTATTTATTTGTTATATTTTTTTTGTTAAAATTCAGTTACACTAAATGTTCAATTTATATTCTAATTAACTCTAGTGAGACGAGTTTAATATATTTTGAGATAAAATAAAATTGAATATTCACTAAACGAACTTCATAGTTTTCCATTTTAAGATTTTGATAGTTTGTCAATTACTTAAAATATAAGTTGGTCTAAACTCTAAAAGAACCACATTATAACTATATGGCTTATAACCTAAGTCTAATCTATAGATAGAGGGGAAATTATTTGACGTACTCTTAAAAAAAATAATCGTGTGCTTTTTAACCACTCATGAAAAGTGTATGATTTAAAAAAAAAAATACATAAAAAAAAAAAAAAAATGTGCGGTTTTCGTCCGCAACGATTTCAAGAAGATGTTGGCAAGAAGAAAGCAGTATATTTTAATTGTTTTGATATGGATTTTCAGACGACTGTAAACGGTTGTGATCCCGACGTGCTGACAACTGTAAGGCACCGGAATTAGATGTTTAAGAAATTTCATGAGATGCAGACGTTTATTTCATAATCTCTATCACACATTCGTATTTGTTTTAAATTAATTAATATAATAGTTATTTTTACGTATACATTTATATGTTTTGAACTGCATACAATATATTGTTTAAAATATCTTCATATTTTCATCAACTGGTCATTTTTAAAGTTTTTTAGTATGATTTTATTTTGAATAATTAGAAAATAAATAAAACCATACTGATACAGTCTAGTATTTTGGTCATTGTCAATGATTCATGAGTACGTATCATTGATAGTCATAAAAGTTCATAATAATTCATGATAATAATTATAAATAATCATGACATGCAAAAATACGCTATTTTCCATTTTAAAAAACATTTCGAAAATAAGCCTGTTGTCCATGTAAATAAAATAATTACTAATGTATCAATATGATATAAATGTATAATATAGTCTGATATAATTATATAAATGATTTTTAAAATATGGTATTTTTAAATATAAATGTTAAATATTATACTTTATATTACGTAATATAAAAAAATCATATATTGCTACTGGACATCTTTCAAGTAGTCAGCCCCAAAAAAAGGGTTTTTATCGTTTTTATTAGTAAATACCATTTATGTGCAATTTTAAATTTATAAACACGCTCGTAGGCTGGTGATACAATGACCTAGTACGTAAATAATTCCTGAAACTTAACAAGTGCAATCACACTATACGTAAGGTGAATGGTAATGAGGAACTTCACGCAACTTAACTTACACGCCATATAAAGACGGGATATGTATTTAAAATTGAAAACATCCTCAAACACTATGAAATTTCAACAATTATAATTATGATACAGTTCTATTACTGTTAACACATTATTATTCTAGAGATTCCAGAAATTATAAAAAAAAATAATAATAATAATGTTAGTGAATATACAAAGTTATATAATATTATTGAATATATAAAGTTGCAATTTTCACACAAACAAACTATACAATGTCCGTAATCAAATTTTTCGAAAAAATTTTAATATAAAGGTTACTTTTTAAAATTTTTTATGAAAACATTTAAATTAATTAAAATATAAGTTTGTATTCTCCTTATAGCCACGTGAGTCTTCAGAAAAAAAAATTGATTACCTCCCTTATCTCGGGAGATAATGCATGGTCAAATATTCGAGGAACACCCTGTATGGCTGTATATGTTGGAAATTAAAATATTCTTGCATTAATATATTGAATTATAGCGTAGGCGTATTCTCAAGAAAAACATTCCGTATGGAATAGCGCACGCGTAGGAGCACTGCACCGTACAAAACTGTAGTTACAATCATATCGTTCCCGCGGTCGCCTCTCCTTGCCCCAAACCGCTCCCTGAAAACTACGCACAGACTTAAAAAATATTACGCAGTATATTACAGCAAACGAGAGAGTAGGGGAAAAGGGATGAAGTTGGCAACGCGCTATTCTCTCGACCATCGCTTAATAATATATTTGTGCGTTTACACCAGAAGCGTGATGTAGTTATTTTCCTTTTTTCACTGTTTTATTTTTGCACCAAGTCTATTATATTGATTCGTTGCATATTATAACATCGAATATTTAATTTACTATACAACGTCTCTTTATATCGATGTTTTTATTTAGGATTCTGAGTGAAGTTTTACAATGATGTATATATTTTTTTAGATTCTGAGTGAAGCGAAGGATCTTATGGTTTTACAATGACGTTTATTTTTTATTTTTTTTTTTCTGTAAACACTTTTTCGTATAGAAATTCTTGTCCAAAAGTTTCGTCCAGCAACTTTTTAGATTCGAAATTGAACTGAGATGGTACTTTAGAGAGGTCATTTTTCCAAAATCTCCATGGTTTTTCCAGTAATCAAGAATAACGATCGAAAACTGAGTAAAAACGGTAAAATCGGTAAAAATCCGCCGTAAACGAGATTTTCACTGTTTAGATTTTAGGTATTTAGTCATAAATCGAAAAGTATTGAAGCTGGAAACTTGAAAATTTTATCCAATATCAAATACATACTTTTTTATATTGGACAACATTTTCAGAACAATTATAGCACTTTTGACTTAAATATAGAACTTTTAATTTACCTAATTGTTTGAAAGTTTTTATGTAATATAATTTTAAATATTTGACAAAAAGTTCTGAAAATTTAATATGACCTTACTCATCTACCTACCTAATTATCCTAACAAAAGTTCAAAAATCGTTAGTCAGGATTTTTTTTTATATACGTTTTAACAAATTCATATAAATTCGTATATGAATATCGACTGTTTTTACGTTAATTTTCAACTTAAAATCTGTATAAATCTTTTTTGGTGTTTCCAATCACAATGAAACTTGGAATAAAGATATAAAAACATGTTTCGAATCTTTTGGTAACAGAAAATTTCTAATGAGTTAAAAATTGAATATTTTATGAGGGTTTAATAACGAAAAAACTCACCAAAAATCAGACAAATAACCGAAAAATACGTAAACAGTATATAAATAATATATTATATTACACTGAAGCTTTGCTCAGAATCGTTTTATACTAAAGAAATGAGTCATCATTTCTTTAAAACTTAATACACTCTTCACCAATATCTTGTCCGAGGACCGAAGGGACGAAGGACGAACTTGTACCACCATCATCTCACTTACCAGCTTTTTTTTTATCTGAAGACACTTTTGACTCAACTTAACTTTCTCCGAAAGTTGAGGGTTAATTAAGCTCTCGTCTCGACAGTTTTCGCAGGCGAGCGGAAAAACAGCTTAAAATGGATCAAAAATGGCGAAATTCGCTGTAAACGGGACACCTTCATTAAATCGACTTCAGTAATTTCATCATTGCTCCAAAAATAATATTGCTAGAAACTTGAAAATTTTACCATATATTGCTGACGTATTACTACAAAAAAATTTAAAAAAATTGACAACTTCGGGATTCAAAATAGAAAATTGAAAATACCTTGTTTTTTAAAAGTTTCTCCGGAATAAAAATTTAAATTTTTGACAAAAACTTTTGAAAGTTTAATATGATTTTACGCATTCACTTTTCTAACGGTTCAGAAAACATTTCCATAATCGTGATTCCAGATTTTTATTTATAAGCGTTTAAGTAAATTATAATACTATTTGTTACGTAATAAACTGTTTTTACGTCAATTTGAAACTAACAATTAATTTGAAGAAATTGGTCGATCCAAAGGTTTATTTTAATTCTGAAACTTTGCTCAGAATCGATTAGCTAAAGAAATGATCTATCATTTTTTTAAATTCAATACACCCATACCTGTTAATGAGTGAAGAATATTCCATGGGGCGAGTACGTAATTTTTTACGTTAGTAATTGAAAAAAAAAACGATGTTTTGGTTTAAGTTTGAAAACGTTTATTATTATATATATAAATGATCTAATGTCATTGCGCAAAAAGACATTACCGAAAGCGTCGCTGTCGCCGCGTGAGCGCCTTCGGCCACGCTTTTCTCGAGCGCCGCCACCGACATTTCCTCCTCCGCCAACGTCCCTTCCACCGCTGACGACCCTTTCAACACTGTTCCGCTGCCAAAACTCTGCGCGCCTAGTTGCCGACGGTTCCCAGTCGACGAGCTCGTAGGCCAGGCGTCCGTCCAGGGTCTGCGCCTCGGCCACGAACGTGACATGGCGCTCGCGGCGCGCCCCGGGACGGCACGGCGAAGTGAACTGGACGTGGAGCGCGGACGGGGCCCCGCAGTCGGTCGGCAGGACTGGGACCGTCGTCTGTTTCGCCGAGGAGCGACGTCCGTCGTCCGCAGTGGAAGGTCTGACGTTCCTCCCCGCGACGTCCCGTCCACCGCCGACGTCACGATCCGTCCCGTGCAGGCTCCGGTCTTCGTGGCTGGCCCGCGCGGCGTACGGTTCGATCCGACGGCCCGAATGGTCTCGGAGCGCTCGATCATCGCGACGACACCGCTCAAGCGTTTCGCCTCGCGTTCGTCCATCGACGAAGACATTTTACCGAAAAAACGTAAGTTTTCCTCTTCACGCGATTTCGCGAATTATCATCAATATTATATTCGTGAAACGAGCACGGTACAAGTGAATCGTTCGAATTCGAATGTCTTAAACAACGTCGTCACATAAGTGTTTTGAATTGTTTATTATACCTGTAAAACACACTTTTTTATTTCGGCCATTCGATATCATTGGTACGCAAACACGCACGCGTATTATTGTCGAAAAATACATCAATTGAAAATATATCAGTAAAAAATTTCGATGTGTTTTTTTCAACGCAAAGTTTCACCGGCGTTTTCGATGTAAAATCACACAAAACTGACTTCTAAAAACTAAAAATTTAACTGAAAATCGACAAATTTTCCTTGTACGATGTGCCGCCGCCGAGTCGCTAATTCCATCAAACTACTTCCCGTGTTGTGCTCTTCACCTCGTAATGGTCTTATACTGATTCTGGGTACAGACTCGAAAGACATATTATTATATACATCATTAAATATAAGAACCTCGCACAATGCAGACATTAATGAGAAAATTCATACGTTTCGTTTGTTTTTTTGAATTTATGAAATGATTTTATTTCCGCCGTTTCGTGAAATCATTTCTGGTGTTGCCGGGCCACAAACGACCCCGTTGGCATACACCTTGATCGATGATACTCTGTGAAGGGAGTTCACCATCGATGCCAGAGGTGCAGTCGGTCGTTCACGAGATCCGGCGTCGTCATATTTCAGACGCCGCGCCGCGGCGGTGCTTTCGAACCGGTGGTCTTCGGGAAGAACAGGTGTCAACGAGTTCCTTCCCCACTTCACAGACGTCGCCACTGCCGCATCCTTTCGACACAGCATCTGTTGCACGAACGTCTTGACCGGCTCCGTATAGGACAGCGACACTGTCACCGTTTTCGAGTACGTTCTCTGGTGTCGCCGTGCGGCAAACGACCCGAAATACGCCGCGCACAGTAGGAGGAATTGAAGTTTTACCGCGACAAAAATAAAAAAAAATAAAAATTTCAAAATATAGATAAAAACTACGTAATTAACATTTGTCATTATCTACTGGTCTTAAAATAGATGCTTATCAATGCCCTTCAATTAAAAATGAAATATCAAAACTGCAATTACGACATACCAAAATAAATAATTTATTTTATAATTAAATTGATCTTGAAAAAAAATAACGTAAATGAGCACTCTAATTTTAATCATATAGTATAAGTAAACTTACTATTCAGTCAATTTTAAAATATGATCTGCCCAAAGTTGCCCATTTATGTGTAGTTATTTTTATAGGTATTACATACCGTGATTTTTTCAATGCACTGAGAGGTCCACAACGTCCGCGACAATTAAACCCGTGTTCCATCGATAGTCGTGCATTCTTATGTGTTTACATTAGAAACAATATTAAAAATTCTATTCATGAACATTATGAAACCGCATTGAATGCAAAAATTTTGGCATATTATACTATTACATTAAATCGTAAATGGTCAGCGGTTAACTGTAAACTGTAGATCCAAGTCTTAGCTTTAATTTTAGTGGAAATTAATAAACAAATTCTATTGTATGGATAAAGATTTCATATTTACCAGCAACAATCGTTCATTTTACTACCTATTTATCAATTAAAATAAATATACCCAAATTGATTTTCATAGAAAGATTTAAAAAAAAAAAAAAAAATCATACATTTTTCTCTCTAAGAGTCTAAACTCTCATATAAAACCAGAGTTTGTTAATGAAAAAAATGATGACTATTGACTTTATCGCCTATTGTTGATAAATATCACATTAACATTTACCCAGTGACTAATAAGTTTCTAAAATATTCGATTTCTATCAAAATAATCCAATCAATTATTTAGTTTTAAATATGTTAATTAATGTCATTTTTCATCACTTTACCTCTACACATTTTATTTATTAGTCATTACTCATGAGTCATAATATGGAAACAAATGACTCGTGACCACAATAAATTACAAAGGCCAAGGCGATTTAACGATTTTTCACATTTGATATTGATTCCACATTTTTACCATTTATTTTCCCCACCGCTCATTGTATTGTAATCTTCAATAATATAGATATTATTAACTCCACTGTTTGTAGAGACATAGTTCGTCATCAAATATTCGGAGGAAAATTGCATTAAATATCGATCTGTTGTATTACAATTCCAAATAGGATTGTCATTTACCATTAAAAATAAAAATTATCAAGTCATGAGCCATAACGTTTATTGTGTATTGCTGTGTAAAAATACTTCCTACGCTACTTGACTATTTTAATATTTAAAAATATAATTTTTTCAATTATTCGTAACACCGACTTAAAAAAAGAAAAAAACTAAATAATTAACAATGGTGTATTGTGATACTATTATTCACGTCCTTGTTGTTAATTATGGTGACGTTAGTCATAACACTACTACAGAGTAAATTAAGGAGACATTCGTCGATATACTTTAATATGTAAAATACGAATTACATATGCAGACTCTGTTTGTTTCTAATGAGATAAATTTCATAATTACATATCATTTAAAATACAATCGTCGTTGTCGTCGACGAGTTCCTGGGAAAATATTATTTTGCTATAAATAAACGAATACAAAATCCACAATTTCAAAATTTTGAAGTGATAGATAAACTTTATTTATATTATTTTTTTTTAATTATACACCTAATTTTACAAAATTGAAATAAATATTCTACATAATTTTGCCGCCCTATGCGGCCGCATAGATCGCAGTGACTTAAATCCGCCCCTGATAACAACCATGGCTCGTGCAATTAAATCATTATGAAAATGTTCATTAAGTTGGTCCTGTAACTTTATACACTTTTACCATATTAAAATGAATAAATTAATGATTTTTAAATGTGTTTATAAGATGTAATCGTTTGAACATTTTTTATTAAGAAAACGACGTAATATTCTTCATTATTTCAATTTGCAAGTTTAGTAGAATATGACGAAGAAAATATGCAAATGAAAATTCATTAGTAGAACCTTTACTATGACTTGTGAAGATTATTAATAATAAAGAATCAAAGATATTTAAAAGAGAAAAATGCATAATTACACTCGAGTCTTTGCTCCAGTCATATTTCATTATTTTATAAAGAATTTTTATTTTTAACGAGTTCGGGGGATTCATAAAGGAGATCTTTGAGTATTTGATCGTTAAATAAATACGAGCATAAACCACTAATGAAATAGTAATTGGCTTTGAATATTTTTAGCGTTGTGGAGTTTGATATAGAGTCGACAATATATTACTATCATATTGATAATATCAATGTTAATCATACAAATCTTGTAATTTCAACAATGTTTATTGTCAGTTTTAAAGTCAGTATTGTACTATTAACAATTGTAATATTGTTAACGATATAATTTATATTATGAATTGAACAATATTACAATAATTGTTAATAGTACAATACTGACTTTAAAACTGACAATAAACATTGTTGAAATTACAAGATTTGTATGATTAGCATTGATATTATCAATATGATACTAACAGGGCCCCCACAAAGGGGGGGTCAGGTGGACCCATGGTATTGGGGCCCAGACTTTCGAGGGGCCCGGCGTTCACGCAAATTATTACTTCAGTATATAATAGAACAATGTTTCAAATACATTTTGATGGTATTATACATGACTTTGCTCGGAAAAAAGCAAGAAAAGCAAAATTTAGTTAATATAGAAAGTAGAAATTAGAATTTAATTTTTAAATGATAATGTGTATTAAGTATTATTATGATTTATAATACTACCAGAACCGTACATACATACACTCAATTATTATACAGTGAAATATAAGTTATAATAATCACATTGTTTTATTTTACCTAACAAATGTTTCATACCTTTTTTTTCAAAATTTTATTTTTTAACATACATTTTTAGTTTGTACTATGTATAATAATTATACTACACATGTTTTTGATTTATGATGGATACCTATCAATTTGTTGATATTTTATTTTTTAATTATAACTACTCCTATAATCTATGCATAACACTAATATTTAAGGTCTTGAAATAATTATTCATCTCGAAAAATTAATTTTTATGATAGAGGGGCCCGGATTTAGTTCTGTACCCGGACCAAAAATATGATGTGGGGGGCCTGGATACTAATATATTGACGGCTCTATATCAACAAGATTATTGTCAATACCGTATACAACCGGTCATCGTCGTCGTCTCTTCGTCGCCCGACTACGACGAGGAGCCTACGTCGGTGTGGTCGTCGTTGTCGTGGACGCCACTGCTGCCACTGCCACCATCACTGTCCGTCGCTAGGGCCGCCTGTCCGTCGCACAGCACGTGGCCGCACGCCGCGCACAAGTACCGGAGCCAGCCGCCGCGGAACAGGACGCACGCGGCAACCGTCCAGACGGCCGTTGCGGACGCTAGCGCGGCGGTCGCGTACAAGTAGACGTTGGGCGGCGCGGGGTTGGCGGCGATCGGGCCCGTCGTCTGCGGCCCGTCGTCGGGCCCCACCTCGTATCGTAGCAGCCGCGCGACCGGCCTCACGGCCCACAGGCCCGGGTACCAGCGGCGGGCCGCGGCCGCGGACGTCACCAGCGGCCGCACGGCGTCGCGCAGCCACGCGGACAATTCGCGCGCGTACCGGTCGGCCGCGGTCACGTGGCCTTCGGGCGGCGCGAGCGCCGTGGCCACGGCCGCGGCGGACCGCGCGCAGTGGTCGAACAGCGCGCGGTGGCACGCGGCGTCGCGCACGCCGTACAGCACCGGGTGGCCCGGACGCCACGGCACCACCAGCGAGTGCGGCCGCTTGTCGTTGTCGAAAAACGGCAGCGGGTCGGCCGTCGAGTCCTCGTCGCTCTGCCGCCGTCGTCGCAGCAGGCCGTACGGGCCCGCGTCCACGCCGCCGCACCGCATTTCGTCGCGCGATCCGCCGTCACCGATGCCGCCGATGACGAGCGCCGCCACCGCGGTGGCCGTGGCCTTTTCGCCGACGTCGTGGTGTTCGACGACCTCCGCCGGTCTGGCCCATCCTCGGCCGTCCGTGTTCAGCACGTACCTGGTCACAGTGACGAATCGATTAAAAAAAAAAAAGCAAACAATAAAAAAATCACATTAATAATAACAATAATACGACGGAGGGCTGTGTCGACCGGCCGTGTCCGCTTTATGAGGACTTTTCCACAATATTATTTATCGTCCCGTTTACCACTAGAGGCGAGGAATAATTAATTTTATAACGTTTTTGGAAACGATGATTCGATTTTCCTGATTTATCTACCGAAATATTATACGTAGGCTTTTCATCTGCAATTAATATTCCATGGAAATATTGGTGCATTATTATACTTTTTAAATATTATATTTTACTTTTTATAAAAAATAAAAAAATCTACGAGTTGACAAAATATTTTATTTCATTTTGCTGAATCGTATACGCGCATTTTATTCGTCGATGTAAGACAGTGGTTCCCGACCTGGGGGTAATTACCCCTCAAAGGGTAAAATAGGATTTTCCGAGGGGTAAAAACTAGACTGATTCTTTTTCTTTGTACTTTATACCCTTTATTATTAAATAGGCATCGATCACGTGTACAACTATTGCAATGATATTATTATTATTATTATGGTTGAAATTATTAAATAACATAATTGTTGTTCGTAGTTTTGGAAATTACCTTATGCCCTAATCCTAATGGCTCTAATAATTTTATTACTTTTTTACTCAAACCATTTTTTTTTTTTTTTTTGAGGTTGGGAGTTATTGTAAATATTTATCCTTATTCATGGGCAATAGTATCTAAAAGGTTGGGAACCGCTGATCTATGAGTTATCTGTACGCAAAGGCCGTTAGATCATAGCGTCATCTAGATTGTAGACGTCGATCTAGTTTCCCACGGGACAGCAGCCAAACGAATGAGTAATAAACAGTGTATGATTGAACGAAAATCATCGGACCGAAAAGGATCTCGGAGGGAAAACGTACGGAATCGTGATCCCTGCGATAACGTGCACGACGTTCCTATGAGAACCGTACGGAATCTTGTGGTACCTCCATACAGTCGGTCATGTTTAGTCCGTTCCGAAATGTCGTATCGTGGCGTTTCGGGTAGTTAACAAACGAACGAAAACGAAAACGAAAAAAAAAAAGTAAAACGAAAAAAGACACCGCCGCCGTTATAAATTGTTATTATTATTATAATTATTATTATTATTATCATTATTACTATCATCATTATTAACGGGGGAGGCTCTCACTTGATGTTTTTTACGAGGTCGTGGAGCCGGCGCGTCGTCGAATGATTTAGCCGGCCCTCGTAGTAGAGGACCCGGGCCCGCGGCAACGCCCTGGCGTGCAGGTACGCGCCGAGCGCGTCGGCGACCGCGACGGACGCGCGCCGCCGCCGGCCGGCCGCCGCGCCGAACGTCTCGCCGAGCTTTCGGCCGACCAGCCGGAAATATTCGAGCAGCGCGGCCGCGTCGTCCGGCGTCTTGGTCGGCACCAGCCGGGCGACGAGCGCGCGGCACTGCAGATCCGCGATGTCGCGGTCCGTCCACCGCCGGCCGGGCGCCGCGTCCGACGGCCCGTACAGCGCGGTGCCGAAATCTCCGTCCCGGTAGTTTTCGCCGTCTTCTTCGTTTCGCCATCGAAGCCGTTCTCCGGCCGCGAACGGCGCGCCCGCGGCGCCGCAGCAGCACCAACACACGACCAGAAGCCGAGCGACGGACGTCATGGCGAACGCGTTCGTTGTGGTGAAAATACTAGCCCGTACTCGAAAAAGTCGTATCGCAGCCGTCATCCGCCGTCGTTCGCGTTGTTCGTTTGTTTGTTTCTGTTCGGTTTTTTCCAATTTTTTTGTTTTTTTGTTTACTTATTCTCGTCGAAAAATATTGCTAGGCGTTCAAACGATAACACCGCTCTTATCGGCCAACACTCGTCACGTCCGACCGGCGAAACCGAATCGATCGCACGGTCGTACGACCGGTAAGAGACGTTCACGTTTTTCCACGTCCTGGCCGCGTACTCTTGATCGATCCGATACGAGCGATTCGTCGTGATTACTGCAGTTCACGAACGATTGGTTTTTATCGCAACGATTTACTGAAATGCGACAAATCGAAAACATCGTCCGAACGCGGTACATCGGTTTAGTGAGTTCCCGATTCACTGACTACATCAATAGTAAGTGAAATCGATCACTGCACACTTTTGTTTTCCGTGTTCTTACGCAGTCGACATTTCGTGCAGCGCGAAATGTGTTGTAAAATACGCGGTTTTAGTCCCGGGATCGCACGGATCGCGGCGATGGTCTGTGCGTTTTGATATTCTAGCGCGGACATTACGAGTGTTGTTAATATTTAATGACGATTTCGAGCGTCTAACACCTTTATTTTTGAATTTTGACCAAACATCAAAAATGGACTTGATAAAAAACTGGTTAACAGCAAGTTTTACCGTTTTTACTCAATTTTTAAGTAGTTTTTCTGTACGATCTGAAAAAGATATAAAATACAGAAAAGTCACGTCTCTAAAGTACCAACTCGATGAAATTGTTGCTTTATAAAGTTGCTGGTCGTAACTTTTGAAACTTTATTTATATTCCGAAACATGATAACACACATTTTTAAAGAAAAATACGTCATTTACAAAATAATACATTCTTCACTTCACTCAGACTTTTAATAGGCCAAAGAGAATCCATAATCCACCGGGGGGGGGGGATGCGGAAAATGACATACGTTATCAAATATTATATCCCCACGGATCACGGACTTGGTAAGAAAAAAACAAACTCAAATTTCTCATTGAATTAATTTTACCTTCGTATGTAATTATTATTTATAAAATTGTATTCAAAAATATATAATTATTAAGTTGATTAATATTTAAGGGATTCGTATTTACGAAGTGATATAGGGGGGGGGGCATATCCCTTCAAAAATACGCAACTGTCTATCATGATAACAATGGTGTCAATTTTATATTAGTATAGTATGCTCGTCGTTTTGCGCGACATTAGATGTGTGAAAATTAATTTACGACAAATCTCCTGTTGAAATGAAACGCTGTTGCAACATCACATACGAAATTTCTTAGGTATAGAAATTTGGTTCTTAACTGGTGGTCCATAGATTCCTAAGAGTGAGTCGACTAATTATTCGTTGGCTTTGGTTCCCATTATTGCATTAATAACGTGATTTACTCTACAATTATATGTTATTGTAAAAATTGTAGTACTCAATTAATTGTATCCTTGTATAATTTTTGGTTCAATAATGTAGGCAGGAAATGTTGAACAATATATATATATATGTATATATATATATATATATATGTGTGTATGTGTGTGTGTGTGTGTATAAAAAAAAATTAATTTGTATCATTAATTCAATAATAATTATAAAGGACAAAAACTGTTTTATATTGGGTTCGTTGTTTTTTTTTCATTTCCTTAAATGGCCCATAACTCAAAAAATTTTAATTACTCTTGATATATATGGCAACTTTGCTAACAATTATATTGCGATTGAATAAAATTAGACGTGTGTGCAATATATTCACGTTATTAGTATAATTTTCAATATACTCCTCGATTTTCGTTATTTTATTACACTTATTTTTTATTGAAGTAGACTTTCGCTTTCGTTTGATCCATCCGGGAAGTGGCTGGTTTGTTCGCATATTGTTTCTTTCGAAATGTTCGCATCATTTACTGACTCGTTTGAAAAACGGTTGGTACATCATAAGCTCGTTGACATTATTGACATCGTTAAGTTACGTTTTCGATCACTGTTTTCGTGAATGTATCTACTCTGTCTTCATTAATTTTGTCGGTTTTACTTAAGTGCGAATACTGTATCATTCATTCTAAATGCTCTAAATGTTTTGAAAGCTTTAAATGTGAATATAAAATTATTGAAATATCAAATTATCACGAAACTAAATTGATAAAAAAATATTTTCAATTTCTTCGTAAAATAAAAAAATTCTATAACGTAAATATGTATTAGGTTTCGATAAAAAAAATCCCACTGAAAATTAGACTGAAAACAAAATATGGTACATGTAACTCTAAAGCTTTACTAAAGAAATGTTTTACCGTTTCTGGTAAATGTAAATATCCACCATCATTTATCTAACCAGATATTTATATTTTTTTTTTTTAGTAAAAAAGAAAACGAAGATTTGTGTGTATTATTATCGCGTCAAAATAAAAATAAATATATTTTTGTGATTTTGGCATGGATTTAATATTTGCATGTGTTTTTTTTTATGTTTGATGAATGATATAATGAAAACTACAACAAAATAGATCATGAAAATAACTGCATATAGAGTATACAAGGAGTTTTTAATGTTTCAGATAAATTTGAAAAATATCAAATTCTATAACTATTATAAAATTTATCATATTTTTAACTTTTTTTTTATCAATACTATAACACTTCACTTTAGTTTTATGAAAAAATAATATTTAACAATTTTTCCTCTGTAATTCTTTAAGTTTTTAATTTTTGTAAACAGTAACTTAATTATTAAAATTTAAAAACCAAAATTTCTCAGAGAGTATTCTCTTTCATAGTATAATGTTATAATAACGGCGATTACTATTTAAAATAATTAAAAACTTAAAAATCAATAGATAAAAAATAGGCAACAAATATTATTTCCATAAAATTGTAGTACAGTGAAATAATAATTATGAAAAATGAAGTAAACAAAAGTTATTTTCATTTCAGAAATATATCTGAAACACTCTGTAAACATATTTCAAAGCAACAAAAACATATTTATGTGCCAATTAACATTGAATGTTGTTATCTCTACAATGCCATGTATAATTTCCACGTCAACATTTTACCAACTAAAATAACTGTTGGTGAGTATATCCACAGATTGAAACAATTTCATTTCAATAATGCATTATTTACCTGATATTTATGATGAGTGATAAGCTTCAAAATATTCCATAAACATTCCTTTAAATCTATTTATTTCAATAGGATATTTTATTTACTTAAAAATCTCCTTCCTTGTCACTTAATTATAATAGCGCAACAACTTTAAATAGGTTTCAGAATATTACTTGTTTTCCTAAGTGTTAAACATACTTAAATTAAGTTTTTTTTTATTATTATACTTTTTTAGAAACTTTAAGCAGCTCGTTGTGAAATAAATGGTTATAGGATTTAATTTATTTTGATATTTATTTATTAAAAAGTCTTTATACTTGTAATATTATTTTGAATCATATTTATATCTGCATTCTGCATATTAGAAAAAAGTGTTCTAAATTTCATTTTACAACCAAGATACTAATGAATAAAGTGAATATAGACTTTTGATCTATGATAAATCATTGTTCTCAGGAAAATATTCTAAGTGAAACTCAAGTAATAATTTATTTTAGATTCAACTAGTTAAGTTTTCGAAAAATGAAAAACCTTATAAAATAAAAAATTGATGTGATTTCAAATGTTTACAAAAAAAATTCTGGAATAATAACAAGAACAACCCATGTCAATTTTCTAATAAATTGGCAGCAATGTTTCATTTTACCATATTAAGACACTTTTAGTATTTATAAAAAAAAAAAAAAATCATAATCAATTAATATTAAAATAGAAATATATAGCTAAGAATATTTATAAAGAAGTTGGTATACAAATGTCAGATCTTATGAATTTATATAACTAAAAATTAAGATTGTTACGGAAGAAAAATAAATCAGGAATTTTACATGAAATAAGTTATTTGAGGTTATTCCACTACCGTTATTTCCAATACTTTAAACGCGTGTAAAAAATAATTTATTGACTTAATTTTTATGATACTTGATCCCTAGATAGAAATATATATGGTGAATCTATTGGGAAAACAATATTTTACAGTATTCATAATTTCAAAATGGAAGTTTTATGTATAGGCCATAAAGGATGAAATATTTTTGAAACTTTTGTCAAGTCTGTATAAAGACCATTTTGATATTTCATGTAGATTTCAAGTGTCAAGCACCATTATTTTTGGATTTATGGGTAGATATCAAAAATAAATTTTATAAAACTATAAATATTTTTCAGCATATTTGTCGACGGGAACTTCAAATATTATGCGCTATTCCGTTAAATTGTTCATAACGATTAGGAAGTCTATCGTCTGCATTTTAGTTAAGTGTAGGCGATTTTTTACGTTTCACAGCAGGAAATGAACACTCGCTGTTACAATTTATGCGTGACATTGACGAATAATCATACCTATGTACACATCGTAGTGTTGCACATTTGTAGTATTTGTACCTACTTATGAATCGTTATCGTTCTCGAAAATTAAACATAAAACGCGCAGCATATTATGTATTACTGTTTAATAATTGCGTAGTTGCCTGCCATACAGCGTAGAACGCACCTAATATTATTTTAGATGTGGCCTATAACAGTACAATCGTATTAAGACCTGCTATAAACCTGAACATCGTAAATAATGTTTTTGCAGTTGTAAATCACTGATGAAAAATATTATCTAAACTGTGCTGCCACGAACTTATGAAATTTTCGAAGAAATTGTTCATCATGATACATACAACCACTGTCCAACACTCTTTTCAGAAAACCAAATAAAATTAATACTGTTTAAGTCGTCAGAGTAACAATAATTTACATATTATGTATCATTTTATACAGTAAAATATAAAAAAGTAGTAAACGTTAAAGTAGTTATCTATAACTGTACCTATTTTTTCTCGTTAAACCTAGTACCTACTACCTACCCACCCGAATCTGCAGCATAATTATTAGATATAAATATATGATGTTTAAAATGGTCCTATTCTTATATTCCTCCTCCACTGATTATCTGAAAATTTGAATTAATTATCATTATTTTTAATTAATTTTGATTCTACTAAAAACATAACAGCAAGATAATTACAAAATCTACATAATTTAAATAAAAAATTTAAGGTTATTTGCTTCAACACACGGCTCTACATGAATTAATCGAGTTTTTAGAGGTATACATACACCATTCTGCATGATATCATAATACATTAACATATTTTACCACTGATAATGGAATCTAAAAAATGTTAGTTATGTTGGAATGTATCATTGGGTTTTACTGACATTGACACCACACTATTTTGACTTTTCAATGACTTTTTTTTTCATTTTTAATAGATAAATATTTCACACAAATTAAAATGGAAATTAGTAATTGATAGTAAGTTATAAAGAAACAATTTATTAAATCTCGGTTCGGTGGTTGCTATTAACTTATATAATATTTACTGTGACTATTTAAACTTTGATAATTTTCTATCAGTGGATGGTGCGGAACAATAAACATAGAATATATACCTTATTATATTAGAACTGTTTCGGTTTATACTTTTGTTTAAAGACAATTTGACATAATACGGTGTATTTGAAAATTTCAAAAAAAGTGTAAGTACCTATACACTCAATGATTTGATTATATGACAATTTTCCCACACCATTTTTACCAATTCATTTTTCCAAAAAAAAAAAAAAAATCTACCTTAATTTTTAAAAGTATTTAATATATTATATTATAATATTATGTCATTTTATATGTTATATTGTTGTATCTTGTATCGTAATTTAAACACGGTAACGTAACCATACATTGTTTGATATGTGATTGTGATATATTATCATCGTATTTATTGTTGGTATATAAACGATTTAATACGCCTATATCATCTTTATTATTGAATAGTGATGTGTCTAGTTCAGTATCATAGTAAACAATCGTTGCATTGTCTGAAACCGTTTAGTATGGTAATTATTTCAGTGATTGTAAGAAATCACTTAAGAATCTTTAAAAAAAATGTAATTTGTAATATTAAAGTGTAAAGAATAATTATATTATATGTTTTAATATACACGTATTGGATTTAATTTAGAAAATTTGTATTCATATATTCATAATAATAGAAAATAATTATTTGTTTTAATTAAATAAAAAAGTTGTTTATATACATATTAAGAAAAACAGTATTGGGAATAATAGATTGGGCAAATTGTTTTCCAACCAATAATTTGAACGTCTGATTCGTCATCACGTGCCCTGCACAATCGAAGGCGCGTCCGCAGTACCATAATAATATTTTGGATAAAAATGAATTACATAATGTATTGCTGTCTATCTATACCGATAAACATACAGTCGTAGTACATTTGGTATATTATATTAACATAATAACATCCCGGGAGTTTAAATTATGAAATATTTCACAGAAGTATTTTAGTTATAGACTATAGTTATATGTTGTATGGTATGTTATGACATTACAGGCCCGGATTTGATATACGTAAAAATCTCGAAGAGCTACTCGAAGTTTTAATTCTATAACCAAAAGAAAATATTATTTATTTATAATATTAAGTGTACATATTTATAAGGCCGTTGTTTTAGGTAAATGTGAGCCGCAATCAAATAATTTATTTCGAATAAAGGCTGATTTATTACTGTCAAATCCAATCAAGCACTCAGCGTATGATTTAGACTCGGGTGACTTATCACTTGACCTACAATTTCAAGAACCTTCATTTATTTTATTTATTTCTAATTATGTGATGTAAATTTTTCTCGTTTAGAATAAATAGTTGAAATTTAAAAAAAAAATGTATTGATACCTAACATATGATAATATATATCAGTATAATAATACAAACTAGCAATTTTAATTAAATATACATTTCCCGTAATTAAAAGCTTTAATCTATATGAAATAATTTAAAATTTCTCAGGAGATTTCATTTCTATGTAGCGTCTCGGCTCCAAAATCTATAAATTATATCCTGCGCCTTTGCGGCACCACGGCATGTCAATTGCAAATTATTAATTTATAATTATTATACGCAAGCGTATTAATTAAAACTTATTCATATTAATATATACGCGTTCGTTCGTTTAGGTTTGTAACGGAATAGACATAGGTATAATGATTATAATAGTAATAATAATTATGCATTCGTGCACGACCAGTTTAAACATGGAATACTGCTGCAGGTGACCTGCGAAGGGTGACCGGAAACGGTGCAGTCGCTTACGCCTAAATATAAACCATACAATCCAAAAGTAACGCATATATATCATGGAGTTAAGAATATACATAGCGACATAACGTATAGGCGTAGCTTTATATAATTCTCTATGGAGTCTATAATATAGCCTAAGACATTTTTTTAAGAAAACTGTCCAATTTAATTTAAAAGAATATCTTAAATCGAGGCAAAAAATGTCATTTTGTAAGAAAAAAAAATTTTAAAAACCTCGTCAATCAAAAACATGGGTAAATCTGAAAATAATTATAGTAAATTTTGAATCCATAAAAAGTTTAATCAATTCGTTTTACACACCCTCTGTTTTTCAGTTTTCATTCCAAAATTGTATTTTATGAAACTAAATAAGAGAAACAGATAGTTAAATTTAAACATGTCCTTTTCAGCAAGCGAGCTGAACATTTTCCGAATAAATAATGCTGTAGTTTATAAGAATATTTTTCAAATATATTTCGATGTTAAAGAGTTGATATATTTTCAAACGTATATCACTTATTTCGTACTTCTAATCCAACTTTTTAATTGAATTAGGTATCAAAAATGTAAAATCGTAGAAATGTTTAAAAATTTAAAATCAATAATTTTTAATTAACAAGAAGGTTATTGCGATATCTGAGAGGATTGAAGCATCCATAACCTCACACCAAACTATACTCGTGTTAAATCTATAATGTGTATTATAAGCATGTTCCTACTTGGGACATGGAGGGACCATACCGTGAACGCAGAGTAATGAATTCCTCTGTCGAGCGTGTCACGCGAATTAACGTCTTGAAGACGAGATGAAATAAAACGTATAAATTGAAAATCCGTTCATTTGCATTAAAAATTATAATAATAATAATATACCATGTCATACGAGTAGGTTTAACTGGCCGGTATAGCGAAGACTTATTGGCGCGTGCGTAGCAAATAATATTCTTTTAAAAAATTTGGTAGAAATACACAACATAATATTATGTTGTGTATTATGTTGTCATATTATGACGGGTCGTATGAAATGGTTAATCGCGGTTTTCACACAATACAATAAAGATAAGGCCGTAAATTGCGAAGTACGCTGTTTTAAATTTTCTCGATAAGATACGAAAAACCTGGGATGGAAATATGTCATACGCAAATGATAATAGATAATGATAATATTATTATATCGTGGTAATTAGATACCGTAATTATTATCTGTTAATTATTACCCGACGAACGGACCTCTACCACGGACTCGTATGCACATTGAACCGTGCGTCACCGTATTCATTGCACGCGTCGTCATCGACCTGAAGTCCTGAACACATCGGAACCGGCGAGCAATCTGTGTAGTACTAAGGAGTAGGGATAATACGTCTCATGTTTACTTTCATATTTAGATCACTTACAATCAAATCGAATCAAACCAAAAATAAATATAATAGTAAAATCGTATAACTATAATTAAATGTAAACCAAAATCAAATGAATCATAATAATATAATGATAACGTATTACACAATTAGATGTTCATAAAACGCACCAATTACTAATTTGTATTTTGTAGTAATATACTGGCGACTGGCATACTGCCACTATTCCGCTGCTTTAAACGCTTATATTCTCTTAAAGAATTGGTCCGATAGTAAAATATCTAATACCGAAGTTTGCAAAAAGAGTATTTTCTTTAATAATATTTAGTTACGAACGGTTTGGCAACAACTCCCGCGTATAATATATTATACTAACATTATTACACCCACATCGATGATTTTAATTTTGTTATTTATTTTAATTTCCTATCATATTATCATACTTTTATTAAAATAGAGTTCGAGGGTTGATCGTGAAGGGCGTAGTGAGCAACGTCTTAAGTTTTGATTATTTTTACTTGACATCTCATCACTAACACCACATCGCTATATGCATTGACCGTAGTCATTATTTCATGTTTCTCAACTGATTCCAGTAGGTTTATTGAATAAACTTTATTCCGTAATGAATTTACTCTCCAGGAACTATGGTGTAATATTATTTTTTTCTCAATGATAGTTTTCACGTGAAATCAGTTTCAAACGTTTGGAAATTGCAATATTTATACAATACCTAATATCGAATATTTGGGTGATATCTGTAGTGTGTTGCGAACGAGTTAATGTAAATTGACTATAGGAGTTTTCGGTTAGTAATAATTATTATATTTGTCACAATCACAAACGTGATTAAATATCATCGTATTTGTAATTGATTTATCTTGTGATAAAGTTTCAATATTGGGATTGAATATTATTTTTTTTTTTCGAAATTTACTTTTGGAAAAACGGTATGTCAGCACATGGATTAAGGAAAACAGAAGACGAAGAAAACTTTCCCAGAAACAAGTAGTTAATTGTTGGGAAAAAGGATGCGGGAAACGGGGGGCACCGGCGTTTGAAGCGAACGCGATGTATTAATTTTATTTGAAACTTTGCAACAACAACAAACGGTTTCTAGAAAATCATTGTTACCGCCGTTATTTCACAACCAACTCGTTTTAGCGGTCTGTACCCCGCCGCAGCCTCCGCCACGCGATGCCGCGGCGTGTGTGTACGCCATCCACAGACGTGTGCGCCTGACGGGACCGGAACAGCTGCCGCCGCCGATCGCGCGTCTAACGGGGACGGGACTTTTACGGTCGGGCGGAGGCGGGCGAGCGGTACGCGCTCCTCTTTTGCTCTCGTCGCTCGTTCTCTCCGTCTCGCTCGCTCCCCGTTCGTTCGCGCAAGCGCACACGCCGCGGATCTCGCGCGCCGCCGGCGCTATTGCGCGCAGATGCTGCAGGCGTCCTGACGTCGACTCGGCCGCCGTGCAATAAAGGTCGATTCACACATAACAGTGACGTGACGTGACGTGACGTAACCGTAGCCTTCCGTGTTCAGTGCTATCCGTGATGTATTTTTCACTTCCATCCTCACAATACCGTACCTCGTCATATCAGTGCTCCCGCGTGATCAGTCGTGTCTACTGTCTACTGTCTGTTATTCAGAATTTAATGTTTTTCACGTCCGTGAAAAACAAAAAATGTCGGCGACGACGTATTTTTTTTTCTATCACGGATGCCTGACGAGCACTGTGAACGTCGGAGCTTCACTGCGTCGGACGCTTCACTGCACGGTCTATCACGGTCTATTAATTTTTCTTTTTTTCACTGAAGTTCACCGATGTCACTTCACGTCACGTCACGTCACGTCACTGTTATGTGTGAATCGACCTTAAGCGCGCGCGTACGACAGACTGTTGCACCGTCCGTACGTGTGTTCACGATACGACGCCGCCGTTGTTTTACGATTTGTCACGACTCGACCGGGGAGAGGGGAGTACCCGCGTTACGATCAGTAATCATTATTTCGTTATCAATTAAAAAATACGGCGTACACACTACACACAGTAATTATTGTTCGTCGACACAGTTGTCCGTCATACTAGGGCGATAAAACCTCCGGCGTTCGACCCACTCGTAGGCGTTTTATAATAATAATTTATGAAAATCTCCGCGGACGTGTGGCTCTCTGGCAGCATAGGTACGTGGGTAGCCGATCTACGCATGTACCTACGCGTGTTATTAAAATAATAAATTGTGATATTCGCGTGGATTCACATCGCGGTTTTATGACGGAACGCCGGGGCTCGCACCGCAGTTGTCTCGCGTACGAACGTCGACGATACACCGTTGTCGGACCGACGAGATCTGGCGATCCCGCGTGTCACATGACGTACGATCGATCGATCGCCGGTGAAAGATCGACGCAAACGATTATAGTTACGTTTACGTTGACGCCGCGGAGTCGTTAAACGGATTATTTCACGATTTCACGTACGCGCGACGATGAAAAAAATTATCACGACGCGATCGTACCCACGTCGTGAGGAAAATAAAATTATCAATCGCGTGAGTGCGCGCGCATTACCGCGCTCCGGCCCACGGGCGCAGCAGCAAAGTCCGCCGCCGCCGCCGCCGCCGCCGGTCCGCGGAGGCAGCGTAGTACGCGGCATCGCGCCCGTCCCGTGCGTTGTTATTATTATTACACGTCGCGCACGTACTCACCGCGTGTGCGCGCGGCGCGCGCGCGCCCGTCGCGCAGTCTACTCGTCGCCGTCGTCGCGTCGCGTCCTGCCGCCGGCCGCCACCGCGCCCGTACTACCCGTGTGCGATCGTCGCCCGTAAGTGTCGCGACATTAAAACACACTCGTTATATTATGTATATATATAAACACATCGATCTGCTACTCGCAGCCGCGGCCTGACGACCCGACCGCACTAATAATAAAACGGCCGACGCTCGATTTGCTCCGACTACGCGCGGGCGCGGCAGCTCGCGACACGTTACGCGTTTCTTCAGTACACGGTCCTCTCGGTGCGGCGACTCGAAGCGTTTTTTTTTTTTCTGGCACGATACGGCTCTACCTCGCCACTTCCTCGCCGACCACTCCGATCGTGCGTGCTCGCGTGTTTGTCGTGAAAAACGCATAGGCCGTCGGTCGTGGTCATGCACCGTGTTTGTCGTCCCGCGGTCGGTCCGCTGCGTCTCGACGTGGAGGAGGAGGCGGTCGAATAGGTCGAACACGACCGTGTGACGACGCGATGAACGCGAGCCGGGTCCGGGCCGACGCGTCCGCCGTGCTGACCATGGCGCTGCCGGCGCAGAACAACGGCGTCGCGCTGTACCCGCAAACGCAGCACCACCTGCGCCACCACCAGCAACAGCAGCAGCAGCACCACCACCACCACCACCACCACCAACATCACCGCCGTCGCGAGCGGCTGTTCGGGTGCGGCGACGAGAACGGCAACCACGGCTACGACAGCGGCGGCAGCAACGACAACCGGTCGCCCACGTACGTGGACAACACCACGCTGCTGGTGGACGAGCTGGAGGCGCTGCGCAACGACAACTTCCAGCTGCGGCTGCGCGTGTACAACGCGGAACAGCGGGTGGACGAGCTGACCGCCGCGGCCCACCAAGACAGTGGGACGTGGTGCTGTCGCCGGTGCGGCGGCAGGCCGCGCGCGGCCAGCGTCAGCAGCGACGCGGGCGCCAGCGAGACCGGCAGCAGCGTGGACAACGACGGCGAACCGGCGTCCGAGAACGCGGCCGCCATGGCGTCCATGGCCGAGTCGGCCGTGCGCACCATCAGCGACCTGATGACGGTCAACCAGCGGCTGATCGCGTTGCTGAACGCCGTGCTGTCCGCCAAACCGGTGTCCAAGTCGGACGAAGACGACCGGCGCTGGCAGACGCTGCGCAACCAGATCAAACAGTACTGCAACGTGGGCAACCTGGCGCTGCAGGTAAATGACTGTAATATTATTATATTGTGCACGATCTTCTTCTTATTCTTCTTTCTTCAGCATAACGGTCCTTGAAGGGCCTGAGCTGCCACAAGTAAGTCTCTCCACCTTTCTCTGTTGAGTGCTAATTCAACAGACGCATTCGCATCCACCGATTCATCACAGCATCTTTCCATCTCGTTCGCGGTCTACCCAGTGGTCGTTTTTTTCGTATCGTTGTGCTTATGACCTTTTTGAGTATATCATCTTCAGCTCTCCAAATATGTCCAAACCACTCCGTTCTCCTAGTTCTTATAAACGTTAATATTGTTGGTTTTCCATACCATTGGAACAAATTTTCGTTTTTCCGCCT
Source organism: Therioaphis trifolii (assembly GCA_027580255.1). NCBI lineage: Eukaryota > Metazoa > Arthropoda > Insecta > Hemiptera > Aphididae > Therioaphis > Therioaphis trifolii. The sequence goes on from CM050404.1 coordinate 126,317,641, forward strand.
TTCGAATGTTCTTAGATCGGGATTGTACACCGGGCCAAAAATTTTTCTCAAAACCTTTCTTTCAAATATTGCCCCAATTTTTCGCTATCGCCTTTCGTCGTAGACAAAGTCTCACACGCATAAGTAACTATTGGTCTCAGATAACTGCTATAGAGCAGTGTTTTCGACCTTCTCGACAGGAATTTAGATTTCAATAACTTTTGGATGCTATTGTGCACAATAAAAAGACATTGTAACGTAGTTGTATGCTAGTTTACGTGAAAATAATATTGTGCCATATCCCTTGCGTGTTGCTCTATCGTTTGATGTTCATTTGTGTCGCAGGGCGAAAAGTTAGAGAAGAAGCCACAGTACGACGAAGAGGACGACGAAGAAGACGAAGAATACGACGACGAGGATACGGATTCCGAAGACGAACGCACTGAGCCGATAATAGTCGCGGAACGCGAGGCGACCCACGAACCCATCACCGCCGATCTGGTCACCGCCACCGCTGTCACCACCGCCATCACTGCCGCCATCGCTACCGCCACTGTCACCTCCGCCACCGCGGTCGCCAAACTAGTTGACACCACCACCGCCGCCGTCGCCACCACCAACACCACTACCGCAACCGCCATCACCACCTCCACCACTACGACTGCGCACAACGACAGCGGCGCGGACGACGAACTGGCCCGTTTGCGGGCCCGATGCCAGCAGCTGGAGCTTTCAATCCAGCAATTGGTTAACACGGAGCTGTGGGCCCGGAACCGGCAGATCGGCAGACTCGAGCAGCAGCGGTACGTGGAGCAACAGCAACAGCGCCGAAACGACGCGGCGACCACGCCGGTCGCAACGTCCGACTCCCTGCAACAGAGGTCTCGACCGGCGGCGACGTCGACGCCCAAGGGAATCCTGGTGCAGCGACCTCGCAGGCTGACGTCGACGGACGTACGACCGGAAGCGCGGACCGCCGCGCCCGCCATGAAGTCGCCGCCACCCGTGTTGCCGGACTACTCGGAAGTGAACTTTTTCTTCAGCTGCGACGAGGAAGACGACCAACTGGACTTGGATCTGGACGCGGACGAGGGATTGTCTTCGTCGCCGTCGTCGTCGTCGTCGTCGTCCGTGTCGAACGGAAGCCACACGGAGGCCGACAACGACGGCGGTAACGAGTTGGAAAAACCGGTCCGGCTGCAGCCGGCGGACCGCGGTACGGCCGCCCTCGTCAACGGCGACGACTGCAGCGACCGTCCGCGGAGACGTCAGTGTTGGCGCATTCACCGGCACCGTCACCCGAACACCGTCACCAAGGCGACCACCTCGTCGTCCCCGGAGACGACAGGGGCGGCGGTCTCGAACGGCGCGGCGGACGTCGCGGCCGCGACGCCGCAGTCTGTGACGGCCGCTCGGCGACTGATCGCGCAGGCCGGCGGTCCGTCTCGTCGGCACCCACGGTCGCGGCCGGCGACGGGTAGCGTTGACGCCGTTCCCGCGGCCGCCCCCGTCTCCGTGGCCGACGCTCAAGTGCAGTGCGATCCCGTGCCGCCGCAGAACGCGGACGACCACCGGGCGCAAGTGCAACAGCTGCGCCGAGAATTGGACGCGCGACGCCGGGAAAACAGTCGGCTGTACGAGATGTTGCTGAAACTGCAGCGCAAGGAGACCAAAGCGCCGCCGTCGGCCGACCCCAAAGCCCCGGCGCAGGCCGACGACTCGAAAGTGGCGCGACGCGACGCAAAATCATCGTCGCCGGCCGACCCGAGAGGCCCGCCGCCACCGCGTGACGCCAAGTCGTTGTCGCCCGCGCCGGACGGCACGTCACTCGACTCGGACCCGTCCGGCTCGCCCGAACCGTACCGGCGGGCCGCGCGAGCCGTGCAGAGCCGCATAGCCGACCTGTTGCCGCCGCTGCTGATGCGGACCGCGGCCAACTCGCCGCCGCGGGACAGCAGTGCGCCGCCGCCGGAGCTGCACCGACTTCCGGCCGAAAGCGGCGGCGGCGGCGGCGGCGGGCGACTGCAACAGCAACGGCAGCAGATGAACGTGCTGAACCGGCTCCGGGACCGCATCGTCGAGTACGAGCGGCAAGTGCTGTTGGGCGAAGAGGACGCGTTGACGGCGACCCCGGCCCCGGAAACGGTCGTCGACTCGGACGCGGAGAACGCGGAGGTGCGGCGCATGGACCGGGCCGCGCTGGTCAACGTGGCGCTGCCGCGGGTGGTCGACCGTTTCCGGCGCGTGTTGCAGGTGCAACAACAGCAGCAACAGCAACAGCAACAGCAGCAGCAGCAGCAGCAGCAGCATCGTCAGCAACAGCAACGACGGGCCGCGTCCGAGGAGCAAAATTATACGGTGGCGGTCGAGGTGTCGGAGCGGCGCGCGCTGACCGACGGTGACGGCGCGGACGACCGCGAGTGCAACCTACGCCGTCGTCGCCAGCCCAACCGCACGATTGAACGATGACCGCGGCGAGCCGTACCCTGACAGTCTTCCCCGTACAACGGATCTCCCCTCCCCCCGCCCGTCCCTTCGTCGACCCCCCCACCCCTGTTTCGCGTCTTTCCGCGACACGCTGTAGATGATATTGTACTACGCCAACCATTTGGCCCCACGTCCCGTCAAGAGTTCGAACGGGGTAAAAGATACTCTTACGTATTCGTATATTATATTATACGAAAATAATATGTATTATATAAACGACATTATACGATTTTTGTTTTTGTTTTTTTTTTTATAACGTTTTTATTTTTTTTTTTTGACGTTTTTTTTTGTTTTTCTATCGAATGTTTTTAGGAAATTTTTATACGCCGAATCGACTGCGCACGCCGTTATATTATATTTTAACCGTAATATTATATTTTAACACTATATATGTATAAAAAATACGTATACTCATTTTAATTTAAAAAAAAAAAAAACGGATGATGATTTACTACGATCGTACTATAAACATGACGTCTATGTATTGTATACTGCACACTTGGTGTACAAAATGTTCATAACACACTCGTATTGTGTACGTGTACCTAACGTGTTATTCCTATACTGCAGCAAAATGCATTCGCCAAAGACTTGTTTTCGTTGTTTGTGCCAAAACTTTTTCCCCTCTCGTCGTTATTATTAATGATTTATCGTTGTAATAGTATGTGTGTGATATATTTATAATTTGTTTTGTAATATATTTAACACTCTAAGCGCTATAAACATATTATATTATATTTATACAATTATATACCTGTATTTGTCAATTGTTTGTCAACCTAATGCTGTCATTAAATTATAAATATGAATCATTACGATATAATGATACTATATTATAATATAACATAATTATATTTATATATTATTGCGTGATGAAAATTAAATTGCTATTTATGTACATTATTCCATAGTAATTTGTTTTAATTATTCATGAATCAGACATTTTGATTTGATTTTAATACAATCTTTAACTAAATATCGCTCGTTGCCAAAAGCAGCGAATATATCACTATAAAAATAGCTGTATATCGTCTAACCCTGTACGATGCTTTTATCTTAATTTTATTCACTTAGGTACAGTATATTTAAATATGCTGGTAAAATAACGTTTTTATGAAAAATATTGTTTATTCTGTTTTCTATCTATATAAATTTTTAAGTTTTTTAGTTTTCCTAACTATTATTTAAAAGCAATAACATAATATTATTAAAAAAAGGAAATCGTACGAAGTATAATGATAATGAAAGTTCATTCTTTGTCCCTTTTGAGTCTTGGACAAAATATTGTTGATATGTTTACTTAATTTTAAACAAACGATAAATACTTTCTTTAGTTTAACTATTCTGATCAAAGTTTCAATGTAGTACTAGTATAAGTATCTATTTTATTTACACATTGTAGCATTTTTAGTTTTATTTTGATAAGTTTTTTTTTTTAATCAAAACTACACAAATTCGGATTCTCCATCCGATAAAAATTTTCTTTTATCTGAAAATCCACAAATATTTTTTTTACCCATATCCACGTTTCATAAACACTGGATATAAACGTTTAAAAAAAATTGTTAGGTGGGCTCTAAAGCTTAATCGACCAAAAGTTGTTTCGATTTTTAGTTACTTTTAAAGTACGATCTCTTTACAGCGTTTGATGCGGCGTTTCTGATCTACCTAAGTACCTAAGTGTTTCTTATATATGAGCCGTATTAAAAACGATAGGACAACGGGAACATAAAAAACACACATACCAGCGACAACGCTGGATCTTGTCTTCCTTTGTCAAGGAAAATGAATCTTGAGGGGACATTGTTTCAAGACAAGACCGTGTTCAATAAAAGATTTCGAGAAGCTATTTCAAGATGTCCTGTATCCGCAAGAACGGGCTTTGCGTCAGGAATACAATTTTCCCGTACACAACATTTTAAGCAAAAAATCACTAAAAATTGATTATGACTAAGACTCAGATTTAAAAACAATACATTATAAAAAAAGCAAACAACTGTTTTCAAGAAGCAAAATAAAATAATATTTATTTATATAAAAAAAAAAAAACGAATAAAAAGCATGATAAAATTTAACCTCGTTACATTAAAAAAAATCGAAAAATTATTTTAATTAAAAAAAAAAAAAAAATTAAAAACCATATATTTAGGTAATTAGATTGTCTGTTGTTGATAAACTTAATCTACGTATCATCAGACAAAATATAATTATACTTAGAAAACGAATGCTCTACATTCACGGAAGTGATGGGTGCATATTTCATACAAGCTGTTTCGTTCAAATCAAATCCATGGTAATTACTAATTAGTATTCGACGAAACATCACGCAGTATATTGTTAAGGTCTCTTCATAATTTTCAGCCTCTGTTTTTTGAAAGAAAACGATTTAATATACTCGATTTTTCAATTGTAATATCTCCAACCATTTACTCGTATCTACTCGTCGGGGCCGAAAAAAGCAAAAAAAGAAATAAAAAATAAATTTATAAAAAATCAGAATAACATGAAACGAATTTATTAATAGAAATTAGATCTCTTCTAAAAAAAAAGCAAATGTTAAAAATTCCGAGCTCAATTATTTATAACTAATACAAGTCACAAAGTACACAGAGCAGCGACGACAAGATTATACAAATTCCCTGTATTTTGAACCTTTATTATAAATAGTATGGTCTTATACTTTGTTCAATGGGGACACCACTTACGAAAAAAAAACGTGCCGTGCCCGTGTGTAATACCTCATGATTTAGAATAACACAATACATTTTTATATTGTATTGTTATTGCTAGTGAATAAGCTAAGGTGGCGAGGAAACTTAGTGAGGAAACTATGTTTGAAGACCGATTAAATATACTATATGATGTTATGATAAATGACGAAAAAATAATCGAGATAGAATTTTATTAAAAATAATAATAGATGAAATTGTTAAAAAAAAAATATAGGATTAACAATTTTGGTATATAAAATGAAAATTTACGGAGACAAAAGCGCTACACGAGTCTGCGTTTTAAGTAATAATACTATATGCGTATAGGTAGAATGCGACTTGATATTTTAAGCCTTACTTAAACCAATTTTAAGAATTTGATAGGTACCTTACGCACGATCGATACAAACCATACGAACTTTCAATTATATCAGCTCTTATACAACTTATACATCGATTTAGGTGTTACAATAATTATAATATTAACATATCATGTTATTTTATAGCTTACTAGACTAGGTATACAAAATTGTTAAAGTCTATACAATGTATCTGAGATGCTTTGTGTTTATACCACGCGATATTTGAAACAGGAAATTAAAAACAGATTTCTATTTTTCATTTCGGTGATGCTGATTAATTATGATACATTTAAAATTTATTTTAAAGACTTTTATGTCATTTTCATGATACAAAAGCGTTTTACGTCTTAATACATGTATCTTTAAGACTTGATAGTTTTATGTTATTGGTATACAACTATATACATCGTATCATTTGCATTATAGAGTAAAGAGTTCTTTTGTTCGATATTTAATTAATAACTAAGCCTTTATTAACTATAAGCTATACTAGGTAAAAAGTTGTTTTTTTATTTATGGCATAATAAAAATGTCACCGTTTTTACTAAATTTTAACAAGGTACTTCAGCAGTGAATACATCTATATCGGATAATTTTTTCAGATGAAATGATTTTATGTAATATTTATTATATATTATACATTATATGCATAAGATATTTTTAATAACACATAATTATTTCTCTGCAGTATAGCACAAATATCATAGATTAAGCTAAGATAATTAGGAAATTGTGAATGTTAACAACAACCAAAAGACGATAGACACTAGTTGCAGTATCTAGTCTAGTACCTATAAAACAATGGTAAATGCTATAAGTATACACTAGGTATTAGGTACTTATATCTTCTGTCATGAAATATCTATAATTATTACTATAAGTGCGTTCGATAAAATCGTCGATGGACTTGAAATCGGATGACGTCTTTGTTTTTTTTAGTAATATGACACTTGGAATTATGTACCTATATTTATAATATCGTATAAGATAGGATTAAAGTTTTACTAAAATCTAGATTTAATAATCATATAATGTACTTATCTATATATTGTAAACTAAAATTATTTCTTTGACCAACCTATACAGATCGTGTATTTGTTTCCTAATGAAAACAATAGCAATGTTATTTTCACTCGTTAGGAATTTAGATAGTTCGACACACCACACGCCTCTTTCGTTCTTTCGATTGAAAGACGGCTGCTGATATTTATATCCTACCGCGGTCGGTTGTCTTATCCAGTTAAGGACCAGCAGTCAGTCGGTTGGTTTGTTCCTATAGTAGACCGTCACTGACCAGTAACCGGTCTTGTGAACTTGGCTGTTGCAAAACAGGTATGAACAAAGATTTCATAGTCATATTTTACAGGTCTTTTAAAGTTTTGTTGAAAAAAAAAACTAGCATGAACCCAATTGGTTTACCGTAACGTACAAATAAATGTATCTATTTTCTTATTTTAGTCTGGAATATTATCCAAATCGAGTAACGCTGTTCTTGGGAGTCGGTGGGTTGGTGGTAAGTATAGTGTCCGAAGAGTGAAGACCACAGCCCACAAGTATAGCGAAGTAACTGTTGAACGAGCGAGTTCAAAAAAATTAATAATTTCAGAGGATCGTTTCACCTGTAGAAATAAGCTTAAATAGGCAAATTAAATTTGATCGGTGTAGTGATGACGGATATAATGTGTCGCTACGATGGTGAAAAAAACTCGACAATTGGTATCTGATACCGTACCACTGTCCAGTGTCCACACTCCACAGATGTTCATACTGTAAAGTGTAGAGCATCGGTGCCCAACCCACGGCCCGCGGGCCACATGTGGCCCGCGAAGGTATTCTAAGTGGCCCGTTGCGAGTTTTCTAAAATTACGATGAAAAAAAAAAGTAAAATGATTGCCAACTATTTTTTTTTATTGATTTATGAATTCTTTTAAAGAAATATTTCAAAAATACAACAATAATGATAATGTTAAAACTAAAAATTAAGTAAAAATGTTTTACACTTATTTTTAATGTGAAATTTGAGCTTATATTTCTTTAACTAAAAAAGAAAAATATTGTTGAAATTTAAATGTTCCATGCCTCAAAGAGGATCAAATTAATGAATACCTACGAAGTGTACCTCAATCCATAATCTTTTCAACAGGAAATAAAAGTTATGAAAACAAGTCTTATATGTCAAATTATTTTTGTACTTTTATACTTTGCGGCCCGCTTGAAGATAATTGTTTACCAAAGTGGCCCGCCGAAGAAAAAAGGTTGGGCATCACTGGTGTAGAGTGTAGGTACAATACCATAGGTATACGGTGTTCTTGTGTCATGGGTACCTAAGCACGTCTAGCTGAGCGTGACGTTAACAACAATCAACGAGTGAGTAAACTGGGCCAAATAGTGTTTACGATCAATCAATAGGTAACACATCAGTAATTGATGACACGTTACAAAATAGTACCTATTGCAATTTCAGATTTCTAATAGAATTTCATTAGGTATTAAAATAAAATAACAGGTCCCTCATTCCACTTTGGCAACGCATTCGCTGGTTGATTTGCAGTTAAGACCAAAATTATTATTCAATAATCGGTTGCTCTTCTACTTAATACTTTGAGTTTATTTCGTCAACTTCGCCATCGTATGCACGTGATCATAGGACTAGCATAGGCTAACTATCATAGGATCATAGCTAGAAGAACATCGAAATTCGAATCACATATCATATTATTATTTCTTATCATCAAGTTTTTCTTATCACCGGTCACCGCGGCAATAGAATTATCGGTTATAGTGAAAATTACAAATTACAAGTAGGTACATATAAAAAAAATAGTAGTTAACAATAATTAATAAAATATAATAAAAAATAACAGAACAAAACAAATTATAATGATTGCATTACCATAAGCATAATAATCATATTGTATGTTTCCCGTGTTATTGAGGGTGATATCAAATTGCGTGAAAATGTAATTGACATTATTTCGGTATGTTTTACTGTTAATTTAAATTAAAAACTAGCTGATGGTGAAACTCCTGGCCTGTGGTATACAGGTGAAGATACGTCATATTAAAGTTTGTTTTCTAATAATGTATGTTCTAGAATATTGAGGCGAAGTACAGAGAGTCTCTCGTGTTCAATCAAAATCTATATTATGTATTGGATAAGAATTAAAAGTCAGAGACAACCGCAGTCTATTGAAATCGTTCTAATCTCGTAGTCATTAACTAGACAGATCCTGACCATGGTAAATACTAAATGAAACGCGACGCAACCTCTGTGATGGTTCATTTAAAAAAAATATTTTTGATCATTGTTTTTACTTTTGTTTAGAACAAATTTTCCAAACATTTCATAAGATGGCATCGATTAGCAGCCGTTACTGCGACAAGCAGTGCAACATTTTATCAGACTGATACAACCACCGAATTGCCGGGCCAAACGGTTGAACCACCTGTAGTCGTAGATTTGAAAAAAATAGCTGAACAGATGACGCACAAGTATTTGTTACAACAGACGTGTACTGCATCTATTAACTCCTCTTGTCAGATGATCACTATAGCTCTAGTGGCGCTTGTGGATGCGTCACAAAAATACAAGTAGATATACAAAGACTTACCAGAGAACGGATTTATAATATTTTAATGATTATTAGAACAAAATATGATGAGGGATACTTACACTTGAAATAATTCTTATGTCTTATTCTTCATCAATTTTATTTAATATATATAAGGTATGATTAAATATTTTACTTATTTGTGTTTACAGTAGAGCTTCTATTATTTACACTATTTCAGACCAAACAGGTTGCAAATAATAGATTGGTATGAATAAACGAACCATGATGAGAAATTAATGAAAAAATGTATTAACCTATGTATTTAAAATCAATGATAATTTAATACAAATAATCAAATATGTCTACGTACTATTGTTATGTGTGAGTGATCTATTGACTTTATGAGATATGATTATTATTTATTATTGGTTTAGATAAATAAACTTTGACACAATATCTCACAATCATTGAGCGAAGATAATAAGATTAAAATGTACCACAATTAAAAAAATACAGTGTCATTAACATAATGATCAGTTGCTCACTTTGTTAGTATGATTTATTTCTGTTCATATTTTCATTTTATGTTGTAACGTGCTATTAGTTTCATCATCAATGAGTTTTTTTGTATATTATTGAAATACTATAAATGTCAACATTAAATTTACAAATTATTTGAAAAATATAGAGTCATTGCCAATTAATTATAAAATATGTAACATGAGTTTAATTTTTTTTTAAATAAAATAAAATTTTAAAATTAATTAATTAATTTAGTATTAATGAAATATTTAATCAATGTTCATAAAAATTTTTTTAAAAAATCAATATTTTATAATATTAAAATAGTTATAATAAATGTTGAACAAAAACTGTTTGGTAGATCTCACATAACAACAGTACTTTTGATCATAATCAATATATATATAGTGGAATATCTCAGCCCGATAATCTTATATTGAAATACAGTTTGCTAAAATAGCTAGAAGCTACTGAAGTACACATTTTGGGAAAATTTCAAATTTTTAACTCTTTTGTATGAGCTTCTGCAATCAAAATGTTTTTTTTTTCTAGCAGCATTAATTTTATTACTGGATATGGATAGATCATTTTATTCTAAGTCATTTTGATCCATTAACCATGGTCCTAAACCTAAAATTAACTGAGTTATAGCTTTTTAAAATTTTAAAATAATTTGATTTTTCAATTTTCCAAAAACATAACACATTAATTTAATACAAAATTACCAAATAAAAAAGAAAATTACCCAACTAAAATTAAATTAATTTAAAAATGAATTTACTAATTAAATTAACAATTACACTGTACTATGCATTACTATTGTATCATATTAGGTTTCAATATTAGATTGAGGACCTTTGTAAATGGATCAAAATGACTTAAAATAAAATAATCTATCCATATCCGGTAAAAAAATGAATGTTGCTATTAAAAAAAAAAAACATTTTGATAGCACATGTGCATACAAAAAGAGTTAAAAATTTGAAATTATCCCAAATTGTGTACTTTAGTAGCTCCTAGTAAACCGTATTTCAATATAAGATTATCGGGCTGAGATATTTAGTGGTACATTTAAAATAATATGTATATATATATATATATATATATATATATATATGTTACCTGTATTACATATACAGTTAATGAAAAAACATTTAATTTAAATTAGAATCAATTAATTCAAATTGTTTTTTCATATGATAAATTTAGTTGTGCCGAGTACAGATAAATAACAGACTAACAGACAAGATAATTGACAATTTATTGTATTTTTGACTTTCATAATTAATATTTATTTAAACCAAATTATAGTTAACAAAACTAGTCTTTAAAAAAATTATATTTAAAAAACACATAGGTGATATTTAATATTTGAAAATTTAAAAGAACTTGTAATTATTCAACGCAACACAAGATTTAAATAAGAAATTAATTACTCAAAGTTAGTATTTTTAGGTTGTTTTATTATTTTTATACTTAGTATTCGTATTTTATGCTTTTGATAAATTATATTATCATATTTATGTAATAATTGTACATAAATCCGTTTTCTAATAGCAACTATTACATTTTTGAAACATTTATTCCTTGTAGTTATAATATTTATTATAACTACATTTGTTTTGTTTCATAAAAGAGATAAATTGGTGAAGATTATAGACATATTGGAAAACAATGAGATGTCTGATAATGAACTGGAGAATATGCTGATGGAATTTCGATATGACATTGCAGATGCCAAAACATTTTATCTGGTAGGTAAACGACTTATTATTTTCACAGTATTATAAAATTTAGTTGAGTATATCTTATGATTTTTTGTTGATTTTAGGATTCAATTAGTGCTATAGATTCTGCTTTACAATTGGGACAATCATCTGTACAAATGGCTTTTACGGTGTCAGCAAATACAGTATTTAACAGTATGTCTGAAAGGATTTATTCTGCCGAAAGAGAAGTGAGTGACCCGAACGTCATACTTTGTGTTTTTTTCTATATTGTTTTATTATATGCCAAATAACATTTATATTTATATTTTTCAGTTTCAGTCTTGTATGGAAGAGATAAGACAAGTAGAAGACAGATTTGCCAAAGTATTGGCCGACACTTTGAAAAAATCTAAAAACGATGTTGATTCAGCAAAATAATTATTAGATAAATAAAAAAAATAAATGTATTTATTGTTAAACAATTAAAATATAAAACATTTTGTTATTCCAGCAATTAATCACTAGTTGATTCATCACTTTCATCATTAGAGTTTAATGATTGGTATCTTTTATTAGACAATTGTTTTAATAATTTATTTTGGTAATAACCTTCATAATTGTCTTGATCCTCACTAACTTGATTTAATTTTGCTATAAGCAAATCTTTTTGCTTCCTAGACATTGAGTTTTTCTGCGCTGGACTTGAATCACTAGTTATTTGTACATTTCCATTTTCAAATTCATTATTTATTGTATTAATGAGTTCTGGTTTGTCTTCCTGAAATTCAATAATTGTAATTAATTATTAAAAATAAAAATAATACTGTTCTGTATTTTATACTTTTGTCAACTGATCTAGACTTTGATTTTGCCATGCTATACTATTTGGCATGTCTGACAAGTATAGTTTATTGTTAATTTGGCCACTAGATTTATTGATTGTAGTGCTATTTTGCTGTCTTATTTTTGTCTCTACAAAATTTTTGATTGAACAATTTTTATCACTGCTTTCTTCATTCAATGATTCTGGTTTTAGAGATGTTGACTCTGGTGTTTTGTAAAATGACCCTTCACTTGTATCACCTTTTCCATGTATTGTGGGTACTGACTTAACACTATTTTTAAATTATAAATAAGATTAGGTCGAGAAAAAAAAAAAAATTATGTTTCTTACCGAGGCGTTATACTTATTGAATTTTCAGTTACTCCTTTTGTGAAAACCTGTCTTGCACTATAGGTTTTAGTTTTAGTTTTATCCAAATGAAGGCCTAGATTTTGATTCTCATTTTTCAAACGTTCAACTTCAATCTGTAACTCTTTAACTTTAACATTCTCTAAATGTATATGATGTCTATGTGTTTTATTTTGAAGTTCCAGCTGTTTCATCAAGTTCTAAAATATAAAAAACATACAATTGTGGTTATTAGAATAATGAAAGTTTACCTGAATTTTATTATCTCGTTCTTTAATAATAATTTGCGCTTCTTCCAATTGATCGGATAATTTTTCTCGTTCACCAAGCTGTTTATTATGAGATAAATCTAAGAGATGTTTGTATTGTTTTTTCAAAACTATTAATTCATTGCTCTGCGATTTGTATCTGTTTTCCATTTCTTTGTATGAGATCTTCATTTGACGTATTCGGCTTTGTAACATTCGGATATCCTCATCGTATGATTTAATTACTTGTGGCAGTTTGGCTTGTCTACCTTCATACATGGATAATGCATTTTCATGCCGTTTTCCTAATGTTTTTAATAAACGGTTTTCTGTCATCAATTCCTAAATCAGGGTAGAAATAAATTTATTTTTATTTCAATGTTCTTTACTAAGTAACACTCACACGCGTTTTCATACGAGCCTCGACTAGTGAATTTTCTAACTGTTTGATTCGCAATATATGATCGTTGATCAGAAAATTATTAACATTTGGTGTATTTGAACGATTTCTATTATAACAGCTACTATATGTAGTTTGATATGGCGTGTTGGACGTGCCTGATAAACATTTTGCACTGAATATAATACCTAAATAACGTTGAGTACCTACAACAATATTATACAGTGTCAACTCTTACATTGGCGTCGTCTGGAGGCTGACAACGTGTGTTGACGTATGGGTTTCAAAACTTTTTTCTTGCGCGGTTGGTTTGGAGTAGTGTTATGTTTTTTGTCACCGAATGGAGGCAGTTCCATTACGTACTGGCCAATGATCTCTCTGAGCAATAAACAAATGTGTAATTTTTTTTTTTACTAAGTTAAACTAGAAGTGCACATACTCGTGGTAAATGCAATCATCATTAGAATCTAAATTTAATTGTTTCTGATGTTGCTTATTCATTAATATAAAAAAAAAGGTTAACAATGTGTATGTAAAATATAAATTTGTCTTTTATTCAAAATGTCATACAAATGAAATAAAATAATAAACATTCAGTTCACATGTACTCTATTCTTTATCAAAAAATGTAAATAAAAAATATATCACTATTTAAAACAAAATGTTAATGTGTAAGCACTACATTGGCACATTTTCATTGATTTTTTTTTCTCCCATGGCAACAGAAACAACCATTTTTAATATCACCTAATCTAGTGTACTATAGGCCAACAAAGAATATATGTAACTACTAACTAACTAGTTGATATAACTTTGATGACTTGAAAAATTGTTATGTTCAACATAAAACGTACATAATAAAATATTACCTGAATTGTAGTATTTAACTTTTTCAGCTAGAAATTAGATTTTATTTTTCTATAAACAACTTGATTGATCAACATGATAGCTATGTTTTTTATTTGAATTTGACAATCATTATTTTAATCAATTTAGTATGAACTATCAAACAGACATTAACCATGGCACTGTCTACTGTGACAAAGTTAAAAAGGATACTCTATAAGGAAAAATCAATATAATTTAGTATCCAAATTAAATATTTATGGAGTCTGATACCTAACAGACATGCGATACCATAACTTTTTTGTATTTACCTTCCTATATATTTAAAATTGATCATTTATAAATTTAATAAATTGTTTAACAATATTTATTTTTATCTTTTCATTAGCGAAGACAATTTTTTTCAAATTAGAATATGAAAGAGCATGATCATATATTTTATCAACGCTCTTTACAGTTAACATTTGAAAAATAATACTCTAGTATAAAATATATTAGGGTTAAGCTTTTGCAACCTAAAACTAACCCAACAGTTAAAAATACCTAGTTATAAATATTTCTATCTTGCACAAATAAAAGATTTCGAAAAAGTGTAATTGATTCTAACTGCTAATCTAATAACATTTTTACAACATTTTTATTTCTGACACATTTTGAGATACATAGTTAAACTTTTCAAATTTTCTGTAGTGATTATTATTGATATAATAGTATTGTATAAATTATAGATTATTTCAATTCTTGCATACCTAGATTTATAAAAATATTTTTTTTAATGAAATCAGTACCCAATATATTTAATATTTCTTATGTTATTTAAGTACACTTACTACGATAAAAAATGTAATTTCATTTTATGTTACAATACCATAGAATATTTATTATTATTCTAATAATATTGAAACATTTATATTATGTTAAAAAAAAAATTCAAAATCTATAAGAGAGATGTTTGTGAAATCAATTATTTTTTCAAAACACTATTTTGAGCAGGTTTAAAAAAAATGATTAAGCTTATATTAATACAGATAATAGGATTTTTTCACATCAAAGAATTTATATTTGGTTCATTTAACAATTATACTCATATCTTAGTATCTTACTAATCTTAATTTTAATAGTAATTACTATTCATGAACAATTTCAAATAATGTTACAAATCATATTATTTTATTATTGTTTATCATTAAACAAATGATAAAGTATTACAATCAAAATAAATTCTACTATCTACAAATTATTATTATATTGACAGCAGAATGATGAAAAATTATTGATCATTGGCAAAATCAGCAGGGTTTTTCCTTAAACTATGATGATGAGCATTCACAGCCCAATCATAAACGAGATAGCCAGCGATCATTGGTGGTACAATAAATGGTATATTAGACGCTGTTCTTTTAATGGCATTGGGTACTCCATGAGAGATAATTCCTTTGAATGCTTTTTGTTCAAATGGAGACAACTTGGTGGTAATGACACCACGGATATCAGATTTCAGGTTGCCCAAGTCACCACCCATTTCCTGAAATCAGTAAGTAGATATTGTTAGTTAATTAATGGATAAAACTTATTTTTTTAAAATTAATAATCTTTGAACATTACGTTTAAATCTTCAAAATTTTCCCATTTAATTCATTATTTTGTACATCATATTAAGAACAAACATTGATTAGTTAAATAAAATATGTATTAAAATTAATACAATTTGACAAATGTTTACTAAAAATTAACTGCACTTGAGTTATAAATAATCAACCGAAATCAATATAATGATGTTTGAAGAATACATACGAATCAAACGTCAATCAATATTTTAGAGGAAAAGCAGAAAATATATAGCTGCCCATTAGTCGTCAGAGGGAGGTTTTACAATCAAAAAATTATGTGATAAGAGTGGTGTGCCGAAACATGTGGGACAAGAAACCATAGAGTTTACCGAGCCAGAGCAAAGAGGGTAGATAAACAACAAACGAAATCATTATAATTACCGACGAACACGTATTCTCAAACAAAACTAGGTACAATACGACGGTAACACTACGACGATCGGGATGTGGTCACGTCAACGGAAACCGAAAGGTTCGTTGTCGTGACAAGGACGACAAGTGCTAGAGGAGACGACGGGTTTTTTTTACGTCTCATGACGTTTCTTGTAACTGCATTACGTGTACTTACGATGTTTCCTCGGTGCGGCGCGCAGCGAAGTTTCGCGAAGAAGAAATGTCCGAAATCGGAAGTCTGAAGACGAAGAAAATATCAACGGAGGGCGACTGTCTGAGGACGAATTGAAAGATATTGCAATTATTACGACGATATCAGCAGCGACTACGGGGCCGAAGCTCTATCATTCGGCTACGGGTCAGCTGTGCGGCGACAGTGCGGCCGGGACGACACGCGTAAAAAGTCCGGCCGGCGGTCACACTGACTGCACGCGGGCGGAGAGGGCAGTCTTTATCACGTCTAGGACGATATTCGTATTCCGTACGATGTTAAGCGAGAACCGAGAAGGGGCCCCCTTCGTCTAACGCGGCTTCGAAGACGCTTCGCCAGGCCACCGGTGCGGGGGCGAGTGGCAGTGGCGACGACGACAGTCGGTCGGTAGGACCGAGGCGGTTATCACCGCACACGGTCACGCGGGGTTCGTGGGCGGGTTGGACGGGCCTTGGCGTGGACGGGTGAGTCAGGGGGGAGGGGGCCGCGCCGATCCACCGCCGGTCGTCGTCGTCGTCGTCGTGGCCCCACGGCGCTAGTCCGGCAGTTCATACGGTTGCTTCGGTCGGGTGGCACGCTCGTCGCGCGCGTTATCGTCATGGCTGCCAATGCGGCGTATCTGGTCGTCCGCGCTCGTACGATTTTCGGCCTCGCGCAGCATCGCCGGGACGTGACGGCCTGCGGCGGATTGGCGAGGATCTGCCGGACGACATTCGACGTGAGTAAACCACCGCTGCGCCTACGCGACAACAACTCCCCGTGCAAAGAAGACGTGACGACGAGGGACGGCCGGGCCCGCCGCGACGGTCTCGGGAACGATCGAAGGGGAGAAGGGTGGGACGGGGATCTTCGGGGGCACGAACGTCCTGCCCGGGGGACGGGGACGGGGATCTTCGGGGGCACGAACGTCCTGCCCGGGGGACGGGGACGGGGATCTTCGGGGGCCCCGTCGGACGGACCGGAGCGGTCACGGCCGAAGACGTTCACGTCCGAAGCGGCGGCGGCGCGTGATCCTCTCTCAGTCCTCCCGCCGTACCTTTCTCCCTCCTCCACCCCGCGGACGACCGATTGATTCGGAGGTCCCTCCACGTGTGGGGGGGTCACGGACAGACCGTGGTCGACGGAGCACCGCCGGTGAGTCGTGGCTGCAACAAGAAGGTCGCGTGTGTGTTTACTTTTCGTCGCGGAAATTAAAAGTAAACAAATCGTAAATTCATCCTCCGGTGCCGTGTCTTCTCGCGCGGTTCCCCACCGGATTTCGCGACGAAATGCCGCGTGAAAAACACACGACACACGCTGACGGATACGAATAATAACGATATCAACAAAAACGACGAGTCCGGGCGTCGGACGTGTTTAAGGCGCCGGGGGATGAAAAAAAAACCGTTAGGAGACGCAAACGTTTCCCACGGGGGGAACGCCGAGCAGACGCCGCGGCGTGTACCGTCCGTATATTGTATCGTCGTCGCACGTCGCGGGACAATGTCGTCATGATAATATACGCGCGCGTCTGTTATTACGTCGTCTGCGGATACTCGAGGGAATATTTTCATTGATCACAAAGCATTGTTTGCGCGTAATACATATTATTGTTCGAGCGCACGTTGCACTCGTAAATTACGAATCGTAATCGACGCAGGTGAACGGCGAGCGGTGCGCTGTATAAATATTGTTGTATACTCACGAGGTTTGATATCGTTTAATAGTCGATAACATTTCATGATGCGTGCAGGTCTTAATTAATTATTCGCCGGCACTCGTTTGATTTTAACGTAACGATTGTTTTCATGTCCGCAGTAGGTGAGCGCGTGCTGTGTACTCGACAGTCATCGGTCTCTGCAGTATATGTGTATCCGTGTAACCGCGTGTGTGTGTGTGTGTGTGTGTGTGTGTGTGTGTGTGTGTGCGTTTGTATGTCAGAACGGCAGTAGCGTTTTCTCAAAGGGCAAGGCACGCGAGATTTTATCGATCAGACACAGATATAATTATTATCACTAAGGATGAGAAGTTATACGAGCTAAAATAGACAAAATATGGAAGGAAAAATTATGATATATGCATCAAAAATTTGAAAATATGCAAAAAATATATTATAATATGCAATTTTTTTTATAAATAAAAAACTTGTTTACAATAAATTTATATAAATAATTTTTAACTGAGTGATAAATTGACAATTTTATAAGTTTTGTAATATATTTAATAATTATTTAACATATTATATTTTACATTGACAATTCTACAATTGTCAAATTTGCCATCTGCATTTTTATTTTATTGTTTATTGACTACAAACATATCGAATTCCATTAAGTAATACATTTTGCAAGTCAATTGTATTAAAATCCACATAATTTTACTAAATATGCATTTTTATGCACAAAAAAAAAACACGAGTATACAACTTTTAAGAAAACTACCAATATATGCAAAAATATGCAAAATTTAAATATCAAATTTCAATTCATTAGGTTATAGAACAGATTTTTAGCTCACCTAGCTATAAATAGAAGATACAGAAAAAAAGAATTCAAATCCTATAACTTCTCATCCCTAATTATCACACATGACTGTACAACAGCTATCGATAGACGACGTGGCGTTTTGTGCATACGTACAGAGTATGTATACGTTCGTGAGGTCTTAGCTCATATATGAGTCTTAGCTCACTATAGTGATAGAATAATGTCGCGTATACATAAAATCGTCTCTATGCTGGAGGGGGGAGGGTATTTGAACCGCAGAATAAATGTGATTTAATTTATTCTGCGGCGATCCATTCCCCCCTTTTCGCGCGACACGGGTTTATATTATTATTAAATGTCACGTATACGTATATACCATATATATAAATATATACATGTATTATGATAGCTGATGCCTACTTCCCGAGCCGTTTATATACGTATTCGTACTTATATCTATACACAGTACGCATAAAATGAAATTAAATTGTACGGGTATGATGTGATGTATATATATATATATATATACGTATGACTACGCGACTGTGCGCACGTATATAAAAAAAAAAAAAAATAATAATAAATATATTCCCATACCTTTCGTTTGCGATTCCCACCGCCGCCGCCGCGCCGCGATCGGAGACAGCGTCGGCATTGCAGAAGACGCGTGTGTATGCGTATTGAAAAATGTGATTACGCGCCAAGTCGAGTTCTGCGGCTGCTGCAGTTGATATATCGCCGCGTTCGGCGACGTGCAGTTTTCGCGTGGACGCAACACGTATTATTGAAGAATAAAAACGCGTTGCGCACCGTGCGGCGGCGGCGGCGGCGTTGCATTCGGTCGACGCGTGTAGGCAAAACGAATACAATATATCAATGATCTCCCGTGTTCACGGACGAATAATCGACTGGTTTTTTTCTCGTCCGTCCGCCCTTATCTCCAGCGTCGTTTGCGCGACGTTCTCGATCGGGATCGAGATTTTAACGCGCGCGATCCTAATTGATTAGCTCTCCCGCGACGCAATACCATAATAATATGTCGTCTCGATTCCCGCGTAATTTTCTCGGCTCGTCATGTGCGACGACGTCCTGTCGGCTGCAGCTAGGGTATAAACGATGGTATTGTCCGCCCTCGAATTTACCTCAGGGTTTCCCCTCCGTCCCGTCCCGTCCCGACGCATTGTTATTTCGTTGACGTTTATCCTCTGCGGTGGCAGCTCTTTTCGTGCACGGTTATATTATAGGTTCTATTCACGGAGCGCGAAAAATAAAAACGATTGTCAGAGGGAAGCACTCGTATAACGGCAGCGCGTACACTCAGAATTGAAGAAGTCATTTTTCCTTCACTCTCCCGCCCGACGCGTTCGGGAAATGTAACGCGTTATTATGGTCCTCGAATCCCCGAGTATTCTCTATTATTTCCATTGTGCTGCAGGTAGACTCCGATTGTCGTAACGAAGATTTTGTGGTTTTTCGAAATAATAATAATAATAATAATAATAATAATAATAATAAGAAAAAAATAAGGAAGAGAAAAAAGGTAGCTCGTAATTTATAGAACTTATTTTTTCTATAATTTTCGACATCTTCAAAGTTCATACTCGGCACGAATTTTTTAGATTATTTAAATATTATTCTCTGCTAGTATATTTATATTAAATTACGATTTTCTTTTCAACGAAATTAATTATTTAGGTACCAGTAGCACGTTTATTGTATACAATGCGTATGTATTTAACAGATGCAATTAATATTGAAATATTAATAATTGTTTTTCCAACAGTATCTAGGTTACTCACCCAATATATTTTTAATACGAAATATGAGCAGTGTAATCTATGTATTACACGAGAATATGTACTTTTGAATAAATAATTTTTACCGCACATTTTCATGCTAGTTGGTATACATGATTTTCTACGTTCTACAGCCATAGCAATTTATTAACTATAAAATAATGACATTATTATATTAAATTTATAGTTGATTTATTGAAATTTGAGTAGATTACATTATAATAAATAATCTGTCGTGTAGTATGGACAATTTACATGGTTAAAATATTACGTGTGCATTCTCCTGACTATTATAATTATTGATTTTGATATAAGCATGGTACGTGTATTGTCATTTCGCAATTTTCTGCTTGTTTCAAATTAATCGTCATTTTAATAATTTCAGTATTATCGAGTACTAGTTTCCTACGAAAAATCACGTAAAATAAGTTTTCGATTACGTTAAAAAATTATCTACGAGGCCTGAAATGATTCACTTCCGAACGTTTTGTTAATAGTTTGATTTCTTAAGCATACTCATTGCTCGTCCCACCGTTTATAATTAATAAATTTGAATTTGTTTTCCCATTAAATTTATTGACTTATTTAAAATGAACACTTATACTATCTAATAAAAGTATTTTTGTTAAAAATATAATTTTGAAGTATTTTTCCTTTTTTAAGTTTTTAAGATTTTTAAGTTTCTTTCATGAAAATCATTACTTTTAATTTAATATTCTTAAAGAGAATATTTATTTTGAAAATTTTCAAGTTTTTTTTTTTGATGAAAGTTTTGAGAATACAAGGAAACCCAAAAGAATGTCGTATCACCTCTTTGTTGCTGAAACGCTTATTTAATATCACTGCAGATTCAATAAAAACTTCTCTTTTTTAATTTTTCATCAGATTATTTATTTTGAAATAATTATGGCTGTCTAAAAATAAAACTTTTATTAGTATCTTAAATCGTATAAATTGTATCGAAGAATAGTTCGAATTTATACATTATACACTATACAAGATTAAAAATGGAATGCGCTACATCTATGACGTATAATATTTGCATTACTCTAGTTTCTAGAATTCACGAATATATATGTTTTTAAATCTATGAGTTATGCATACTATTATTATAATGTACATGTATTATATTTAATATTATATTATTTAATACTGTTGCATGATGATTATGAATAGGACTCGAGTTATATTTCACTGAATATTGATCAAAATCGTTTTCATTATTTCGTTAAAATAAATACCAACAGACAACTTAAATAGAAATGTGTTGTTTACTTAGTGCATGGATGGTTTTGTAAGTTTTAATCAATTGTTCTTCGTAATTAAAAATATTTTAAATAAAAGTTCAAGTTCGTATAAAACTTACTTGAATTCTTCTTTAATTGGTTAACAGTATTATACATTGAAGTAAAAAAAAAAAAAAAAGAAATACGCAGAAAACCAGTATATGTGTATATTTTCGTTATTTTAACACGAATATATTTTATTTTTAATGAATATATATTTAAAATAATTCATTTTTAACAAAAAAATTCTTAAAAAATTTCGTTAACAAAACTTTCTAATTCTCTCAGCACTTTATGCAAATAAATTTCAAAATTAAAAAAAAGTTTGTCAAGTCACGATTTCAATCATAGTTTTATCATAAAAGTCAATCGTACATGATTTTAAGGTAAGATTCATGATTTTAAGGTAAATTGCTCCTATTTATTTGTTTGAATCTTTTTTTATATTGAAAAATCTAGTATAATTACATATTATGTAAAGTGAAGTATAGGAAGTTTGGCTAATCAATAGTCCGACTCGTCCAGTTTTCCTAATCGTTTTACAAGTACATGTACTATGTACATTGCACATATTAAGTATTAAATGTGTATTAAATAGGCAATTATAACTATCACAGCTTTAAAATTATAACAAATGATAATGATTTAATGATTATGATTTATATCCAGTAATCCAATTGAAAACAATTTTGTATATAAAAAACGTATTGATATTATTGTTGGATTTTATAAATATGCCAACATAATTTTGAATTACTGAGGAAGTACTTAATAAGTATTTATAATTGTTGTGCGCTCATGTACCTTTTACCAGTTTATAGGTATATTTACAATTTAAATATTTTTCTATTTGTACACGATCACTGACTTAAGAAATATTTGTTTTGTAATTTTAGATTTGATTAATTTGTGTTTCAACAGATATTTTGATAGTATATAATTTTAAATATATTGATAAATTATAATAATTCTGATAGTACGTTAATCTTTTTATGATTAAAAGCGATTCATGTGTACAATGATTCGTGTGTGTTTAGTGTTTTCCAATTATAATATTTGGAGTAAATCCCATACATACATCATTACAAATTATACCATAGGAGTAATAGTATTTTAATTTACTTTGCATATATAGGCGTGTCATTGACTTTGATATTAGCTAGTTGCAGCGCTGTAGCATGAGGTCAAATCGGCCCATATCCTAATTTTTCTCATTGTTGTCATAAAATTACCTCACTTTTACCTTTTTTCGTTACCAAATGACTTGAGATAAACATAAACGGATAAAAACAAAACAAATCAGGATATCGAATATTACATGACTACTATAATATTTCACCTTCTGATAAATAAATTTTATTACAAATGGATAAACTTAGTAATAAATATCTCATAAAATGTTTTAATATTTTTATAACTATAAAATGCACCATTGGAATCGCATGTCACTGACAGTGAGTCAATGAGTAGTTAATTATAATATACAATCAAATGCTCGATGTCAAAAACTAAAAATTGAATTACATCTTATTCATAAACATAACTAATAGTTCTGAAAAAATTTCAAAAATTCGTTAGAATGGTTTTTTTCATACCCGTTTAAAGTTTGAATTTGACAAAAACCATTAATTATACGTTAACTAACGATAATTTTTAAATAAAACGCTTATACAATTTGGAATTATTAGTCCATTAAAAATTTGCTTCGTCTTGTAGATTTACCACATGTGTACCTTATCTTTGGTTTAAGTTTCATATAGATTAGCTTAATCAATTATTTTTTACGTCTGTTTAAAATTGGAAATATTACTCAAATACTCCATTTACGGAAAATGTCAGATTTATATTTATTTTTATTTCAGAAATTTTATAATTTTTGGCTATTGAACATTTTTATGCAAGCTTTTTTATAAGTAGTCTAAGCTATTTATACATTTTCATAGTAACTAGTTGCGTACATTTTTTTTTATTCAAGTTAGAAAAATGTCAAAATATGGCAAAATAGAACATTTTTACGATTATTCTCAAATTGATATGAATTATTCTTTTCATGATCTCAAAACTCATTTTACATAAAATTGTGAATTACATCAATTTGTATCATAGAGTTTTCCATTTTTTCGGAAAGTTAACTAGTTGACGCTAAAATTATATTGGGTTTCGTTCAGAATCGTTTTCCGAAAACGATGATTTGTCGGTTTTTTCAAATTTAAAATAATACCATACCACTCGTAATGTTCGTCAACCTCAAAGGTGGCTTATCTAAGGACCTCTTCACCCAACACCAGTATATTGTCCGAGTACCTGAGAATACTCATAAGTGCGAAGTATATCCGGATTAAAAAATTTTTTTTTTTTGTTATCGTCAAATATTTTTGACATTTTAACTAATTTTCAACATTTATTACGACTCATAATTAAAGCTCGCCTATTATTTAAGGCTTCGTATAATATCAAATATTGACATTTCAGAAAGTCATTAATAAGTTATAATAATAATAATTTATGCCCATATTATTTTACTTAATTCATAATCATAAACCACGCGATATCAGCTATGGCCAAAGCATAAAATTACTTTTGCTAATGTATTCTTTATAGTGGGGGTTTATTCAGTGCCGGATTTAACACAAGTGCCGCCGTAAGCCCCTACCTAATTAGCTGATCCCCTCACCTTATTCCAGAAAAATTAAAAAGTACATTTAAATTTTTTATAGTTTGCTTAAATAAATTTAAAATAAATGTATGAGCAAATTTTGATTGAATAGTAGCGGTTGAAAAAATTTTAATTTACAAACAATAGCACGAAAAAATGTGTAGGTACATTAAAAAAAAAGAAAAAAAATAGTTCACAAAATTTTACGACGAACTATTCTCGAATTTAAACTCTTCAATCATAGGCAGACGTGCGTGTATTATAATCTATGATATTATTCATATGATAGTCGATATTTTCCGAACAAATATTATATAAAAATTATATACCTGTATTACCTGTACAATATTTTAATTCGTTATCTACAAAAAGTTTGAACAGAATTAAATTTTTTTTTTGTTCAGAAAAAATTCTTCAAATTTTGCTGGCCTAGGCTAAAATTCGGTCATGGGTTTGTCAAAGAGTGCGATAAAGGTGATATATTCGATCCTTTTTTACCCTCTTGAATATATACCTAAGTTCATACGTAAGTATAGGTAGATTCAAAAATTACCTATTGAATTATGAAACGAGTAGCTGCAATAAATCATCATATATTTTTAAATATGCATAATATTTCGTTAATGAGATTCAGCTGGTACCGTGTTTAAATCTGAAATAAAAGGCTTACCTGACGTACTCCCGATTTCCCGGTAGGCCAATCCGGTTACTTCGATGAAATATAGTCGTTCGTTGTTTTTATCTCGATATTTGCATAATTGGATTATAATGAATAATGATATATATTGTAATTATAAAAAGAATAAATATTGTAGTACTTTTAATTTGTGTTAGTAAACGTGTAGGTATATAGGTTTATTTGTACACACAATTATATTTTCTCCTTTGTATATACTCTGTAAAGAGTATTGTATAAAGTTTTTGAACTAAAAGGTTACTATTCAAACTTTTGCTTTGTATACTGTAATGGTTCCATTCTTATGCTCCTAACAATATATTGTTTAATCCAATGGAATAATGAATATATATATATATATAGGTATCTATGACATTTTTTATTTCATTTGTACATTTGTGTTACTTACCTAAGTATTGTACAATTTATTTTTGGAAATCTTAATAGCGAGTTGTGTTAATGATTTAACGAATGTTTACGAATTTATTACGTTTGTATATAAGCGTGTATAGTGTAAATATTTTGTAGTTAAATTCTTTATGAAAGTCTCAATACATACTATTAATCGTTTTTACAATATTTTTGTGTATGGATTGTTTTTAATATTGAGAACCTATACTATAATATACCTGCATAAATATATTAATGTGTAATACGAGTAGCAGTAATTTCATTGTTTTTTTTTTTTTTTTTTTTTTTTTTTTTGGTTTCTATGTTTCTATGTTTTAGATTTAAGTTATCGAAAATTAGATTTAAAATGTTATACTTTCCATTGCTGTTTAAACTTGCAGACATTTTATAAAGACCATGTATTTTCGTGTTATCAGATTTTCTCGTATAAATTATTTTAATTTCTTTCTTTTATTATTTTATTTTCATCTAATCGTGTAAATGTGGGAATACTTTTTTTTGCCAATTTATGTTTTAACTTTTGACGATTCATTAAGAATTGAAAATGAATATATCACTATGCTATTGCATATTCAATGTTACGTAGTATCTCAAAGAAACTCAAAACATATAACTGTTTAAATCGTTCACTGAGTAATATAGTTTTAATGTGAGAACGAATAGAATGTTTTTGAATTAAAAATATTAATCCTTGGGGAATTTTGAAATTGAATTTTTTACATAATACGATGTTTAATTAACGCAAGCAAAATATATTTCCAAAAGATTATTATTGGCACCTGAATTTTCGTAAATTTAATCATAAAAGTGTAAGCGTTGGAGACTTGAATAGAGGAATAGAGAATAATCTTGTTAAATGTCTTTGTGCAGAGAAAATTTTGAGAAAACTATTCCTCTTTTCTTTTATAGAAAATAAAGTAAAAAGCATTGGTACTAAAATGTATTTTATAATTTGTTTCAAAATTGTTGTTTGTGTTACTTATACAAATTTAATTACTTAACGATATTAAAAAAAAAATCGAAACAAGAATAGACGACATTATAACGATATAAATTACTATGGTTATTATTCAATAATTAAATTGCGAAAATTGAATTATTAACGATTGCGCGTATAAAAAGTTTAAAACATTAATTTATAGGATGTTGATTTTTCATTGTCGATTAAATATTGACGTTTTGAAAAAAAATGATTGAAATAAACGAAAAAAATTCAAAATATTATATATGTATAAGATATAAGGTTGGGAATTCCTCCCTCCTAATTTTGCCCACAAGTATAAATCTATTTCCCCAACCATCCCTCGTTACCCATGGTTTCATAATATCAATATTTCCAGGAAGTCCATCACTTCTTCTCACGACTCCGAATTGTCACACATTACTCCCCTCTCATTCCTTCGATTTATATCTAAATAACTCCTCCCTCTGTACTCTTTGCTCAAATCCCCAAATCTGTGACATCTCCCATATCCTCTTCAGTTGCCCTAATTTAATTCTTGAGCGTCAAAAATCAACGTTCATTCCATACCTTTTGATAAAAAAATTATTTTCTCCTCCCAACAGCCCAATATTATTCATTCTATTTTATCCTTCTTCAACCATTCGGGCTTTTTCATATAATTAATTAATGATCTCAAATTTTTGTCAACCCTTATCCGTAACTTTCGAGATTAATTGTATCAAAAAATCTGAATTAAAAAAAAAACATATGGACACCGTCTTTGATTTCTAACATCCTATACATGACAAATGTTGAGTTGTTCAAAAGAAAGTAAACACTGTGTATAATAATGCAATGTATCTTAACAATTATAAACGCTCATTAATGAAATTATACTCTTGGAAATATTTCTCGTGGTTCTTCGGTTTTTGTCAAAATTATACAAATTTACAGAATTTTCCACCTCGTAGACAACTCTGATAATCCCCATGACCGGCATGCGGAACACGCAACTCGATTGGCGCGCACAATGCATGTTGTGTCGTCGTAGCGCCTGGGAGAGGTTCCGCGGGGGTCGCGCTATCGGATCAATGTTAAGACCATGTTTGGGCGTTGGTTTCATTCCTTCATGTGTACATATACACGCGAACTCCGACCCCCCATCGACGCATTAAATCCCTGTTAATGACGAAAAAAAGAAGAGGTTCAACGATTATAAACTATAGTGAATGAAGAATAAAATAAAAGAACTCGCTTGCTATTGTCAGTTGTACAAGTAAAATCTTCTCAAATAAGTCGAAATACACTAAACATTCTGCCATCCCTTCATTAATGATAATTTATTTCCATTAACAACCGTTCAAATATGTGTAATTTTATTCACCTGTATGTGTGAATACGATAGTTTTCATTCATATATTAGTCTGTATATTTCCTTCAAACGTTTTATATATACATTCTTGAGTGTGTGTGTGTGTGTGTGTATGTGTGTGTGTGTGTGTGTGTGTGTGTGTGTGTGTGTGTGTGTGTGTGTGTGTGTGTGTGTGTGTGTGTATGTGTGTTTGTGTGTGTATGAATTAAATAATTTGTTTACTTAAAGTCTGAATCGTTATTAATGAGCTTTTAGTTAAAACTATTAAAATGATTTATTTTGTCTATAAAATACTAATGGTGATAATGAAATCATTTTTTATGTCTTGGTTAAGTTTGTTTAAAATATGTAGGTACGTAGAACGTAATACAAATTTAGTGATGGAAATGTAAAAATAATTTGAATAAATTGGAGACTTATCTTAGATACAGTAATATAAGCTGGTGTTAGAAACTTGAGTACCTACTAAAAGTTTTAATTTAATAAGTTTAGAAGTTTAAATTTTGGTGTCTATATTTTTAAGTGTAAAAATAAACTAAGGCATATACCAAATAAAACATACAAACTGTATAATGTCCTAGTCATACTATTTCACGAGTAGATAGTTTATATTATGAAAATCATATAACGTGGTTGAACCACGAGTTATAATTATATATTATATTTATTTACTTTCATTTAATGTACGTAAGAAGCAGTCGTGGCCGAGCGGTTAAGGCGTCTGACTAGAAATCAGATTCCCTCTGGGAGCGTAGGTTCGAATCCTACCGACTGCGATTTACTTTTTTAAATAGTCGTCCGTAAATTTTGAAATAATTAATAAATTTAAAAATAACCATCATTCCATATATGCAATTGGATTTCTAAGGAATTGACGTTTTATCCTCTCTCTTTCTCTTTCTCTGGCGACCAATCGGGACTGATCAGCATTTTTATCATATTCAAAATTAATTAAATGATTATGTATGTATATATAAATGTATTGCACATTATGAAAATTGACCCTTTAAGTATAAATGTTATTATAATTATATGTCGTTATATTTTTCTGTTTCTGGGGCATTGAAGTCATGTATAAAAATACGTTGGAGCACTGTAGGTACCAATAATGTATAAAATAATTAAATATTGGCCCGTGGCCGTACATGGTTTTATAAAATATATTACATTAAATGTACTTAAGTGTAATCGTCTAACATTAATGATTATTAAAAAGACAAGTTATTGTGTTGAAAATTCACTAAAAGTTCCTATATTATATAATAGTTTACCGATTGTTATTTAAATACAAAGGGTATTCTGGAGATCTGTCATTTGCTATTACATTTTAAAGTAATTAAATTTGTTGACTGAGAATACATAAATTATTTTATAGATACGAAAATGACAACTTAGAATAAATTTATTTTATACATTTTATAATTTGTGTTAAATAAAATTTGGTACGAAACTGAGGGCATAAGCAGTCGTGGCCGAGCGGTTAAGGCGTCTGACTAGAAATCAGATTCCCTCTGGGAGCGTAGGTTCGAATCCTACCGACTGCGAGACAATCTTTTTTTACTTTCAAAGAAGTAAAATTTTTTTCATTTTATTGCATTTCATCTTTAATTAATAGATGTTTAACGTCTTATTTATTTTAGTAGACTTTTAGTACAGAAATGTATGTTATTATTTAAAGTACACTGTGAAATGGGTTAGAATATTTGTAATTGAAAAATTCGTCGGCAAACAATCAAATGTTAACAACAGATCATAGACGCTTAAAGATGTTTATTTTAAGAACTATTCTAATGCCAAGAACTGAAAAAAATGGTTTAGTTTTTCATATTTGACAGGTATCCATTCAATTTTCCAGTTATACAATTTTTGTTTTTGTCTTACATCGTAATATTTTATTCGAAAGTATAATAATTTCTTTGCAAGGACATATTTCTGGGGCATGGAAAGATCACCTTTTAATCTATCAGTGTTTACTGTCTTATTTATTTTTGTAGCTTAATTTCATTAGCAAAATACTTTTATGAATAACATTTGCATATTCAAATGAAAATATTATAACAAGTCGGGACGCTTAAATACTTTTTTTCTTAAATTTAAAATTTATAAGTAATTGTAATTTTATTAAATTATCATTGTTAATTTTTCCCTTAACTATCACTCCCTCATTTGAAAATGATTTCAGAGACGCCCTTGTTTCCTTGATTATTTCTTTAGTTGTTTTTGAGTAAATATATATTTTTATTTTAATTCAAATTGATTTAGAATACATTTTTTGGACTATATAAAATCCTTTCACTTGCGCCTATTCTTTTTCTCGTGAGAACAAATAATATAAATATATTAACTTAGTTTAAAAACAGAAAGAAATTAAATTGTTGTTTCAAGTAAGGGTTTAAGTGATATTTTTTCAATCGTTAATGTCATGTATAACAAGAATTGATGTTGACTGATTTAGACGTATTTTATGTGTTTTGATTTTGACTCTTAATGTTCTTATGACTAATGACGTGACGAGTTAAGTTATCTGGTCATGCCATCCGTACCTTCTTTCTCTAAATCTGTACGTGATTTATGATATATCCTATATTCACTATCAATGTACCACTTTGTTTTAAATAAGTTTGTCTTGTATATAATTTTTTGAAATATTATACATCTTGCAGCTATATAGAATTTAGAAGTATGTATTAAAGTTAAATCATATATATATATATGAATTGAAAAAGACATTTTGTTTTCATTGTGATTTAATTTATTATTATCTACTACCTATTGCTATCGGGGATGCCCGATTGCGGTCCGAATATGGGTACCTGATATAGCCCCAACACACATTGGTTACTAAAATCACTTACAAATGTATGCAAGTTTAATAAATAATTAAAATTATGAATATAAAATACGATTTTATTTTTTAAATTATAGTACAAAATATTTGCTTGTCTTGAAAGATACAACAAAAAAAAACAGATGATCATAGTGAAATATTATTACAGTCAATTTATAATAGCATAATAATCTTAAAAATGCTTGATAATTTTATAAAATTGAAAAATGCACGCATAGGAAAAAAAGTAGCTTATTACCTTAAACTGAATTAAGTTATTTATTTATTTTTCCAACAAACATGTTGATTTTTATGAGACATTATTTAAACAAATTCAAAATTAATATTTCTTTATTTTTAGGTTCTCGATTTGATATTACATAAAATTTCGTTTTTTAATTTGTTTAGTTTTGCCTTAAAGAGTATTTGTATTTAGTGATTGTATTTTAATTTGGGAATCTGTTTGACATTGTATCAAAATGTCTAAGAATTAAAACATCTTTGGATGTGAATAGTAAAATAATGAATTAAACTTTGCGTGAAAACTTTCAAAATTTCTTTGTTGAATTGTTTAATAAAACTTTTATAATTTTTTGTACAACACCATTTTTCAATATCATTTGCTAACTTTTTATGAAAACGAAATGTACAGTTGAATATGAATAATTTTGATTTATCCTTTTCGCATAGCATTTCCATAACTTCCTTGTATAAAATACTATATAATGCGAATAACTAAATAAGTGTTCATTAAATGAGTGATTTATTTCGTTTTGATAACCATCGAAAACAGTACTTCTGACGTGTTCTGTTCGGGCTGAAATAGGGATACGAAAAATAAAAAAAGGTTAGTTTGGGCCGCAACCGGGCGATCTCCATGGTTATTGTTGAATTTCAAATGGTAACTGGTGTCTGGTATTATAAGAATTAATATGGCACTTATTTTTTTATGTATAGCACTATAAGTATATTATATTGGTCCTCATTGCTAAAATTTTACTCATATTATCATTCACGGTTAGTTAAGTAATTTGTCAAACATTAATTGCGCAAAATTTTAAGATACAAAAATTATTGTTATTCATCATTTTTCTTGTTACTCATTAATAATAATTTCGTTTGATACATGTTATTGAATTCATTAAAATTGTTCTTATTTCGCTTCTTCCGTCGATAATAAATTATAATACGATTTTATCTGGTACTAATTAAAGTGGCGTATTTGAAATAATCCTATTATAGGATTATTATGTGTTTAATAATTTATTTTTGTTATTTATTTATTTATTTACATATAAATGCCTAATGACTTTTAATAATGAGTAAAAATACTATAAATATTATATGTATAGATAATTGTAACTATGATAAAATATAACGGAACACAAAATTATCAAGGTAAAATATCTACATTATTACCATTTGAAGAACGAATACTCGTAGTTCTAAAAGTTCATTAAACAATTTGATCAGGAAATCGTGGAGGGTGAAATGACTCACGAGATGATCTCGTATGGGCAATCGGAACACGTAAACTTACATACCTAAGGAGCCGGCATGACTGCAGGTATTAGTAAGTCAACCTTACCATGAAGTAAATTTTGAAAATTAATTGAAAAATAATATAATTGTCAAACATTTTGACTCTTGTAAATTTTATTTTATATTAATTTTGTTCAAGTTTAATCACAATCGTCTACTTAAAAGGGAGAAATGTTTAAATGTGTTAAATAGATGTTCGATATACACAAATGTACACCTAAACGTATGTGATATGCACATACATATTAAATAGCAAAACGTTTTAAGAGTGATATAATTCTATTAATTTGTTTAAATACGAAGGACCAATTAAACACGCTAAATATTTCATGTAAAAATATATTATTAAAACAAAGTAAAAATATTTTGTCCATATAATTTTGTGAGAAAATTTAAAAAAGTCAGTATTAAATTGTTAGACCACTTATAATTAGATACTTGTGCAAATTATTAACAATTTACATGATTTTTGTTTTTTTTGTCATATTAGTAAAGAACTTCTGGTTACATGATACATATATTACAAATGTGTGTTTATATTATAAACACATTATATTAGTTTCGTATACTCGTGTAATACAATATGCGTTGATAATATTCAAATACAGTTTTTTTAATGAATAATATTGTTATGGTTATTTGAAGTTTACAGCATCAATTTTTTGTTATGAATTCCGGCCATCTTTAATAATATAATTATTATTAAATGCAATTTAAATTACCAATATAACACCATTATCAGTTGACTGAAATGCTAGTGTCTGTGATGCAGGCAAATAAATACGCAAACGCATCTAACTGGTTTTAATGAGTGTATTTACAATTCACAGGTATGATGTCATAAGTATGACGCGTCAAGGTCGATATTATTATTGTAGCATTACTGCTTCACTGTGTGACTATATATTTTTGTGTGACTATTTATTTTATAAAATTGCAAAAGCCTTAAACTATACGTGTACCAATATAAACGCATTTTACGTATAATCTATTTAAACAGAACATTTGATGAACTTTTATAAAAAAAAAGTAAAGAAAATCGTAAGACATCTAAGTATTTGATTTTTTTTACTTCTTTACACGTATTGAAACATTAATTTGCATCTATTCATATTATAATTATTTTTACTTAATTGACCTAATTTAGCTTTGTCATATCTACAGGGCTGGATTAAGATATTTTGCGCCCCGGGGCAAACATACCTAAAATTAAGAACTATTTTTTTATAAGCATACAATTGTTCTACTATAATTTGGTATTTATCAAATGTTAATTACGTATAAATGTTAATCTACGTATGTCTGCGAATCTACATTCAGTAAGCTGAAGTTAATAAAAAACAAGTACAGAATCCAGGTTAACAAGTGAGAACGTTGACAATATTTTGTGAATTTCAGTTTCTTCCCAACCTGCTAATATAGATCCCATTAGAGAGTTGTGAAAGATTTCGCCCTACGACTTCAACGAACCAATAAATTCAAGTAGGCCTATTCATGAAATTAAGTAAAAGGCATTTCTTACTTTTTTATATGCAAAAAAGTTAATATTTTTGATGTAATAAATTTATGTTATAATCATATTGTTTGTAAGTTATTTAACGCCACTTCATCCTGTATTATAACAATAAGAAAAATATATTTTGTAATTAACCTATACCGTTTAGGTTTAGGCCCTTACAAAACTGTACAATTTGTACTTGCGGCCCTGAGAAAAATTTGATATGAACTATCTGGCTCCCTCAGAAATCCTAGTGAGGACCCCTGCTCTAAATGGTACATACATTATTTCAAAACTTTGCGCCTTTAAAATCTTGCGCCCGGGGGCAGATGCCTCCTCTGCATATCTACATGACACTCTTATTTTTCTCATGAATAAAAGTGGGGATTTGTGAACAACTCCAAAAGGGTATTAAAAAGTGCGCTGCAGTACGCATTTAACGTATAAACTTACGTTTCTTCGTCTTATGTTGATCTTACGTTAAAATTTTAGGAATGTATACCGAGTACCCATATCTGTGCGGACTCGTGACGTTTTTAGGTCTTACAGAGAACACGAAAAAAATCCTTTAGTTTAACTTGATACGTGTCGTTTTTGATTAGTAAAGGTGAAATGGATTTGAAGTAGACAATTCGTATGTGATATGCATATTGTTTTATGTCGATGTCTGGCGAATCATTTTTTTTTTTTTATTCTTCAATCGAAATATTTCATTTCAAATTATTGAATCGTAATGCGCCACTAAACAAAATTGTATACTAAATGATGGATTGCGTTTTACACAATGCAAATGTAAACGAAATTACTTTTGTCATATAATTATGCCCTATTTTTATTTGAATTCTATTACGAAATATTTTATTATAATGTAACTTAAAAGTATACATATTTTAATTGATTTAAATCTTGCCCGATGTTACATTCTATATTTTATATTAGATTTTTTGAATATATGTTAATGTTAAACAATTTTCTTACAAGAATCAAATAATAAAACCTTATTGTAATGGACATTCTTTTACACGAATACGATCCACGTCTCGGTATTTTTTCAGATGTTTTGTCGTGGAAAAAGTATTTAAATTAAAATGAGATATTTTAAGTGAATTCTAAAAAAGAGTATTATGAAACAGTTCAGAACTCAGATTATTGTAATTTAATTTAAAATTGTTTGTTCGATATGTGGTCTAAAAAAATATGACAAGTTAAAAAGTCATACAAAATATTGACAGACATACACTTAATAAATCCATTTCATTATTGCTATTTACCTTTGACGTATGTTTTTAAACAAAGACAAATGAAAAAAATCCATTTTTGAAATTGTATTGACAATAATATTGTATACAATAATGCCGGCTTATACGATTGTGATTATACGATTATGAGACGAGACTGTGCAGAAGGCAACGGGAAACCACTGCACAGTAACTTTTCCTTCCCTAGTTACAACTTCTCTTAGTTGCAAACCAACCCTCGGGTTGTAAAAAACAAAAAATACGATTATTATCGGGAAAATATTTTTATTTTTTGAATTTCACTTGCATTCTTACATCTGTTCAGTATAGGTAGATGCGTTGAAATTCGATTCATTTTTTCTTAGTGTTTCAATTTTATGTACTACCTCAGTAAAGTGGTTTATACATTATTTTACATTTAGTGTAGTATAGATAAAATGTACATATATATGTGTATATATTCACTTATTTTTTCGGTAGATTTTGTACCAAACGGGTTTACATCCTCTCAGCTTAGTAATGTCGTGTACCATCGTAAATAGGTAAATTTATGTGATATTTTTCTCGTTTGATTCGAAATAAATTTTTTTAGGAAAAGCTTCCTATATAATACGGGTTTCAATCCCACGTATTTAACCTAACGTACCTACTTTAATGATAAAAATCTTGAATATTATAATTCACATCATTTTCATTTTAGCGTTTAATGTCCTTAGCACTATAGCTAACTGAGTTAACCTGTTCAGAATCATTTTTAAATGGCACATGGTTCTTCATATGGTTAAGTTTAAAATTATGGTTCAACATTGGTTCATACTGAG
The DNA here is from genome assembly GCA_027580255.1 of Therioaphis trifolii. Classification (NCBI taxonomy): domain Eukaryota; kingdom Metazoa; phylum Arthropoda; class Insecta; order Hemiptera; family Aphididae; genus Therioaphis; species Therioaphis trifolii. The sequence continues at coordinate 126,353,396 of CM050404.1, forward strand.
GTGAAAATTTCTTGTAGGGTTTTAGGTCAGGTGCAGCAAACATTTTAAAGACCCTTATACGCCGCATAAACAACTCACTGATCCGCTTTTAGTGTATTATTAATTTAGTCTTATGAATATGATTATAATACCCGGATGTTTATGTATGTACTTGGATGTTTTTGCTAAATGATCCAAAATTAGCTAGGTCGGCTACAAGTTTGAATCTGCATATCGTGTAACCGAATGTACATTTATTTTCAATATTTTTGCGTGTTTTTAATTTCATTTATTGTTTTTATAGATGATTAAGAAAAAATGCGTTGTTTCAAATTTTTATAAATTGCGTGTTTATTATTTATGTTGTACATTTTAATGCTTTTAAAAATTTAAAAATAACTATTGTGAAAAAGAGGAATGAGAAAAAATGACTAAATGTGTTTCAATATATATTAGCCGATAAACTTCTGATGAATATAATAATGCAGTATTCGTGCATAATATAAAAAATAAAACATGTTTGTAAAAGATGTATGTATTAAAATGTTCACGTTATTAATATACTTAATTAATTGAATGTGTGTATAGTATATGAATTTATTGTTGAAATGGAAATTGATAAATAACAATCTTAGTTCAAATTACATTTTTGACCAAATTACTAACGGTCTTACGAGCATTATTCAATGTCTAGATCTTAGTCCCCGAGGGTGAAGGTCTGCGCTTAAAACAATATTGATGAAATCGCACACTGTTGAAATTAAGTTCAAACTGTTCAATGAAGTGGACATTTTTTGAATCCTTATTGAAAACCTTTTTAAAAATGCTTTGAAAAATCAGCAAAATTGTAAAAAATTTTATTTGTTTATCTGTTTTTATTTCTTATTATTTTGAACGAAGCAGATTAGCGTGCGAAACAGAGAATTTTAACCATCTTATTTTTTGTTTTTGTTGATCTCTAAAAATACTGATAACTAGCCAGACAAAATATTAATTTCAGCAAGATTTTTAGGTTTTTTTTTTATATTCTTAAAATTTGCTTAATCTACAAACATGTTTACATGCACATTAAATGTATTTCACTAATTATAGTTGCATTAATTCAGGTACAAAAATAATACACTTATTATTGAATTTAAATATTTAAAAAGTTCTTTTAGATAATAGCTTATATTTGAATGCTAATTGAATTGAATAAGATATTAATGTTGTGATAGGTCACTACAACCTAATTTTGTATAAATTATAATATTTTAAAGCCAATAATTTTGAAATGTTAACTTATTGATTTAATACGATTAAGATCTTTTGATGAAAAGCAACTACGTATAAGGTTAATGAATTTATGATATTTCTATATTAATTATGAACAATAATTTATAAACATTTCATTACGTAAATCACACGTATTGTAATTAATTACAACTTTGAAAATGAATGAAAAGTCAATAATAGAATATAAAAACTGCCGCATGATCATACGATACTACACTTGTGTTTTAATTTATCAATTTAATAATTATTATTTAACAATATCATTGTATTATATAAATTCATTTTTATTTATTAAGCTGTCTCTATTAATTCTTCAAAATGTAAACTTAATCATCTTTGCTTTATTAAAATTAAACTGTGTTAATTTCTATATTTTATACTTTTTACTTATTATTAGATTAACTTAGAATTAATATGTGGTTTGTATAAAAAATATCATGAAATCTATTTTTAGCATTTTAAGACTTATCTTGTTTAATAATTACAACTTGACATTAAAGTCTAGTTTGTCCATTGGTGTTTATCTTTGGCTACACTTAAAGAATTTAAACACTGGCATTAAATTTGACGCATATTTTTTTGGAAATTTTCCAATAATCCCAGAAAGTGTGGATTAGTGATACCGATTTCACAATTTCGGAATACTTTGCCATTACTTTAAATTGTTGATAGGTGACTTTATATTTACTATAGATTTTATCATGTTAATTAAAAATCGATGAAGGCTAAGTAACCATAGTTGTTATGCCGTATACGTTTATACACAAAAAAGTTCCATCGTAACTCGCTGTACAATCAAGTTTTAATATTCATAAGTTGCTACGCATTTTTGTTTTATTACAATATAAATGTTGAAACATTGATTTCTTCCGTCATTTTTATTTTTATTACTTAGTTTATAAAAAAAAATGCGTATATTATTTTCAGAGAAATAGAAGTTATATCGAAGTATATCTGTATATTCAAGTTTTTATCAGTTTTATATTCTAAAAAAGTCTTAAAAAATCGATTTAATATTTTATTATTGAATAATAAATACTCACTGAGGAATGCTTGTTACTGGCCAAAAACGAAATTCGATTTTTTTGTGAATTTGCATGTTAAAGGCTATTTTCTAAATATAAATTAAATTTTGTTGGCCCAGATATCTAGGTAGACCGACTAAAAAGAAAAAAACATCGTGAAATTTTTATTTAATTGGTTTTACATCAACATTATAAAAAACACTTTTGTTTATCAACAAATTGTATTGACGCTTTTTTGTGCACATTTTAATTTGTTCTAAATATATTTAAAGTATATTTCATTACAGAAACAAATCGTTTGTCTACTTTTGTTATGGAAAAAATAAATCGATTTCAAAGTTAAGCAGTAACCACGAATATATATTATATTATAATGATAGATTTAATGTTATAATGCTTTCATTATACATTATTTTTCTGGTTACTATTTATGAAGAAATTTCTAAACTTTTAAACCAATCTGTGATATTGTAAAATATTAGGTACTTTCAAATACATTTATAATGTGAGTATAGGCACATTAAATTATATAATGTTTCTTATTTATAAATACATACTAACATATATCACATACATGAAAATTATTAAATTAATAATAACATAATAAGTCATATTTTTTTATTCAATTGTGTATAATATGATATTTTACAGGTGACGCAACGATGCCGACGTCACCATTGCAAACGATGGTCCAGCTCAATGTCTACATTTTCGGGTGATGGTAGTGATCAACAGAAACAAACATCAATAAAACCGTCATATGATGAGTCAGGTAAAATGTCACTTTACTTAATGATTTTTATGATTAGACTCTCATAAAGTTCTGAGAATTTAGTTTTAAATTTTTTTCGAATATTTCATAACAGCTAGTTAGAATGAAAAAAAAAATTATGCTCCAGAATGATTATGAGATTTATGGTTTAATTGAAAAATGTCAGAATACTGTGAACATCTAATTATTCGATTAATTGATAATTAACCAACAGGTATTTTTAGTTCCTAAAAATGGTATAAAATAAACGGAGTCGGTAAATTGCGTCCCTATAAGTACGGTCATGATCATATACTATGTGAATTGCGGCCCGCGTACTTTTAAAACATACGTAAATTGCGGCCCGTGTACTTTTAAAACATACGTAAATTGCGGCCCGAGTATTTTTAAAACATACGTAAATTGCGTCCCGGGAACTTACCAAAAAAAAATGAACTTTGCTTCCTTTCAGTCTCCTATTGACTCAACCAGACACAGAACAAGAAACCACCATGATGTTGAATTACTTGAATTGCACTTTATAGTTTATAGTTTATAATCGAAAAATTGTGTTTCAATCCGAATCCATATAAAAAGATAACTGATATATAAAACAACATTTTTATAATACATCTTTGGTTTCAATCACAGAAAAATTATATTTCATGGAATAATATATAAAGTCATGGATTAATCAATCATATTTTGCCCTGTTCGCATATGGATTCTAGACTTCAATTTTATTCGTTGATTCGGCTATCTAGTTGTTTTATATATCTGTGGTTGCTCTACAGTTTACAGTATTTTTTTTCAATCTAATAAAAATGGACGTTATGAAAAGTGAAAGGAATAAAACGTTGAAAATAGCTGATGGTTTCAAATTTCGTTTTCATAAATTTCTAAACAATGATATTCAACGTTGGTGTTGCACAGTTAAAACGTGTAAGTATTTTTTGAAATTTGATGATAATAATATTTGTATAGATAGTTTTAAGTCTGTTATAGTTATAGTCCTAAGTCTGAAAAATGGGAAGGAAAATATTGGTTTTGTGGAAAAAAGGCTTAGACGTAATTTACATATTAATAAGAAATAGTTAGATAGGCATATGTACAAAAATATACCCGGGCCGCAATTTACGTATATTATATAAAATATACCCGGGCCGCAATTTACGTATGTATAAAATATAACCGGGCCGCAATTTACATAAAAAATTTGAAATGGGACGCAATTTACAGAGACCCAAAATAAAGGTATTTTAACAATTATATTGATGTTATAAATTAATCATATTAATAGGTAGTATAAAACTATATAATTCGTATATTTATTTACTAAGTTCTAGTTTACCATTGTATTTTTCAACTATAGATGGTATTTTGTAAACACAAAATTATAGTGCCTTAAATATTATTAATTTAATATTTTCCTTAAGCTATTGGATTTTAAATTAATTTGAAACGGAAATATCAACATATAAGGTATTTTCCTATTTACATCTATTTAATTTCATACAAAATAAAAATATTTAATTTATTTAATGATTTGTATGTTTTAAGTGTTTTATACAGTTAAAAAATGTTATTTTATATGAAAATATAATAATTATATACAGAATTATAATTTATAAATATGTATTAATTTATTTAACTCACTGTATTTTCCATTTTTTCTTTACATAAAATGCATATTTTATTCGTCTAGTTTTTAACTTCCTTGTATTTGCATTATTATCACTTATGGTAATTCAAAAATGGAAGTGTGACATTTCTACGTTTGAACTTTACAGTGTCACCCTACAAGTGCTATCTTAGTATAGTTTTCACATAAAATATCATCAGTTCGGAAGCTCAATCTTAAATCGTTTAACGTTTATTGAATTTTAAAAATAACAAAATAGTTTGAAAAAAATAGTTGAAAACACAAAGTTTGTCTTTACTTTTAATTGTACGTTTAGAAATTTGGTAATAATATAACGATATAAATATTGTTTATCCATATTTTATTTAAATAAAAAGTCAATGATATAACTCATACAAGAATATATTAATATCTGGTTTGATGTTGCATTAAAGTGAAAGGAGTGCCAATATTGATAGGCTTCTCTGAACGTAATTTCGTGTTATTTTTGTTTTAATTAGTTGGTACAACAACTAATTATAATGTGTAAATAAGTTTAAATTGTATGGTTATTTGTTCTTAATAGGAAAAAAAATAAGGTAAAATATCAAAATTAAATGTCAATAAGATGTTTCGTTTGTTAACAATAAAATAAGTTTTGAAAGAACATTGTCATTGAAGTTAAAGATCATAAAATTAAAAGCATTACTTAAGTTGTGTATCATTGTATGAGTAGTAACGAGAATATTTAATAATATATATTTATGTATTAGGTACCTATGTCTACTTATTTGATTAGGGTACAAATCTAAATAGCACACAAACACACACACACACACACACACACACACACACACACACACACACACACACACACATACACTTATTATAATTTACTTTGATAAACTAACTCTAAGAGCACGCAATTTGGTCATAATATAATATATAATTCATTTGTTTCAATCATGAATGTTAACTTTTTGCATATGATTAAATATTTGTTTGTTATACAATGTACTTAGATATGAAGCACATAAAAATCATTGTCGATGTGTAAACATATTTTCCCATGACATAATATACTTCGTATACTCACTAAATAAATTATTTACGAAACTTATGATTCGTACATTTAAAGCGTTGATCATAGTAATTCAATTCTGATATATAAATTAATGTAAAATATGTTTTAAAAATATTTTTCTTTTTAACTTGAAAGTTATTTTAACGGAATATTATTCGAAACGAGAAATAAATTTATTTTTTTAGATTTTATTTATTTTTTGTTCGTCAAAGTGAAAATTAGCGATACATTTATTGAACTAATACAAATATGTTAAATTTACCATACAGGCCTTAATAATTGTATTTCTGGAGAAACTGTGAAGGGACCTTAGTAATTAACTAATTGTGTATTTGATGTATTAATTTCAATACTTTGTTCAAAACAATAATTATTGTAGTAACTGAATCAGTTTCTCTGCTATTGTTAAATTGTATTTTAGACGAAACCCATTTATTGATATTCTGAGACACAGACTAATTTAATAATATAATAATACATTTATATATATATTTATTTATTTAAATACTAAACGTATTTATCGTATTGTATTTATGTATTGTTGTTGAGTAAAAATGTAAAGAGTATAGTACAATTTATCAGTGAAATCAACAATTTGTTAATTACAAAATATAAATAAATCTATCTTCGGTCAAATCGTATCTGTGCCTGAATTGAAGACTTGTTAAAAATTCTGGTAGATTAATATATATCACATAATATATAATACATATCACAAGTTTATTATAATATTTTTCGACCATTATGATTTAAAATATTGAAAATTGATAGTTATTTATTTGTGTTTTATTGATGATAACTTTTGATTATTTTTTTATTAGCATCATAAATCATATATTTGGTATGATAGATGATTGATAATCTGTTAAATTTTTTAACTTAAATACTTATTTGATAGTCAAAAAAATCAATATTTATCATATGAATACCACATTGATATGTTATTTGTGTGTTAATACGTAGAGTGAGATAAATCATGAAAAACAAATTGATCGAACAACATCTAAATTTATATTTTATCATCATTAATGAGTGTCTAATATAGATTGCAAGCCAAGTTTATGAGTGGAACTTTAACTACCAAAGTTTATCGTGATTAAATTTTATAAGTATCCTAATGCATCAAAACATTTTTAATCTAAATAATAGGTATAGGTGATGAGTTATGACTAATGATAGTTTTTTTTATTTTTTATTATTAGCTTCTAAAACTAATGATAGTTAAACATTAAATTTTTCTGTTATATATTGTTTAATTTTCACTTGGAATTGAAGACTTTTCTCGCTGTGACACCTTGAAATAAACAAACAAATAAACATAATTATTTTTTCAGATATTATTCATTGTGCTCATATTTTAGTATTTATAACTTTTATGTTCAATTAAATTATTTCTGAAATCATTAAGATGCACACAAAGGTTTGGTAAGATTTCTTAATGGACACTATGTTCTAATGTATCTAATAACTAAATTATTTATAAATAGATACTTAAATAAGAATAATGTTATAGAGTTGTTGATTGTATGTAGTAATAATGTATAATATTTACAAAAATATTGTTGATACAAAGTGTGTAAATATTATTAAATACTACATATACAGTCTCGTTTGGTTATAATGGTAAAGCATCCTTTACTATACAAGTAAAGACTATTAAAATGTGTTGACCTTTTTAAGTATTTGATAGTTAAGGGCTCTAAAAGATTTAATCACTTACCCATGTTCAAGAATGTTTTACATACTTTCACGTATAACTATTTGAGAAAACCTATATACATTTAATATGAATTTTACTATGTTATATTATTATTTATTAGATGATACAATTAAATATAACGATTTTGTAAAGTTTATTACTATATTATAATATAGGTACGTATGTCACTTATAAAATATTCACGTCAATATTTTGGTGGCTTTAGAAATCTTTTTGACCCCATTCACTGTACACGGAGTCTTTTTGCTAACAACAATTATTTGTTAGGAGTGTAGAACAGCTGTGAATAATAAATGAACCTAGAGTGAGTTATAATTACGAGCTGTGTTAAAATATATGATTAATAAAATAGAACTCACTCGGGAAACAATGAACTACCGAAATTCCTCTCAAAATTCTTATCTGCAGATTTTCCCCTCCGAGGGCAATATACCCTGTTGAAATAAATCTACTTGTTTCACCTTTTAAGGGGACTGTCGTTTAAAATAAAGAAATATTATCATTAGAAAAAAAAAAGTATTACACTTTTTAACAAACATCTTAGTACGAATTTTATATTTTATGTTGAACATTTAAATAATATCTCAAAGGTTTTTATCTAAGTGACGATATTTTAGGTATACTATTGTTTTACGGCTTCACCGTTTAGCTTTAATTTTGACTAATATATTGGAATTTTGATAATCATCTATCTATAAATGTTTAAGCATTTTAACTAAGTGTTTTTAAAAAAATTTGTAATGGTAGTGTTTACTTAATGTAGCCTATGTAATTTTGATTTTTAAAGTCAGAATTAATATGTTAAAATACATGCATTATTTTATTGTAAATATTTATACATTAGCAAATATGAGTATAATATACTATAGTATTATATAATATTTAATGTGGTCGTAAACGAAAATGTTTCCTCATATCTTATACATCATATGCATCGAATTTTATCTATTTCAATTTAGGGAATTAGTGTAAATAAAGAAATGAGAAAACTTAAAGTATTATTTAAAACAGTAAAAATCTTAAAATAAACATTTTATAGTTAATTATTATGTATACTGTATAGTGAGCATAAACAAAGAATCTATACATGATTTGGCAATATGAATTTATTGAAAAACACAACTATTAATTATATAAAGTATAAGTGCTTTATAGAGTTAATATAAGTTTACTTAATTAATATTGGCAACAACAATGTTTTACATGGATTTAAACAAATAATAATAATCATATAGTATATAAGGATTTCAACCTTTTAAGATGAAATATTTTCAACCATTTTTGGCCTTAATAAAAATTTAAATATTTAATTATTTTTTTCTTCTAATACTTCAAATTCTTCAAATTCCATATCAAACACTGGTACGTTGCTCATTTTTTTCCTAATTACTATTAAAGCCTTCCATGACATTTCATCCGATGACGCGCTCGAAAACTTTGACGAATTTTCATCTGTTGTTATTGGACTTGTGCCTCGTCGTTCTTCATCTTCATCTTCTTCTTGTATAGCTTCCACTTGTTTTTCATTTCGTTTTGGTTCTTCCATCAATTCAATTCTACTTCCACAGCTATTACTTTTCACTAGTCTGAGCTTTACGTTTTCTTCTTTTTGGTGTCTAATTTCATCCATAATCGTCATTGTCATTGGACTACATACCACTCCTCTACTGCTCGATATGACCTTTCCGCCATAATAAGTAACGCTCGTACCGAATTTCCGGATCTTATTTAATATTTCAGCTGACACCGGTCTCCCTATTATTTCAACAGTTGTCTTATCTGTCAAGTAGTCTTCGTCGTCGCTACTATATCCGTCAGCTCTGATATTGGTTTCGGACGATTCCGTGTCAAAGCTCGCCTCACTGCCGACTCCAGACGACACGCTCCCACTATCCGTCCACCTGTTATGTAAACTTGTTCCCATATCGACAGAAACGCATTTTTTAAGCTTCGGCTTGTATGTTTCCGGGACGATTCTTATCTCCTGTGTTGGCCTTGGACCGGTCTTAGGATTTTGATTGTTCATACTCGGCGGTAATGGAATTTTCAGTTCTTTTTGGAATAACTGTCTTGTACTCAACACTTTGTCGGGGTCTGGTAGCTCATTATCGTTGAGTTTTTTGTTCGGCTTCAGAGGATGGTAATAAAAGTGTTTTTTCAATGTTTCGGTGTGTGATTTATTTTCTTTGGGGATAAGGAAGTCCATTGATTTAGGTCTTTCGAGGTTTTTCGGTTCTTCAATGCTCGCGCACAAATCAGATTGGGATTTATATTTAATATTAGTATTTGATTTTTTAGTTTCTTTTCCGAAAGTTAAATTTACAGAGCTACTATACTTTTCTGATGGCGTCGTTTTAACCACCACTGGTTTTTGTTTGATATTGTCGTCGAATAAGTGGTCTTCCGATGTAGCTTTAATTAGTTTTTGTGGCTTATTTAGTATTATTATTTCTGCAGGTTCTTCTTGTAGATTAAATAAGCTTCTGGATCGAGTCACGACTTCCTTGTGGACTTGTTGATTTCCTGGTTCATATGTCAATTGCTCCTCTTGGTACGTTTTCCAAGTAGAAGATGTCGGCATATTGTACATGAGACGTTTTTCATTTACTCTTTTCACTATTTCAGTTGATTTGAACGTTTCTTCAATTACCTTAGCATGGTCTTCAGTATCGACGTCGTAATTTCTCGCTTCTGTGATGTCGTCTCCTATTGTAGTTTGTAATGTTACTTCGTGTTTCGTAGCATTTTCATCTAAGCATTGAAATCCAGCGATTTTTAATGTTTCTACTTCAGAACAACAAGTAGCATATGCACTTTGATTAGACTCGGTACTACTTTCATTGGTGTCAGTTGATTCTTGATTTGTTTTCGTATCTGAAGTTACCATATCGCGGTAACTTTTTCCGAAAGGTCTTGTAGTTGAATTATAAATTTCATATCGACTTGTACATCGATTGCCTTGACCGACTCGATTGAAGCGTTTTGTTGATGGAGCTGCATTCTGTAACATAATTTTGTAAACTTAATAAATAAATATTAACTTTTGAACAATAAGTACAAAATATGCATATAAATTAATCATTGATTGAATTATTAACTACGCATTTTTAACTTTTTGCTTTTCATCTTTAACTTTATATTAACATCTTTAATATCATATTTTGACAGTGTAATATGACTTCAAAACGATTGCCATTGACTAGTTTAAAATGAATCAAATTGCATTATGTTTTTGTAAATTCTAATAGAAGAATGATAAAAATTGAACTTTGTATTTCAAAGTATCGTGCTTTTGATCTTTGAAAAAACTTGTTTTCACGTTTTATGAGTAAAAACTGAAATTTTATTCAAGAAACGGTCCCCTCGTGGTATTCATGGCAAAAATGTTTGCATTATTTATAAGTTGACGTGGTTCCACGGATTTCTTTTTCACTTTATTAACGGTTCTTGATGTAGGTGTGATACGTTCAAAGAATTTTCCATTAGAACCGAATACAAATATTCTATTAGGTGACTAGTTAGTGTAAGTTGACCAAAATATTAAGTTCGATTTTATGTTTAAGTATAATTTTTGAATCAAAGAAGTCATATGCAAATTATTTCAATAAACATGAATAAAACAATTGACAAAATTCAAAATAAATTACAATTTAAAAAAGGATCTTAAAATTATTTTAGTAAAGTCAACTTAATTTCAACTTTTATTAAATCAGTTTGTATATTACCTCATTTGGAATGAATTGTCTGGGCTTTGGTCGGGACGCTGATGCTGACCGAGCCCTAGGTCTCGGAATTGCATCCATATTTTGTTTTTTTGTTTCGTTTTCTAGTTCTTTCAGCATTCGACTAAAATCAATAAGTTTATAGTAGATCAAGTAATAAAATTACACAATAAAAATAAACTAAAAATATCATTGATATCTCTTTTCTTTATTTTAATCATACCTAACACATGAATATTTTGAATTAGTTTCAATAGATATTTTTCTCATCATAAAATCGCAATAATTTTGTGTAATATTTTATGATAAGGAAAAATGAACTGCGAACATTTACGTCGGCGTAATGTACTCCCACACTTCAAATAATCATAGACATTTAATCAGACCGATTAGATTATATATCGGTTTATCACGTTAGGTTGGGTAAAATCAATACGATTTTTATTCGTTACCATATCGTAGTCAGTAAACGGGGATTCGTTATCGAGGAATTTTCAAAAACACCGATCATTTGATCTTACGGGAAAGCTTTACGTAGTAACCCTGATTTGAGCTCTTGTGATTTTTTATTCTTGCGGTACCTTAAAGCTGAAGTTATTAAACATCCTCTTTGAACCTTAGAAGAACTAAAGGAGACCATTCGTGAAAATATCGTTGAAATTCCACACGATATGCTGGCGATATTAATGGAAAACTTTTTGAATGGTTCCATTTGAACGTATCTCGTCAAGCCAGCGTGAAAAATAGTTATTAAAAACCTTGTACATAAAGTATGTGTAACACAAATTTTCATATCATGTACTTTTTTTTTTTTTTTTAATTCATCTTCGAAATGTGAGAGTCCATTATGCCGCACCCTGTACAAATGGTCGTATTCACAAACGTCTGACCGTCGTAAAATCAGATTTGTTTAAATAACACTATGAAAATAGTAAATAGTTTTTAAAACAAAATTTATGGTGTTTTACTATATATTATTTTATTTGTGGAATCTATGGTATTTCATTTATACTAGAACGGGAATTTCAGTGTTTATTAGGACGATCGGGACCGAAATTGCAAACCGGTGACGTGACATGTCCCGGTGTACGGGGATGTATGGCAACTCTATTTTAGATGAAATTTCGTATGGTATCATTGGTATCTACTATTAATTTATAATTTAAAGAAAATTAAAAACATTATTAATCATGTAATAATATGGTAAAATTTATGTATTCAATAGGTACTTGATATTATCGAAAATTATAACTGTATACTCTATATTTTATATAGTGCCTACTTAAAAATAAGCTGATATTAAATTAATACGCGAAAAAAAATTTTTTTTAATGAATTTTAGTATATAAATGATTACTCAAAGACACAAATATGTAATGAGTGCTTATATAGATACAATACAATTTTTGACAAAGTATTTAAGTTTTAAACTAATACTTTAGCCGTATATATTATTTATTCCGGCCTAGTTACTTTTTTTTATAAGTTATGACTATCTATAAAAGCTTGAAACTTGTTGCCCAAAATATGCACACATTCAATTAGTATTGAAATTATAATATTTTTTTTGTTTACTGAAATGTAAGTTATTTAAAATCCAAAAATATGTGTACGATATAATTTAATTTTTACTTTTTTTAAACATGAGTTTTATTCAACTGCATTATTTCAAATTTTTTCCTTTAAAATTTCATCACAATTACACACACAAAAAAAAATATATATAGGTATATAATCATTATTTAACTATTTAGCGAATTTTGAATTTTAAACAAATTATATGATATACGAAAATTCACCATAATTTTTTTTGGACGTTCTTATAATTCTTACCTAATGTAGACTCACACACAAAAATAAAAATGACTCGTATGTAGTCGATTAAATAATTCATCGATACAATTGGATTTTTCATTTACAAGTAAATTTAATATTTTATGCGATGACTAAACTATTATTTTTTTAAGTACGTTAAATGCTTATTTACACGCTAAAATTGGTTATTATTTAGGTACGTTGTTATTTCAAAGTATGACAAAATGTACAAAAATATGAGAAACAAAAATTCATAATTTAGTTAATTATTTCAAATGTAACATTTATACCTTATTTACAATACACGACTAGGTACAACAATTATAAAATAGCGGGCAAAGCACAAAGTCCTCAGTAAAGTTATGACATATTCATTGAATACAGTGATGAAATGTCATTTGGTAAATAAGATAGTGAAATGTAGCAAAATAATTAATGAAATGGCCACAAAGTTTTAATTTTTTTGTTTCAATGGTTTTAAGAAATTGTAACATCAATTTATGTTACTAGGTAAGTCTTAATTAATCTGATTGAGTACTTAGCTGTGCCATTATAATAGATTGCCTTTTAAGTAAATATTATTAGTTATTACTTATTACCATATCATATTCAAAAAATTTAACTAAATAATAATACAAAAAAAAATTAAAATAAATAAAATACTTTGTTGACTAGTTTAAATTGTAGTTCACTGTGTAAATATTATATTAAGTTGTCGATATAATGTATACATTGTCAAGTTAAAGTTATTGTTTGTGCGACTTTTGTATTTGAGATTATAGTCTTAAACTATTTTATGGTTTCATTAATTTACATCATTTAGGTAATTTTGCAATTTTAGAATTCAAATAGTAGATTTTAAGATTTTGAGTGAAGCGAAGGGTTTCGGTATATTAGTATATTGGTTTTACAATGATGTTTATTTTTATTGTATTCCTTTTTTTCTGTGAACACTATTTTATTCAGTTAGAGTGATTCAAAAGTTTTATTCAGCAACTCTAATCGATTGGAAATCGCATGTAGATTGTACTTTTAAAGAGGTAATTTTTTTCTATTCTCAATAGTTTTTCCAGACATTGAAAATTTAATATAGTCATACTCTTATACTTTTTTTTTATTATTAAAATAGAAAAATTTACAATCTGTAACATACGTACAATAAGTAAATAGGCTAAAAATAGAATAGTATTTACATCTCATGACTAATATGAGGAGGGAGGCTGTCCAGTGACAGAACCCTCAGGTCTCTTATACTTAACTAACAATACTGAACAAATTTCTAAACTCGTGATTCAGGAATCGAGATTTTTTTTTTTATAAGCGATTAAATCAATTATTTTACGATTTTTACGAATTTGACTATTTGTATCCCAATTTTCATCTTACGATATTTATTTGAAAAATTGGCCCATCCAATAATAATGAAACTTTGGATACAGATAAAAAAAAAGTTTTAAATCTTTTGGTAACGAAGAATTTCTCATTTATCAAGCAAGAAAACTTCAAACAGATTTGATAAAAACATACCAAGAATTTACTAATAATGGTTAAATACATAAACGGTATATTTTTATTTATACTGAAACTTTGTTCAGATTCGTTTAACTTCAGAAATGATCTATTATTTCTTTAAAGTTCAATACAGTCATCCTTATTATCTTGTCTAAGGATCGAAGAATACCCAATGACGCGAAGTACGTACTTTCTTAATACTTATATGTGCAAATAATTAATTCATACTTACATAATATAAAGTCATAAATTATTATTAGATATATTATTACATTTTATAGATCATTCATTAAAGTAAATTAACTAATTTTAATTTTTTTGAATTGATACTAAGTATAACATTTTAAATATGTTTTATGAAAAAAAAGTCATATTATTTAATCGAATTAGTGTTGTTTGGTATATGTATTCAATTAAATGTATGTTGTAAATATTAATAGGCTCAAAATTATTTTCTTATCTTTAATAATTAAGCGCCCGGAAATCAGGAAAGTTATTACTAACCTAAATATGACTTTTTTATTTTTCTGACAATCACTGTATAGTGCTCATGTTGTTGAATATATAATAACTTGGCAAAGTATGTAGCTTCTGCTTAATCACACTCATTTTAA
Organism: Therioaphis trifolii; assembly: GCA_027580255.1. Lineage (NCBI taxonomy): Eukaryota > Metazoa > Arthropoda > Insecta > Hemiptera > Aphididae > Therioaphis > Therioaphis trifolii. Next base: position 126,368,514 of record CM050404.1, read on the forward strand.
TGTGAAATTTACCTGAGTATCATTTTTCTTCTTTTGACTAGTACATTGCAAACGACATTAGAATTAGATTAATGTAAAGCTACATACATTTATGTCGAGTTGTGAAATTTATAAATACACAATAAACTTAAGGACTATAAAATATCATTAAATTTTCGTAGATGTTTACTAAACATTGTTTTTACAAGATTTGATTTTGTATTTTAAATTTCTCTATAAGTGCTTTGGTTTATTATAAAAATATTCTTCTAAAAAACTTAATACTGTGCATAATCCTGGTCTTGTGATATTTCTGTAATGTTTCATGATTTTTTTTTTCTTTATACGTTTGTCTTTTATCGTCATCAACAATCATTATTTTCCAGATGGTTATTTAAAATATTTGTTTTTTTTTTTCTAAACAAAATTTAAGTTATCATTATTCTATTTTCACACTAAGTTCAATAATATAGATTTTCCCCCAGTAATATAATTATATTTTGATACAGTAATTAATGAGAATAGCATTTATGAATATTTTAAAGATAAAAATATTATAAGCTAAAAATCATCTATATTTTAAAAGTATATCAAGTGTCACTAGTGACACTTAGTGCCAGCGAATAACAAATAGTATTTTTATTACATAATTTGTCACTTTTTTTGTAACCCTACTATATTTGCTTATATTTTACTAAACCATAGACTATCCATTAATCATAAACTGGTAGTTTATTTTCCTGACAGAAAAAAAATCATTCATCAACCAAAACCTCGCCAAAAGTTCTGGATAAAACGGTTAATACTTACGTAAACTATTCATTACCTTATAGTTAGGAGTGGTGGTGTCCTATAAGGTGTCTTCAATCTCACTCTAGGTATCAATTCTCGGTCTAGCTTTCTGTTTTGATCCCAACAGAATCGATGAAAGAACTGTTCATTTTCATCGTCTGTTTTAGTCAAAAAGCCCTCTGGGTCGCTTTGTATTTGACTGTAAAAATAAAAACATTTATAACTGTAAACATTTATTGTAAATTTTTCTGGTGGACGTTTATGCTTTTTACATTAATTATTGTAAATGACGAATTTTTAAGTAAATAGATACTCTTCGTAACGTAGTTATAAAATTTATAAAATATTCGATTATATTTTATTTCATAAATTTTGAAACAATCATTATTTGCGTTCTCCAATTAACACTCAACAGTCAATCGACATTTTTCATCGATCGTATTGATTTTTATTATGGAAATTAAAAAAATCGTTGTATTGATTATTAGTTTATTCGTGTCAGTGTTGAAAAGAATATTTGAGAATTTATAATATAGTTTTTAAAATATTTATTGTTACTCAATAGAGAGTTCATTTTTAAAACTATAATGTTTATATGTGATGTATCCCAAAGAAGAAAATCATACATATTTTATCGATACAGCGGATCTCATATCTATTTTAATACGTGATACATGATATAGTGAACGTGACTAGTTCTTCTTAAACTTTATGGAAAAATGTCAAATACTTTTTATAGGGAGTAGTACTTTTAATGATTATTTACTTAGGGATTTTTTTCTTTTAATAATAAATAATTCTAATAAGTAATATGTTATATATCCGTATCTCGATCAATTTTGTGAATATATTAAAAAACTAGATACAAAGACTGAGCGTTATAGACATATTAACATATATACATATAGACATATATATATATATATATATATATATATATATATATATATGCTTTACTTTCCTCGCTTCGGCACAATATTGGTGCTACCTAAAATTGTGGTTTTTAAAGTGGCCTAAAATATTGATGTAACATTGCAGATAAGTTTTGAGTTAGGTTTGATATTTATTTAATATTTTTAAATATGGACATGATATATTATGATATTTCTTCACCTTTTTTAAAATAATTTATTTAGTATCACATAAAAAACTATTATCCAAGAATAATAATTATATAGGTACAATAATAAGCGTTAACAACTGATTTTATTATTGTGTAATTGAAAAATAGCTATACTAGCAATTTAATTTCATTGTTTAATATTAAATAGAAAATATGAGGAATTGTAAAACTTATGATTTTATAAGTATTCAAACCCAAGTGTTCTAAAATAATACATTTCAATAATGTCATAACATTAATAAGCCATTAAGATAATTTTATGATAAACATTAAATATTTTTAACAGTTTTTTTTTCAAGTTGATCGAAATTGATCAAATTGTTTATTTCTACTTCAATTTATATAATCGTATTTTAATTGTATACTTGGTGTACTTGCATAATTAATTGAAAACTTTCTTCTAGTGTTCTCTTTTTAGTTTTCGTAGTCGCGTAAAACTCTGAAAGAGTTTATAAAAAGTAACTCCAATACTTTTCTTGAACTAGTGTTAACTGTAATTTTGATGAAAAATTTATTCGTTACTTAGCATTTTATCTTCCCATTAAGTATCTTTAGTATTTACTCTGCGTGTGCTTTATTCGTATGCGTATGGTGTGAGTATATAGATGGACAAATTATTAGATGAGGAATACTATTAAAATAATTGTTTTAAACAAAAATAAATGGTGGTAATGACGCGTGAACTACAAACATATATATATATAATACCGGGAAAATATAACTTTTAAATTCTAAAAGATATTATTATTTTTGTTTTATTACGACTACCATCGGTAACTACAATCAGTGTGACACGGTAAAGTGTTCTCTAAGCGCCTTATTGTAGGCAACTTATTACACTTGACCATCTATACTGAGTAGGGTTCAATGCCTAAACATTAAAACCTTATATGATTTAGTTTTATGTGTTTTGGCAAGCACTATATATAATAGTTATGTACATGTTTATACGTTCTTATATTAGTTCATTAGTGTAATTTTTGTATTGTATATGAAATTGAAATACATGGTACTGTCTGAACTGACAGGATATTATTATTGTTATTATTATTTTTTTTTTTTTTGGTTAAACGTATAACTTTTTTAAAACGGTGTAATTTCCCTTTTCCAAAATCAAATGATAAAATTAAAAATAATATGATTTAAATTTAATCATGTATACAATTCTTATTCACATATACTAAAAACAATACATGGCGCATAAATTAGTGAAGAATGTTTTAATTTAAATTTAATGAACTTTTTTTTTTTTTTTTAATCTTTTAGATTTATATATTTTTGATTTGTCTAAATAATTTGATGTTTTATATCACGAAATGAATTATGCATTATGTATATACGGATATAGTGTACGAAACGTCGAAACAATTAAACTGATAGAAATCAAACCGACGTCAAAATTCGCAGATTACATTAAAATATACATACAATACAATAGAAACAAGGACACATAGTAATTCTCTTTCATCTGTTAAACCTATAGATACACTATAACTATTTTACATTAGTCGTTAAAAAAAGTTACGTTTCCCCTCCCTTGTGTTCGTATTTTTAAAATATTCTTCGTTTTGAGGAAAATCATATAATCTTATTCCTATGTATGTAAGCACGTTACTGTGATTATGTTGTGCTCTGTACACGTCCACTGGAGACACGTTTTCCTTTTGAAGTAGACAAAATTATAATTATGATTCAACTATATCATATAGTGTGTAGTACTTTGAAAGTTTGTATGACTTCGTATTATAAATTCAGGTTGAAAACCGGGGTAATAACAATGAACATTAAAGTAATAAACGTTAAGTCATAAAAAAATACTGATGGATATTGTTGATAACATAATAATTTTTATGTTTGTGTTGGTCTTAGGTATATACTTGCGTGAATAATATAAAATAGCAATGTTATTATATATTATGTGGGCAATATTTTTATTATTTAATCCTTAGTCTGGCACAAATAACCATTAATTTTACACATTTTGAATCTTGTAAAATATATAGATTTTATTGTTCAAGTTATGGTGTTTGTATTATTTAAGTGTCAATTTTATGACATATAGACGTTATAGACATAGTAATCTATTGTAACAATAAATTTATATGGTTTTCGTACATCTAATAGTTGTATAATTGTATTAGTTGTGTTTATTAAAATATATATATATATATATACATATAAATATATATATTTGATTCAATTAAAATTTTGTTCATGCGCATTTAAGTAAGTATAATATGTGATTTTTATTTAGGATCAAAAATAATAAGTATAATTTCTTGTTGTATGATTAACACAAATAGTATTCGAATATTTCGAAAGTATATAGCTGTTTTCTGTTTAAAAAAAAAACTTCGAGTTAAATCTAATTTTTCTTTATATTGACTTTTTTGTTTACAACTGTTAACTTATTCGATGAATTGTATTTAAATACTCAACAAATATTTAACAATCGTCTATTGAAATTATTGAACTGTGTAAATGTCTTATTTTTATTAATTAAATTTGACTTAATTTATTTAACTAAGCCATTTGAACCCTCCCTGAAATCATTATTATGAATACCTCACTGAATATTTTTCATATTTATTTTTATATAGGAGCATATGAAACGTCTAATTTCAAATAAGTACCCTGGGCTGTAAAAATCAAAGTTAATTTTTTAGTTTTTAAATAAAGCGTGTTTGTACTCAAATATATACGGTCATGTTATTTCTTGCAAGTTGCAAATACATACAAGAAAAATACAAAATATGTTCAAATACCTATACTTAAATTTCACTAAAATTGTTTTTCAAATTTATTTTACTTCATGTATTCCTAACGAGTTGTAGGCTACGGTTTTGTTCAGAATTATAAAAATAGTGTTTAATTTTGAATTTATTGAACGTTATATATATATAGCTGTATCTATAACTATATTTAGGTTAAATCTACCTACATGTATCTACCTCTCTCTACCTTTACCGGGATTATACTTATTATTTCGAAAAAGACCCCTTAAATATGATTTGAAAAATGGGCTTGTGTATATACCTATCTAATGTATAATATTATGATAGTACGTATAATAATAATTACGTTTCGCCTTCTCCAATGTTTAGAGGTTCTTTAAAAAAGGGATTTTCTGGGTTCAGTTTAAATTACTTCTACCCGATCGAGGTTCTATCTGTTATGGCTTTTATGTTTATAGAACCGTTTTAAAGTTTTATCTCAACCCATTTTACATAAATTTGCAATGTATTTTAATTGGAATTTTAAAAATATATTCCTTAAAAAAAAAACCTAGACAAACAGTTACAGATCATTTAATAATAAAAAATAATAATAAAATGATATAAATGATATAATATTTTATGTACTCCTAATTATAGAACATATTGCGGATAAACATTGATAGCCCCTATTTGAAATATTACTTTCAAAATATCCAGAATAAGTTTATACCTTAATGTGTTTCAAACTTTGTCGACAAGCATATTTTGTTGTGTTCATGTATGATGTCAACTGGGTAAATATAATTTTTAAAGGATTACACCAACCTTTTATACACAAACATTAATAACCAGTTATCGTTAAATTGATTGAAATAAATTACAATTTTATTTCTTTTTAAAATTTGAATATCTTTTTAACTTGATTATATTATTTACTTTAAGCTCGATGTGAAAGTATTTTTTTTTTCATTTTAAGCCAATATCCCAAAATTGTGCCAAAGTCATTTGGTTTTCTTCATGGGTACCTATTTGTTATCGCGTTGGAAACAGTCCAAGTTTAGTTTTACTTGTTATTGTTTGAATAATAAAATCGAAAAAAATATAAAAAGTAATGACTTTTCGCCTTTAATATATCTTTGAACACGATTATATCTTATTAAATAAAATATTGTATTAAATAAATTTACAAATATCAGGGGTACCTGCAATAACGCAGTTCTTAAAATACATGTTTGATTAATTTTACGAGAAGGTAGTTTATTATACATTTATATATTTAGTAATATTGTAATTTGTTTTTCTTGTTGTACGTTTTTAGTCAGGTACACAGTGTTTCCGGAGAAAATATTTTTATTAAAACGATTGTGCACATAACTATAAAAATTTGAATCATTTCACCATATTAAATTAGATCGTTGTGGGACCCTCTGTTTATGTAAATGATCGTATAATGGTGGGACATATATTAGCTTGTCACGGATGTGTATGAAAACAGTTTATTGTCACTGACATGAAACTTTTTGTGTTGATTTACAGTTAAATTAAAAATTCTCAACACGCCAGGTGAGTTGGGACTTGTGTTGAGGCACTATAATTTCGGACCCGGCTAAAGCCGCAATATCCATAAAATGTAACTGGTAGGTATTCATGCTAAAATACTACGGAAAATGACCGTAGGTAAAATGAACAATTCCCAAAAACAATGTTATCTCTATTACACGGTTTGTACCAAACTAAATTAAAATATCGTTTTATTCAATTTTAATAAGATTTCTCGATTGTTTTGACTGTGTATTTATTCCATAGCTTTCTTTGATTTGCAAAAAAATTATTCAATCGTATCAGTTCATAAAGAAACACCCTTTCATTTGGGAAAATAATGTTTTTTAGCCACAAAAAAAGTGTTAATTTATTTTTGTAGTAATAGGTTCATCAAGAAATATCGTTTATTTCGTTACATATTTTAAGTTTTAAATTTTTATATATGGACTTTTGTAACGTTTCAGTAGTTTGATGCATAATACCTACCTAATTTTTAACTTCTAAGAATTCTAAAAACTCATGATTTTAACTAAGAATTTAGACTTGGATTTTTAATAAATTACTCGTACTGTATTTGATTGCAGATATATTATATGGGTGATACGATAAAACATAATATGTGATTAGAAAATATAGATATCGGCTGAAAATGTATGTTTATATGATACCTAATACCACTTTTTAAATTTTAATTGTTTTAACATTTTAAAGTTGGTCTTATAGGTATGAATGATAAGCTATAAACTATTTGACTTTATATAACTTATATAGGTACCTAGATAAATTGTATTTAAAAAAAAGTCAATAAAATAATTTTTTTCCATATTAAAGTTTCTATTCGAAGGCCACACGCTCACGCATAACATTAATATGTATACATTTCATGATTTGATATAGATATTAAAATATTGCATATGTTTTTATATACATTATTTTGTTTGCAATAGGCTTTTTCGTTAAATACACAAATTTTTGAACCAATCCACACAGAGCAGTCGTGGCCGAGCGGTTAAGGCGTCTGACTAGAAATCAGATTCCCTCTGGGAGCGTAGGTTCGAATCCTACCGACTGCGAGAGAATTTTTTTGTGTTTTTTTCACCGAAACTTTTCAATGTTTCTTTTTACAAGTCGAATAAAATCGATCAGCGTGCGAACCTACCGCGAATATCATTTGCCGAAAGACACGGAAAACGCATTTTTCCAAAACTTTTAGTGACCACTAATATACATGCGGGTAGTAATGCTGTGCTGATCACGGCCACTTCCTCCCCAGAGAGCTTATTATATTAAAATCCGAAAACTTTATAATTTCCCTTTTTTCAATACGACGGCTTGCGTGCTTACAAGAAAAAAAACAATACAAAACAGATTTTCAAAAGAAATGACGTCCTAAACATAATAAACGATTTAACGGAACTTTTACTAAAGTCGAAAAACGAAAAAAAAAAGTACCCTGAGACCGCGATGCGTGTTTTCGCCCGAGTGTTCCCCGAATTTCCACTCGTACCATGTACGCAACTCCTTTTATTCATATATATATATATATATATATATACGCACGGGGTTTATTTTATATTATTTTTCCGACCCAACCGCCGTGTAAAAGATATGTTGTACTTCGAAGTTTTACAAACACCGCGCGTAACGGTCGAACAATTATTGCAACGTGTGTGCGCTTACCCGTATTAACACACACACTCTCGCCCTGATCCTCTGTAATACCACGTATACTACGACGGCTGCAATTCGTAGGTAGTGCGCGCAATGCGTACGTGCTTTATTTTCAAAATCTCAAAAAACGTACGGACGCCGTAAATTGCACGGCGGCCACGACGCTGCGTATACCTACGTCAAACGAATTCGTATCAAAGGTACACCTAGCATTTAGGCACCTAGGAAAACGTAAAGTATGTCTATATGTATTTAATTTCCTTCGTGTCTCGGTGAAAAATTCGCTCTAAACTTTTTAAAGACAAACCTAGTATTTATATAATTACGATTGACGTTTTATACATCTATTCTATATATTATATATATGCCACGGTAAATTATGTTAAATGGAAATTATCTTTATTTTCTAGTGAATAACGTTAATAGCCGTATGATTTGGGAAATGTTGATTTAAACATGGTTTTCTGAAATACAATTACACACGCCAAGAAATAGCTGCTTGCGAAGAAAATCTATTAGACATGGACAATGCGATAAAATTATAAGCAGGTGGTAGACAGTTGACACTGAGGGAAGCAGCCAGTAATAGTTCGGTTGCGGGCCCTCAAAGGTACCAACGTTGCCATTGCAAGACTGGTTGTAATAATAATAGCGGTGTGCTTGTCGTGGGGCTGAAAAATTATGTAATAGTAAATGTCACGGGAGTACAACTTGTAAAAACAAATAAAAAATATTAATGCATTTTTCAAATTTAAAAATTTTTCAAATTGTAGTAGGTATTTGAGATTTACGTGCATATCTGGTCTTAACAACAATTACCTGTGTTTTTGGTAAATAACGTTAATTACCGGCGAATAACGTTAATTTAGATTTAACATAATTTACCATAATATATATGTATATACGAGTATATAAAAGTGAAATAAAATTATCTGAGATTCACCCTTGACAGCGATATTTTTTCAAAATATATATGCATAGGTTCGAGTTGTTTTGAGTTCCGTTTTTACAACTCAAAGTGTAGATTTTTTTCAAACGTATACATCTACTTTGCAATGTTGCAGTTGAAATTAAATATTATGCATAAGACGCAACGAGTTTATCGGATTATATTACGACGGTATTATTATGGATAAAATGGAGAAATGAAGTAGATTACCTACATGCATACGAACTCTATGTTTGTAAATTACGTTAAGAGTGTTTTTGTGTCTTTCATCCGGTGTAACAGTTATAATATATACATTATACATACAGAGAGAGAAACAGAGCGGAGACGATGACTAAAAATATATTTGACACATCGTAATGTTTTTTGTGATTTTACCAACTTTTGGAGTTTTGGCCAGTGTCGAATGCTTTGAAAAAAAACCCAATATCGCGCTGGGCGGAATTAGTATGATGTCTACAGTATTTCAGGGTTGATATATTTTCCCTTCTGTAATTATTACTATTATTTATTATAAAGTCCGTGTTCATAATATTCTAACTTCATTACCCGGCAGTCGGCAATCAATCATTTTCCAGTACTTCAACGTGCGTGAAAAGTCGTTGACATGGTTAACAAGTCATTTCAGAAGTTTCTGAACAAGTTGTTTCGTCTGTTTAGCGTACAACGCAAAGTTATCACTTTGTATTAATATTTTGTTACGTTACATAAGTTTAATGATATCGCTCATATTATACCGATAACAATAGTCTAGTTTCTATTAGTTTCATTTTTTTCATTTATAACAGAAAATAGTTTTTTTTTGTTTTATTATTAATCAGCGTACTTGTTATATATGTATGTATGTATGTATGTATGTATGTATGTATGTATGTATAAGGTACACATCACTATTAACTATATATTATGTATATCCTCAAGTAATCTCGAACTACAGGTAGAAAACGTTTTGGATTTGTTTTTTGTTTCACGGAGTTTTGAAACTTCGTTTTTTTGTCGGCTTCCCGGCCCCGTTATTATCATTCTTTATTCTTTTTCTCGTCGCCGCCCGCTCTCCGCGCACGCGGCACGACGACGGATTTAAATTTATTCTAAGCTATCACGAAACATAAATCATCGCGTCCATCCTCGGATACTCGCCGGCGGACGAAAGTTTTTTTTTTCTCTAAATCGCTTTTTAGCGTTTTTTTAGTCGTCGTCATCGCGCGCGTAAATGCTTAAAGGCACACTTATTACCAGCCAGCATTGTACGTTGTGGTCTCATCGCGATAAAAGTTTTCATGACACCTAACATCGTTTAGACCATACACGCACTCATGTTATTGTATTATAATATATTATTATTATTATTATTATTATTATTATCATCATCATAGGTGTAGTGTGCTGCGGCCGTATAGCGATACGTGGCCGGAAATTCGCTTCGTGATAAATAGATCCCCTCCAGTCTCTCTCCCCGGTTTATTTTAAAAGCGGATCGCCGCGTGCGAGTGAGGTTCATCCCCGTCGCGCAAAATACTCAGGGCAATGCGTTTTTCATCATCGACCCCGTCTGTCCCTTTCGCCCGCAGACCGCCCGCTTCTCGCCTGCGTGTCCATCGCGATTCGCGAGCCGAAAAGGTCACGCAAGTGCAGACAACTATTATATTACAGCACAATGTGGATGGGGTACGCTAAACCGCATTCGTGTGGTTAAAAGCTCGAATCGCAGACCCATACGCGTGGACGAAGAGTGGTGTGTGTGTGTGTGTGTGTGTGTGTGTGTGTGTGTGTGTGTGTGTGTGTGTGTGTGTGTGTGTGTGTGTGTGTGTGTGTGTGTGTATGTGTGTGTAATATGTTAGTGAAGCACGTGATATCGATCTTGGTATTAGCTCTCGAACTCGGAGACACGTCTGATACTACTACGCCGACACCTGCAGTGACTTCGGGATAACCCACCGTGTGGTGGTAATAGTGTATTATATATATACAGTTATAAATTTAATATAATATAATGTACGGAAAGTCGGGTGTGTAGCACAAGATGAAAATCATAATAATAATAATACGCGTCACGGGATGTTATTATTATGACGTATAACTTTTCCCTAAACTTTTTTTTCCGTGGACGTTATAGTGTGCTCGGATTTGCACGCAGTATAAATTGGTGGGTAAAAAGTATAACGTTATTATATATCGGTCGCTTATTATACTTTTTCTATCTCATCTTTGATTTTCGCCCCACACTTTACGGACGCCAACGTAATCTTCATATAAATCACCTGAAAGTTTTATACATTGAAAATTACATCGGGCTACTGTTCTCCATTTTAATGAGATCTGACTATACGATTTCAGGTATTAGATTACTGTTTTATATTTGTTTCTGGTGTGGTTTTCGGGTAGAATTGTTATGACAAAAGTAAGCTTTTGGAATTTAAAACAAGTACAAACACCGTATATAAATAGCCTGAACGGTTGTTTAAATGAATGACTTTTTTGAATTCCGTAGCTGTGAAACTTAATTTGCATACCCATCCGGAACTCTTGATCATAAAAAAGGCATTAGTATCGAGCAAAAACAAATCCAACATTCGTACCAAGAACAAATTCTCATATTTTTCATATTTAATTTACTATTATTTATTACAAATGCCAACGTAGGAAATCATCATTGCATTCAACTAAATCCTAAAGTAACTAGGTACAACTTAATTCTATATGAATTGTGTATATTAGATGGTACTTGTTATTCAAAATCATGGGAGTTTTTTTAAAATTATGATTTCAAAAATCTAGATTCGCGATGATTAATGAGTATGCTATTTATAGTATATTATGATCGTTGTCGTTGTTCAGATAAATATTAATGAGTATAAAAAAATATATTTGAAACATTTTAGCAAAAATGTTTATTGTGTTATTTTTCACTGACATTTCAAAATAGAAACTACATGTAAATTATATTATTTTTTTAATTTGTATTATTGTTCGATGTAAATTGCTGTACGCAGTAATTAAAATTTGATTTATTATTTTCATTATTACAACTCTGGTCTTTATACTAAATTAGCAATTATAAAATAAAATACTTCAGTCAAATAAACATTATATTATTTCATTCCTTTTATTATAGTAATTGGAAACTATATTTATGTTAAATACCAACTTAACAGTTCAGTTGGTTTCAAATCGGAACATTATGGATAGAATATATTTTTTTCTATAAAATATTTTCAATGAATAGACATTTAAGACTTAATTGTTATTATTCCAATAACTTTAAATTTGATTAAAGTTATTTTTTATATGAGGTGCTTAACTAACCATTTCTATGAATTAATAGTTTTTGAAATGTTTTATAAAGTAATGGAATATTGCTCTTGAACTTGGTACCTAATTTGTTTTATTTGAATAAATTTTAAAGCGCATATTAAACATTTTTTCATTAGTTTTGTTGGAAAGCATAATTTTTTTAATTAAATATTTGTGTAATAATCAAATATTTATATTTTTCTATCACTTGACTTTTATGAATATTTCGCTTCTAATTAAAAAAAAAACATTCGCTAGTATACTTATAGGTAGGTATAGGTATGTTTTATATGCAGGCGAAACCGTATTTGTGGTAGAAATACTATTTTGCTTTTTTTCTAATTTATGTTTTTGTGAGAGTCGTGGTAGTAAAAAATCTCATATTTTCAATACTTATATATTAAGTGGACACATCAAAAAAATGCACATTAATTTTTACATTTTTTCGCTGTTATGGGTTAATGAAATTATAATTTGAAAAAATGCTCTTTTGAAAAAAATAACTCATAATGGAGAGTTTAAGTTAAACATTTGTTTAGTGGTAAAATGACTTTTAGCTTATGTTTATTTTAACCAAATTGTTTATGTCAACTATAGATAAAAGAGTAGATTGCGTAGCCTTGATAGTTTTAATAGTATATTTATTCTTCGTTTGAATGCAAAAAATACAGCTCTAAAATGACAACTGAAGAACTTTAAAATGAATGATTAAATATTTATATAATTTGAAACGTGACCTTCCTGAATTAAAAGACAAAAGAATAATGTGTAAAGGAGTCATACACGTCTGTTTAATTTAATTTTTTATAAATTATGTAAGTATCTTTGTTAGTTTGCATGGTCAAAATTACTCTAATTAGTTGGAACATTTGTGTAAAATCAATAATTAACACAAAATACGAGAACATACGCGTATAATACGACAAAACGACATTAAATCGAAAGAATACACCTTTAATTATGTTATGCAATTAGCTGTAACAATTGTTTAAAACATTTTATAGTATAAACATGTTTCAGTTATCTTAATAATTTATTTAAATTTGTTATGTTGTTTACTTTTTTTTAAATTAAGACACCGCTTAATAATTATACAAACGTTTATATTTCACAGTTGAATTTCAAATGAAGGTACATTATAGCTCTAAAATCTGAACTATACCATATAATTTCATAAATACATTATATTTACGAGGCATGCTAATGATTTGTTCGTTGTTGAGTACTGAGAAATATATTTTGATACATAGACGTAAAGTAAATAATCAGTTCAAATGAAAAATGATTTACTCCTAGCTTTGTTTTTAAATACGTTTATTAACATTTTCACCACACGTTGTCATGTAACTGTGTTAAGTTATGACGAATATTGAAACACAGCCGAAATAATGTAATAGTGCCAAAACACTAAAATTTTATGTGAACCAAGTCATGAACAAATTAAATGTTTTTGATATGACGATTTTGCGGTGTACACTCGACCGTAATGATATTACGAAAGTTTATATGAATATGTCATACTTCATAATAGTGTGTAAGTATTTATACGGAGAGGTACTCGGCGAATTCAATAGTTGTATAATATTCATTTGCTGGATGTTACATTTAAAATCGGTTTTGAAAAGGGATCCCGTTAAATAAATGTAAAATACATCGGGCTGCGCTTAAAAGTGTGTATAACAGACGGGAATTCGTTAAGATGAGAAATACGTATAAAAAAATATGTATACATATATGTATCTATATATTATTATGCGTTAATTCGATATCCGTCGCGTCGTCGGACCGTATAGCAGAAACACCTAATACTCTTTTTACAAAACGCATTTTGATTTTGAACGAAACGATTCGACGTGCTGCGTCACCAATGCGCGTTACGTAAACATCGAGAAACGGATGGCCGTGACTAAAGTTCGGAGCGAACACTACACCCGGGTATAACGTGTGTATACTCATACATATATTTATATATATATATATATACTTGCACGTGTACATGTTTATAATATACGTGTGTAAAATCGTGTACTATACGGCGGTGGTGATGCTGCACGGACGCGACCTCGCTCAACGAATACGTCTCTTCTCCGGATTGTCACGCGCGTCGTGGTACGGTTGAGACTCGAGACCGCGGATTCCGGTGAAAGCGACTTCGACAGCAGCATCGATATCGTTGACGAACGATGATCTCGTGTGTACTACTGCGTGTACAACAGGCGCGTATCGTCCACAATATATTTTATTTATTGGTCGTAAGTGCGTGTAGCCACGGCGTGTGGGCGCAAACGGTGCGATTTCCGCAGCGGCGGCGGCGGCGTTTTTTTCGCCCCGAAGGCGTCTGCAGTTGACGCTGCACGCGTTTCGTTTCGCACGTTTCTGTTGTTCACTCTGCAGCGGTGCGGGTGCGTGCGCAACACCGTGCAGACTTTAGGTTTTTGATGTCGTTTTATTCGTTTATTTGGCCTTTTGCTCTAGGTAGTACACGAAGGTGAGCATATAAAGTGTTTATCATCATATTTTTGTGTTGCATATATATATATATAATATAAATATTTATATACATATATTACGTATTAAGCAATGTGTAGGTATAATATTGTCCAGGCAACAATTTGAGTCACGAATACAAACGAATGATTTGTTGTGTGACATTTTTTTAGTGAATTTCATGTTGTTTATAATTATATAATATTGATGGAAAAAACAAAAAATAAAAATTCATATTTTAAAACAAGCCATATAAAATATTAATTTACCATCTATTTTTAGTACTCTACGACTGGGGGAAAATCGCAATAACTTTACAGCAGAAACCAATTTACAATTCACAAAGAAAAATTTGCACGGATCGATAGCGTACCGGATAATTCAATTTCATTGCGAAAAGCAACTCGCCCTTTTTCTTATTCAGGAGGGCAGGGATATGATCGATGAATTGCCACGAAGCTTTGCAAACCCAATAAATTCAAGAGTAGGAAAGCAAACAGAGTTGCAAATCACGTTGGATAGGTTGTAATTTCAAATAGTCTCAGTGTATAGTATTAAAATATAACTCGTTTGTTTTAAAATATTCATAATGTCATAGCAAATTATGACGAAATTCCAATTGATTTTCAGTAATAATGACGTATTTAGTAAAAATATCGCTAAAAAATGTTTTGTTATTTGTTTGTTTTCATGGCTCAATATACACATTCCTTGGAGTATCCCATATTGCTCGTTTGATATATAGTGTTCCGATTTTCACGAACGGGCGGAGTACGTATACCTTTGCATACCGCATATAGATCGATCGCGTAGGTGTAAATGCTATAAATGAATCAAATGTCGACCGGGATTAAACTGGAAACGCCGTCGTGACTGCGAGATACTACGTATGGATACGTATAGATACGACGTGCGCTGCAGTCGTCGGGTTTGTCACTACTACCGTCGCGTCGTCAAAGGTCGTTATGAGTCGGATCGTTCGCTAATAACCGTTCATAAACACGCCAAATAATATTATGGCCGTTTCGCGTATTCTGCATTAATTAATTAGCTGCCCAACATCAGACGAGTGTAAATCGACGGAAAACGTGACTGACGCGATCGCAATGATTACTCGCGCAGAATGACCACGAATATTTTTCGACGACGACGTAGACTGCAGTAGAGTTTGATTGCACAGCCTCTACTCCGCTCACTGCCGCTCTCTTCCGCGACCCGTTGTCGCTCAGAGCGCTGCACTTGCCTGAGCGGAAACTGTTTTTTTTTTTTTTTTGCGCGCGCGTGAATTTAACAATCGACGTCGAACTTGAACATAACGGGGCTATAATTATGATTGTGCCTGTCTCTCTGCAGTGATAGTATCGGAATAATCAGCGACGGCGGCGGTGGCGCAGAAGAAAATGTTCGTAAAGCACTCGTCAATTAATCGATTCACGGTCGACTCTGATTGTTGTTCGAAAAGATTGTCGTTTTGCCGTCGCTGCAGAAGATGATATTATCGTCCACGGTGTACTACATGTCGTCAATTGCAATAATGAATTAGACGTGGAAAATAACAATATTATAATACACGGTCTGCTGCGCGTGTTGTGTGTGAAGAAAGTAGTTCGCGTCGTCACCGTCGCCAGGCCTCAGTTCGGCGTGTGTGTGTGATATTACCGTGCACCGCGTTCTCTACTGCGTTTTCTAGACTCCCGCGGGGTGCAGTGAAATATTTCGCAGCACGATAACGCATATCATCGCTCTCGCGATATTACGTATGCCCGATGCCGACGACGCGTCGCGCAGTCATTGCTCTCGTGTATTTATCCCAATAGTACGTGAACTGTTTTTTTTTTTTTTTTTTTATGTAATACCCCGTATATATTAGATGTATAAAAGAAATAGCTCAGAGATGATGACAGTCGTTGGAAGGGTAGTCTAAAAATACTATATTCCCGAGTACGGTGAACATCGTCGAATGAGGTAATGTACCTTTATGCCGTGTAAAATCGATTGAGACTATTTAATATTATACCAATTGATACGATGAAATACTCGTAATTGTATAAAAAACCATCGATTAAAAACTGAGTTATCATCGACTAATGACCAAATACGACGCGATCCGAGAACCCGCGAACACCGAGGCCATTTCCAAAGTTACACGGAGAACCTCTCAATCTATGACGTCAATTAATGGGTGTGTATAAAACGGGTCTTGTACAGCGCCAAAATCAGACGATCACTTGAGCTCTTTGTGCGACCTAGTCCTTCGCAAGAGACTACTTCGCAGTATTACAAACAATTGTACACTTTGTACTCGTGTTTACGAATCACTCCGTAGCGTTAAAACTAAACTAATGTATTAAATTTGACTCGACATCATTTCAAAATCCCCACACTGCATCAATCCGGTCGGCCAGACCAATTACTTAGTGTGAACGGCATGTAATAATGCGCCGTGTACCCTTGCCGCTCGAATAACGATAATCGAGTGCCGCCGTCCGTCGTCGTCGTCGGTCCCGCACAAATACCATCTTATAGCTGGACGTGCGCACTACAACACTCGCGTCGTTATATTTTCACAGTTCATTATTATTACGAATTATATGATTTCCGTCATTTCCCAACACGCGCAGACGACGCGTTTCCATTTTATCACACGGTCATTCGGTCAAATCGTTTTTTGCATGGGTGTCGACCTGACTCTTGTGCTCGTCTCGGGTCGCCGCGTATCTGTTTTGTTGCGGGCGCGCGCGCGCGTCGCGTTTATGTTGGCTATTATCACTACATAGGCGCGCGTTCCGCCGTGCCCCTGCTGCTGCTGCTTTCGTCCACAGGCCGATCGGAGATTAGCAGCGACGCGCGTTTGCATTGACTTTGCACATTGTTTCGTACACCGTGATGACAACTATAATGCAATGATATTAACAATACGTTTTCGCGAAAATCGCGTAGTAATAGCGTTTTTGTCTGCGGCGCAGAACATCTATCACGATCTACACGCCCCGTGCTCCGCGCGGTTTATCCGCCCGTAATCACATAACATACCGTGTATTGTGCCTACCCACCTGTGCATGTGTGTGGTACGCTCAGAATGTGCGGCGACGACATTCATTTCAGTATGTATGTACATGTATTTAGGTACATCGCAATAATATACACAACTACCAGAGCACGCATAATAATACGAATGCACACACACACACACACATTCACACACGCATACGCGTTTCCTTTTAACCGTGTCCGCATCGCGTGCACTTTTCTTATCGTTCTCGTCCGCTTTACACACACACACAAATATATATATATATAAGTTGATATATTTATGGAATTCTGTTATATGTTGCCAAATATTATCATTATAATATTGAGTTTTTTTTTCTTCGTCTTTCTTCTATACTTCTTATAAGTCGATTTTGAACCTAAAACGATTGTATATATATTATATGTATATTAAAGTTCGTTTACTTATTTTTTTTTTTGAATCATTTAACGCACATAATGTTATTTAATGTAATGTCAGTATAGCCTATCTATATAGAAAATACTGCGTTTATGTGCATACACAGGTGTGTGTGTGTGTGTGTGTGTGTGTGTGCTTTGATTGCTGTATATTGTGTAGTGCTTAAGTTGCTGTTTTATCTGGATATATATATATATATGTATATATAATATTATATATATATATATATATATATATATATATATATATATATATATATATATATATATATATATATATATATATATATCATTCGATCCCGGTATTTTTTATTAAGGAAAACAAATCGAGCGCTTATATTAGCCTTTCAATAATTATTAAATGATGTTTATGCGCCTGCGCGAAGGTCAAATCCTTGGGCTTAACATTGGTTATTATAAATAAAAAAGAGTAATAATAATATAATTCCGACAGCGCATAGTTATTTAACGATTATATGTCATTAGAGACCACTAATTGAGTAATTTGTTGTTTTCTTAATTGAATAAACACTGTATATAAACAAAAGGGCTATGGTAATATTTGATAATTTCGTTTTGCCTCGATTATGTTTTTTAACTCAGCCGAACCGTATATACATGCTGTCACTTAAATAATTATTAAATTTAATATTCTCCATGCCGATTGACAACTTTGTAAGGTTCATATTGCAGGTTTAGCGTAATTACTAACGAAACCACAAGAAACCATAATATTTTAGTTCGCGAAATTGAAGAAAATACATTTTAATCTCGTGTAAAATATATAAAGGGTAGGACTAAATATATGTACGGATACCTTAATTTTATTATTATTATTATTATCATTATTATGTACTAAATTAATTCATTGTCAGGGAATGTAGGTACTTTTAAGAATACGATAAATATAAAATATTTTAATTATTTAAAAATGTAAGTGAACATCACGCAAAACTAACGTATATTTCAATAAAAACATATTGTTTCTCACGTTAAAAAAATCCTAGCTGTACCTACATTCAACATATTTTATTTATACATTTGTGTATTCTGCATCGAATGAATAATGTGTTCACATCACCTATAGCAAAAATCTATAGTTTCTTATTTTATATATTTGGGTCATAAACTCACACCTATATTATGTTAAATTTTTTTCGATACATTTTTACTGAATTCACATTACATTTCATTGCGACATTTTTCGTAACTTTTAAAATATATTGCAAAATAAGATTTCCTTTTCCTTAAAATGTCTTCTGTTTTCATTCTTATCACGTTCATACGAGAATACTTCAGTTTTATGTATGGATTATGTGAAGAACTGTCATCCAGAACCGATTTAGATTCTAGAAAATTGACATTTTATTGGTCATCTTATATATATATATATATATATATATATATATATATATATATATATATATATATATATATATATATATATATATATATATATATATATGGATTGGTTTTGTAAATGCGGGCCTAGTCAATTTCAAAGAAAATTGATGCTTGTGGGATCGAGCAAAAATAAGTAAAACAAGAGCATAATGTTTTCTATATGATTTTCTATATGTGACCCGCATTTCGATACTATAAAGTGTAAATTCATCTACCTAATTGTGAAGTATATATTTAATTGATTTGGTTTTTATCACGTCAGCTCTTTCTTGTAGGTCCTATTGTTAATTGACTCATTTCCATGCGGTAATCATTTTTTGACGGATATTTTAACTCGTTTAATAATTATTTTTAATGACCACGTCATTAAACTTTGTTGGAAATTATAAATCAGTTGTCACGAAAGGTTTTCTGTCCCCCTCGAGGTGTCAAGATGATTGCGAACGTAGTTAATAAGACGTTAATGAGTTGTTAATGTGCCTAATCGATTAGGTCAGTGATAACAGTGTATACACTAGAGAAAAGACAAAGGGTATTCATTAGAGTGACGAAAACAAATTATTATATACCTTTAAAATATGAAACAATTAAAGTTAATTAACGCCTGTTGCGTCACGAACAATATAAAATTGGCGAGAGATACTAGCGGAGGGGACGTATTACACACCGAGTCGATGATTTCACTCTCCATGCTTTCTGACCATTTCACAGTGAAGCCCGGGACTATTCCGTTGAATCCGGTCATTCACGGCGGGATATTTGATTTCCTTTACTCCGCAGCGCCGATGCCATATCAAATAAATAAATAAAAATTTCTGTTGGTGTATATAATATACAGTTCGTTCTACATATCCATTCCGCAGGTGGATGTTACGCTCTGTCACACAGATCTAATGGACATACGTTCCATCACGAGCCCCCCTCATGAGCGTGACGTCACTTCCGACAAACGTAGATCCGGCTTTTCGCGAATCGAGTATTTGGAATTGTTGGCTTTGTTTTACATAATTACAAAACATTATTATTCAATAAAGTTGGAGTTGGATGCAGCTGTGGATAATATGTACGATATATTATAATATATATTATATATGTATGATGGCTAGAGTATGCTCAATCACAAATGTTATTTTATGTAAATTTGTTGTTGTCATTAAAATTAATCGTTTATAAATCATCCGTCTATAACTTTTTTTTTATGTGTAGTTTCTAAGACGCTATAAATTTACTAGGCTCTTTTTCTTATCCCTATTTGTTTAATAATAAAATATAATTAAAGTTAATGTAAATATACTGTGAACCAAACAAAGTATTAAGTATAATCCTTTAATGCTACTTATTATGTGTTTATATTACACACACACACACACACACACACACACACACACACACACACACACACACACACACACACACACACACACACACACACACACACACACACACACACACACACACACACACACACACACACACACACACACACACACACACACACACACACACACACACACACACATATATATATATATATATATATATATATATATTGAAATCCGTAGACTATAATCTTTTGGGATTTCGTCCAGTAAGCATTATACGTATCAATCTTATTATAGTCTCTCGAGAAAACTATTCATTTAGCTGCTCGCAAGTCACGCTGTGAAACACGTATTATATAGAAAACTCTATTTTCAACTGTCAACGATGCAACTCATTCGTAAAATAAAATGTTGACATTATAGCATTTACTTTAATGCCAAATCTTTTAAAACAACTTTATGAAAACATAAAAATACGTAACGTTTTCTTATAGAATAACTTATGTGAATTGTTTGATAGTTATGCGTTATGAAATCCCGAGAACCTTTTACGGTAGAGTTCAAGTCTTATAACATTAAATTACATAATGATATTAAAATATGAATTGGGCGTTTTATTTTTTAATTTGTTATACTCCTCGTATCTGCACTCATATCGCACGTTTAATCTTAATTCGGGATTTTTAAAACGAGTTCACTCGTATATTAATAATAATGATAATAATAAGGACGTATTGTGTAAGGATCGTACAAACTGCACTAAAGTTAAATTACGTTACAGTCGCGCCAGCCGGATTCTCGAGTCGTTTTCATATTCCGGCAGAAGTTGTGAATCTAATAGTTGTTGTGTACAGAAATCTATGATAGACGTAATGCCGAACGATGAGATGCTGTAAACGATAATAGTTAAAACTACAACAACCATAATAATAAAAAAAAAGTACTCGGACGCGCGTACATTTCTCAGACTCGAAACTTTCAGAAGTTTCAACCCCCGGAGTTAAACTGTTTTGTGACGATAGACGATGGTTATTAATGCCGTGTTGATCCCACGGGAGCAGATTAAAAACGACGACGGCTATTCTCCCCGGTCGTGGATCGAACGTGAGTAAATAGTTTATGTACACCTGCACTGCGATAAAACTGCAATGATACATCTTTTAAGTCATAAAACCAAGCTCGTCTGTAGAGTATTGCTCTTAGATCATATTATGTATCGACTGCGTCTGTATTCGTGTACGGAATCACACGAAAACTGACCGAGACTTGTATATTATACATACGTACTCACCGGTTGGCGGTTATGCGGAGAGACTGCACCGAAAGATTTCTCGTGGATCCTCAACGATCGATTTAGACGTGGTGTGATGACGATTGTCGTTAAGACGATCCAGGTGAACCTTGGTGGCTACGCGAGAAGTCGTCAAAGAACAAGAAGAAGATATAAATAAGAAGAAGAAGAAGAAGAAGAGGAGAAGAAAAACTCGGAAAACTACAGATTCGGCGGCAGCGAGACGCGGCCGTGACGGCCGGATAGATACGTGTGGCGGCTATACGGACGACACTGACAACGTGCGGACGGCGCGCGCGTATGTGCTCTGCGTGCGGCTCGAGGACTGTGCACGCGAACGCGCGCGGTACCGACACGACGTGTTTACGCGCAACGATCGAGCGCCAGGTGAAGTGGTGTGCGCGTACGTACGTACGTACGTGTGTGTGTGAGTACGACGCACGTTCGGTTATCGCTGCCGCCGTCGTGTGTGTGTGTGTGTGTGTGTGTGTGTGTGTGTGTGTGTGTGTGTGTGTGTTGTGTGAGTGTGAGTGTTTTATTCGGTTGTCGTCCGCCGGAACCGTCATCCGTTGCCCCCGTGCCGAACCGTTCCAAGGTCCGCGCGTCGTTCACCGCCGCGGAAGAGGAGGAGTGTACGCCGAGGGTAACGTTGTGCGGCGGCGGCGGCGGCAGAGAAAAGGACGGAGAGGCGACGCGACGCACGCGACTTCACTCCCCTTCAATTATCCTTGTCGTGTCCCCCCCCCCCCCTCGTCGAAAAAACCCGTAACAGACGTCTGCGGGCGCCGGGTGAAAGACGACTCTGCGGGTACCCGTGCCGCGAGACCACCGAAACATGTGAGGAAACGTTGCCATCTCGTCGGCTGTGCTCGCGTGGAGAAGCGTGCATTTCAAGTTTAAGGACCGTGTGAAGCTGGTAATCCCCAACACTACCCTCTTTTGGTCTTCAGTGAGCATCGTACGTCAATATAATGATAAAACCAACGTTTTAGATTCTGAGTGAAGCGAAGGATCTTATGGTTTTACAATGATGTTTATTTTATTTTTTTCCTGTAAACACTTTTTCGTATAGAAATCCTTGTCCAAAAGTTTCGTCCAGCAACTTTTTAGATTCGAAATTGAACTGAGATGGTACTTCAGAGAGGTCATTTTTCCAAAATCTCCATAGTTTTTCCAGTAATCAAGAAAAACGGTAAAATCGGTAAAAATCCGCCGTAAACGAGATTTTCACTGTTCAGATTTTAGGTATTTAGTCATAAATCGAAAAGTATTGAAGCTAGAAACTTGAAAATTTTATCCAATATCAAATGCATACTTTTTTATATTGGACAACATTTTCAGAATAATTATAGCACTTTTGACTTAAATATAGAACTTTTAATTTACCAAATTGTTTGAAAGTTTTTATGTAATATAATTTTAAATATTTGACAAAAAGTTCTGAAAATTTAATATGACCTTACTCATATACCTACCTAATTATCCTAACAAAAATTCAAAAATCGTGACTCAGGATTTTTTTTTATACTCACTTTAATAAATTATTATAACTCACCAAAAATTATACAAATAACCGTAAAATACGTAAACAGTATTTAAATAATAATGTATTATATTACACTGAAACTTTGCTCAGAATCGTTTTATACTAAAGAAATGAGTCATCATTTCTTTAAAACTTAATACATTCATCACCAATATCTTGTCCGAGAACCAAAGGGACGAAGGACGAACTTGTACCACCATCATCTCACTTACTAGCTTTTTATAAATATAAGTCCAACGGTTCGTTGTCGAAGAGTAAAATTTCGTTGAACATTAGTTGATTTCAGATTGTTTTTCCGCTCGGAGTATGTCCTTCTCAGCATTAACGGTCAATAATATTGCGTATGTTTATGTGATTTGTTGCGACATGTATTATCGTATATATATTATACCTGTCCTGTCTATATTTATCGACTGTTCGTCGTAAAATGTATTTTTAAGAAAGTTTTTAATTAAAATCGACACTAAAATATGTAGAATATTATTACCGTAAAATTATTAAAAATAATTTATTTTTGAGTGACTCTCTAAGACATGTACTTTTAAACGTTGTAAAATGTACGTTCCCACAACTATCCTAGTGTTTGATCCTCAGGTTTCCCTTCCGTTAGCGAACGATACTATTTGCTCTTGGTTCAGCCCATTCGATCACGATGGTCCCATTGGATTTCGCGCGAAACCGTGAAAGTAATAATAAAGTTTACACGCACAACCAACAAGTTGTCGCGAGCGTGTTTTTGTTTTTTGAAAACGATTCAGACCGTCCAGAGTCCGTGTCGGGTAAAATTCATGTTCATACTCGTTTCTCGATCTGCTTGTGGACGGACCTGCCACAAGACGTACGTAGAACTCGCGTCCGACGTCCGGTAGAGTTCATCGGTAGAAGCGGGTGTGACGATGGTGAATCGAGAGAGTTTGCGTATAAATTTTGTAGTCGTATAAATATTACAGAAAGCCGCAGCCTCGCGTACCGCATAAAATCCCGCGGGGTGTGGAGACGAGGAGAACTTTGAAGCTTTTTCACCGCATAAATTGCGATATATTATACGTAGTGAATGTGATAAATGATGATACACGTTCGTGCTTATCACGCGGCCGCGTACCAACGGGAAACCGTATAATATTATACGCACATAACAAATAGGTACCGCGTTGTCTGTCGCGATTAAACGCTCAGAGGTAATTTAAACTCAAATACATCGGCATTTACGGTGTCGTTATCGCAGCCGCCCGACGCATGAATAAATAGGATTGTGCGTTTCGTACGTGTGACGCCCGGTAAACATTTCCAGCGGTGTACGACAAATTATTAATTGGCAACTGAGCCCACGGGCCATCCGCGCATAATGTCTGTCGACAAACCTGACAATGTTCAACGTGCGGAGGTTTCTTGATTTGGGAATTCGGTCACATAGATTTCAGAGGAGTGAAATGGACGACAAATCATCATCCGCATAATTATTACATTACGGCGCGGACCCAGAGGCGTGCAATCCAATAGCGGATCCGTCGTTCTTCGAAACGGATTACGAGAAGAACGACCGACCCGAGGACTGACGTCCGCACCACGTAACGCGATATTAAAATATTAATCTGTTATTATGTCACACCGTCTGCAGACGACCCGATATCACCACGCGTGTCCACTCGCGCACCACCGGGGCCGTGACTGCAGTTGTATCGTTGCAGTGGGTAAACCACGTAACTACACGACGTAAAGTGTCACGGTGCACGTTAAATAAATTCGGTTGGGTGGATGTATCGGCAACGAGTGTGTGTAGCACTCGCGTTCGTTATAACACCGACGTGATATACCGCCGGCGTTGTAACAACCGCTCGCCTAAAAACATATTTTTAGGCACTGCGGTAACAGCTTTTCTCGCTGTCGCCATATTGCCCGCGTGCACGGCACAACAACTAATACACCCCACGCCGGAGAAGTGTATAATTTGTTTGTACAACGCGATGTGTGTGTGTGTGTGTGTGTGTGTGTGTGTGTGTGTGTGTATGTATGCGTACACGTGTGTGTATGCGTGTGTATGCGTACACGTGTGTGTATGTATATGTGTGTATGTATGTGTGTGTGTGTGTATGTGTGTATGTGTGTGTGTGTGTGTGTGTGTGTGTGTGTGTGTGTGTGTGTGTGTGTGTGTGTGTGTGTGTGTGTGTGTGTGTAACGTCATACGTGCGCCAGCACGTCGTCGTTGCTGTTCGTTCCAGTCCGATGACCGGCGTCCGCCAGCTGTGTAGCAGTGCGAGTTATTACGGCGGCGGCGGTGCGTGCGTGCGTGCGGGCCGTTTAATAATTAACGGCCGTAGAGTGCCGGCGCCCCCACCCGCCGAATCGACGCCACCCGACGACCACAACAATAGCAGCGTAATAAAGACGGACGTGAGTCGTGACACGGCGCGACAGACGTTTTTGGCGAGAGGAGTCGTGGCGCCGCCCCGTCTGGTCCGTCTCGATTTGCCACCGCGTACGATGACACGACGCCGCCCCCGCCGCCGACGGAGAGACGATCGATGAGAGATGTATATTATTAATGTTATTATTATGCGTGTACGTTTGTCAACTAGCAGCCGCGTGACGCGGACGTCACGACCGTATAGTAAGTCGATGGTCCGGAAACGTCGTCGTCGTCGTCGTCGTTGTCGACTACACCACCCCCGTTCCCCGAATGATCACTATGGACTTGTCGTCCGCATGAATCGAAAAACGAATCGGCTTTGATGTGTACGTGTGTTCATATCCTTACGGTGTTCCCCCTAACGTATATACTATATATATACAGGGAGTATACTGTGTATTGTATATGATATAAACGACGATGCGGTACACGGGCCCAACTGACGGTTTATTTATCGATTTTTCCGTCGGCTGCAAGTCTGCAAACCTATTTCAGCGATTCCCGTCTCGATAAAATAATAATAATATACACGATGCATTAACCAACGACGCGAGTGTATTACATAAATATTTAAGTTTGTATGTATATTTTTCTATAGTCTCCCGTACTCAGGCGGAGTAATCGGGTGCTTAACGGTGGTCCCGGCGACCTCCTCGCGTATGTCGCGAGGGCGTGAGCGTAACGGCGGCGATGGTTTTATATGCGAGCCTCACGATGTTTTCAGATAGGTTTTAGACGTGGGCGTGTTGTACGTCTGTAGTGTTGGAAGTTCCGAACATATTACTTTACTGGAACATATTGCGTACGCCTGTATTGTGCCGACAAATGTGTACTGTGTAGAATTATTTGGTTGTATTTTATTAAGTTATAGCCGGCTTGGCTGACTTGGTATTCTCATTAATGTCCAAAAAGATTTCTAAACTGTCGTTTTGTGATTTTTCGTATCGGCGAATAAAACGTTTTGTCTATTGTAGTCTCGTCACACGCCGTTCCTTTTCGGGGTTTCGTTTGTGTACGCGATCCGTCTGAGCTAATCGTAACCCTATTGGATACTTCCATTTCCTGCACCGAGATTTGATATTATATAGTCAACTCTAGAAGAGGACCGCGCGGGCGGGTTCAGTAGAGACGTGTACACCATGGGTATTTCCGACAAGGCTGTCTATGACGGGTCAGCCGATGCGTCGCTCGAATCCGGCAACCTATATTCTATATAATATAATAGCCGTTGTATATTCTATCTGCGAGGAACTCGTGCATGTCGGATCGTACTTATCGCAAACGCTTGGTGTGAATAGTCTTACTCGTACTGAGAATCCGTCTTTGCTCGTAAAAAGTTCAGTCGTCGCAAAGTTCCCGCGATTGAAAATTTTCGAAAAATCTTTTTTGCAAACGTGCAAACATTTATAATATATTTTATATTGTGTACAGTTCGTGTGTATATTTATATATAGTTGCGCTTTCAGTCAAATGCCAAGCTATGCTGTAATAAATCACCGTCGGAAATTATAGCGTTTACTGCTGGGCTTATCGTTATATTTTTAATTTCGGTTCGAACAAAAAGTCCGATGTCATATGGCTTATGACCCATAAAACTTTAGGGTACGAAACCGTCCGGATAAACTTTTCATCCGGGAATTCATTATCAGGAAACAGGGATTAATATCAGATTTCGGTATTTTTTTCAACTCCGGGAAAAATAAAATTTCCAACCACCCGTAACGTGACTCACGGCGAAGGTATCTGTAGATGAACCGGCCTTTGCAAAAACTTTTTGGTACATGGTACATGATTTAAAACCGCTCTACTCTAGAATTTTTTCATAGTTTCAGCGGTTATTTACTCGTACTATATACGTATATTGTATAATAATATAATAATATAATATAATAATTATTCTATACCTTTGCGTCACCTCGTCGTTAATTAACTAACCGAAAAACGATTGCGTGTTTCGATATTGATCACGAATTTGTGAATAATGGCCATTTAGTGTTATCTTCGTAAATAATATAGTATAGTTATAGTAAATTGTTATTTTAATATTTTTTTCAAAAAAAAAAAAAAAAAAAAGGATGATTTGGTTCGTGTAATAAATACCTACTCCAATAATATGAATAATGTCACCTTGAACAATACATAAGATAATAAATGTTTCGAAATTATTTTCAACGCTGTATAGGCTTTAAAAAAAATGTTTAATCAATGTTATAAATTATATACCGATACACATTAAATAGTGAAAAAATGCAAATGAATTTTACAACATTTTCTACGTGAAAATTTACAGTGCATAATTTCAAGGAACATTGTTTATTGTTTATTAATTTTTTTTTAGTGTATTAAATTACGTCTATAAACATGGTCATTATTATTATTTATCATTATTATTCATGTCTACTATTAACAATTGTGACGGCCCTCGTATAAAATATAACGTGCGACATGTATGAATTTTTCATTTTTCCCCGAAGTGGTTTGTTATCATTTTTAGACGGTAGACGCACTACTACACAAGTGAAAAAAAAATAAATGTGCTGTTATTTATACCTCCTATTGTTGCTGGTGGTATTCCTTTTCGCGAGGTCGACAATGCGCACGTCGCGCAACGTTTAAAAATCATGCCGTAAAGACCCCGGTGGCCGTACACGACGTGTATGCATTGTACACGTATATCGCGCGATCGAAACGACGATGTGCTATAGTAATATTTCGTATTTCGCAGACGTGTGGTTAAAAAGTGTCTTTTTCGTTTCCTTCCGCTGCGAGCGCCTGATAATCATTTTAATTGATACGTCATGAAGTATACGTACGTACGTATCCGCAATGCACCCGCGCGAATTCATAATGCATTTTTGCACTGTCGTCTGAATGCGACGGCGTGCGTTGGCGCATTCGATTATGCTCGTGTATGCACTCTTCCGCTGGCGCACTCGCCTCTGTGTCTCTTTATTCTCACTGCAATATCGCACGCGCACGCTAATACATTATTATCGTAGACACGAATACGTGTATGTGTTTTTCACACCCTGCAGACGCGCTTGGAACACGTTCGGCGAATATTGTAATTCCGTCGTTAACTGTAAACCCGAAAAAGGCGCCATCGGTTTTGAATACAATGATATAACGCGGATTGTGTATTACGAGACGTGCAGTCTGCTGTATTGTTGTGTCGGCCGTTGAGCGCAGCAATTACAATATATCTTAAATTGAAGCGCTGAATATTTTTATTATTTAATACCTCTTCATCTCTACGTATCCCGGGTCATAAACGACATTCTACAAATCAATATCGACTTTTTTAAATTTACATTTCTATTGTTTATCAGTAAATCCCACCCTTAACCTATTGCCTATTGCAGGTCACACAAGTTTCCAAAATAAAACAAATATTGATAAATTATAACAAAATTTTTTTTTAATCATACAATTTTATACATACATGAGGTCTGTGTTTTTTCATTCTAATATTATACTACTGGAGTTGCTTGGAAATAAAATCAAAATTTTTTTTCAAATCGAAAATGACAAATTTATAATTAAATACAAAACGAATTAATAGTATGATAACTACACACAATTTATTTTCATAGCGCACACTCGACATGCACAACATGTGTCATAACTCGTACTTCATACAATTTTAGCCCCCGTGGGTTAAACATCCGTTTTATCTACACTCGCACACTCATAGGACAGGTATATAATACGTAATACGTATACACCCGTTGCGTTTCGCTCGTACGTTTAACCGTTGTCGTAGGTTTGAATTTTAAAAGCGGGTGTGGAGAAAACTATAATATCGTACAGAGGTTTACGAAGAAATAACATTGACCATTTTAATGTATATTATTATTTGAGTCGCTATGCTTTGTACGTGGGCGTGTGTATCTCGTTAAAAATAACTCGTTGACACATTTAAAGTATTAAAGTTATATTGATTTTTAAAGAAAGTAATCGTTCAATTGGTCATAATAATAATAATAATAATAATGTCATGAATATTCTTCAGTAATAATTATTGATGTTTGTAAACAGCCTTAATTATCGGATTTACTTTTAGTAAGTCATTTTAATCAGTTAATTTCTTTCGATTTATTTTATTTGAAAAACGAGTTTTTTTAAATATTTGATCATATAAAACAGTGTTTCCCAACCGGTGGTCCACAATCCCATAGATTTTGTGTATTCTTATTAATGAGCAAAAAAAGGTATTCCTTGTTTTCGTAACATTGAGGTGGTCCGCGACCTATAAAATATTATCAAAGTGGTCCATGGTGATAAAAAGGTTGGGAATCACTGATATAAAACGTATAGGTAATAATTGTAATTATGTTGAGAGGCGTATAAAAAAAAAATATAATGTAATCATAATACCTGTTAATTACTTTATTAGTGGTTTAAGTGTTATGTTATCAGAGTCTAATGTCTAAATGTGTAATTACTAATTAGTAATTATATAATTTTACATTTTAGATTGGTTTCTTCAAGTAAAAAAAATAAAAAATAATTTGAGCAAAAAGAGTGCCCAATAACTTTTATTCCAACGTACGAATAGCTCAAGTTAAAAATTTAGTATTGACTAATAGCACTTTAAACTTGATTGAGCTTATATGAAATATTAAAATTTTAATCAACTTTAACTACCTGCTTTCTTACTTTGAATAACCACATCATTTAATTTAACTTTGTGGAATTAACAAAAATCACTGTAACTTTTTCAGTTTCTGTGAATAGATGCGTGTAATAAAATGAAATGAGATTATTATGCGTAAATTACGTATACTTTTACGGTTTCTTGATTTGTCGGAAAACTCGAAAGTCGTGACAACTCGCTATTCACCTCGTTGTCGTGTAATATGTTGTACGAAAATACATTTAAAATTCGGTTGGGTAGACTGCCTTTGGAAATGTTGAATTTAAACAGATCTGCAGGATTTGTTTTAATTACCCTATATTATATTTACCAACTATATAAGTGTGTATATGTATATAGTGTACACACGCGCGTCTTTGGATGTGTGGCTTTTCGTATCTAATCTCGGGTTTCAAGCGTGATAAATCCCCAAAAGCCGTCGATTCTCCTCACGCATGGTCGAACCATCGTTGGTTGTACTTTGATCGCTCGTAATTTCGCTCTCGAGTGAGCTTTTTCTGAGTCTACTGTGGCAGTTTTCGGACCGACAAATCATTAGGTGACGACCTGTCACGGTCGAAATAGAGTAGGTACCCGTCCTATGTACATACGCCGTATACGCATACCTGTGTGAAATGTGAACTATTTGATTTTTTTATAAGGACATGGCAATCGCATTTAACTCGGTATACACATACTCTGACCGTTATTTCTATTTTATTTTGTTTTGTTATTTTTGTTTATGTCATTTGGAAATGTGCGTAGGAAATGCATTAAATACAATAATATAGTTTTAGTTGTGTCCTATATATTTTGATCATATGAAATGTATCACGCATATAATTATCGCTCGATTGTTCTTTGTCGTCCAATGACGATCTGCATGATATACGTTATTGCTGGACACGTTCGTGAGCATGACATTTTAGAATACGCATTAGATATACCATATTATATTCTCCGGAAACGTCTGCTTTTCCAATGAACTTTTATGTAAATACGATAAAGTGGTCCGAGGAACTTTTCTTTTTTTTACTTATTAAACGCGTCTATTAGTCTATAAATACGTCCTTGTACATTAAAACAATCGTTAGTTTTATGACGGACATTTTTGTCGATTAAGGAATATTATATTTGTTCATTATTTCGATTTGTAATGGTCTTAAATAATAGAAATTTGGTTCAAAAGGGTCATTAGAATTAGTTTGTTCTATAAATTATTTGTGTTCCCCGCATTTTGTTTGGAATCGTACAAATACGTTTTTGAATATACGTAATTATTTTAAATATATATATATATTAGTCACTTTTTTCGTGGGTAATAGTATACTCTTTGTTTTTTTTTTATTATTTACGATATTTAGTGGCTGATACTATATCGCTTTAGTTGAGTTTATTACACAACAGTTTTGTGTTTCTAAATTTATACTAAATATACTCTGATTTTATTTTTATTTTTATTGTATGTATAGGCTAAATAGCCCCGTTTTGTGAAAATTGTAAAATATATTTTATTTGATATATTGTGGAAGATGTACCATAGTCATACGTTCAAATCGTAAAGTTTATTGCGGTAGATACATTTTTTATGGGTTTCGGTAACATTGCTTTAATGAATAAATTACAAGTAACGATTTTATATCACTTTGCCGAATTGTATTACTAAAATATATGGTATAATGCAGGTATAATAATGAGTGTTGTGTGGCGTAATTTAATACATTTAGAAATTTTAGGAATTTCTGCCGAAAAATCGTCTCGTTTACATGAAACCTTTAATGCATAAATCAACACCATCGAGACATATCGTAAAATATTTTAAAATGTTATCACCTAATATTGTGTTTGTTATTACGTGCATGTATTAAAGTTTACATATTTTTTATACGTCAATGTACTATAAAATGTGTTTTGGACGTTATTTTCTAGAATAAATTTTTACCTACGTATGCGTTGTTTTGTATATTTTGGTATTTCGATATTACTCCATACACCGGCACGTCATAAAACTTTTTATTATTATTATTATTTAGTTGAATAAACTCCGTAGATATTGCACTTCAAATAACAATGAAACGTTGTTATACCAAACAAACAAAATGACACGTTATTATATTATGTTTTATAGAAAAATAATTCAAATCGTAGTCTAAAATCGCACATGTTACGAATAATTATAATAATTATCCTAACGAATTCGTTTGTATATTTATGTACAGAGTGTATACTACACGATGGTCAAACGACTATTGTGCTTTAACGCTGTGTAATGCAAAAGTTAGAATTTTTTTGAATTTGATATTTAAAATACTAACAATACACATTTTGAAAAAAAATATTTTAAGTCAATGAAAATAAATTCAAATTTATGCATTACACAGGGGTATATCACAACTATCGAATTATTGTGGGATACTATTTATAGGGTACACGTATATGCCATCTGTTCCTGTATTTTATTTTAAATCGAACTCATTCATAATATAAAAATAAAGCACCGTATTTGAAAAATGTAAATCTCGGTACAACGTCAAGTGCACTTAATGAGTTATTTATGATAGGTACTAATTATTTGATTGATCATTTCGATTCATTCGATCAACATTAAACGATTCACCGATTTGTTTTGTGTAGCCGCACGAGATTGTTAATTAATATATGATGTCTTCATGTGCCTTAAAATCCACTGTCTGATTATATGTTAACAGTGAGTATTATTCGTTTAAAATTTTTTGTTTAAAGAAAATAGCATGAAGTAAAAAAAAAATATAATATTCTTCATCGTACTCAGAATCTAAAAAATGAACTTTTTAGTTTTTATCAACAATTATTTTAATTTTCTGAGAACAAAGATATCATAATGTTGGATATCACTTTTATAGATCTTTGAACGCAACTGCAGTGAACTGAAACATCAAACATGTGTTCAATTGTGTACACAAAACTACAAAAAGGGTGCATATACATATCGGATGTACACAGGCCTTATGCAACCGTATTTTATTATGTACTTGTCAACAAGTATTTTAAAATGTAATTTTTGAATTTATTTTTAAACATACTTAGTTTAAAATAATATAAATTAATTTACTGAAAACGCGTATGATCATGTTCAAGTGATATGGAATATGCCAACTGCGAAAGGGTTTTTTTCTATTACTACTGAAGAGTTGTAAACGTCGATGTGCTATAATTGGTGCATTCATTGTGTCATTACCATCGTAACAAAAATGTAAATAAAGATATAACTGTGGAAATGTGATAGTTGCGTGCTTCATATTGTTACACGGATAAAATAGAAGGGGTGTATAGTAAAGTTGTATGTCGGAATAAAATCATTCATGTGTGTATTTTTTGTGATTTGACGTTATCATACACAAAAAAACGAAACGTGTACAAATGTTTGTTTTAATTGTTATATTTTTCAGAAAACATAATTTTGTTTTTTGTTTTTATACGTTTGTAAATTATGTGACGTGTTCGACCGAACGAAATAAGCCCACTGCCAACCATTATCGCCTAAGTTTGCCAATTTTGGGCAAAAGCCAATTTCTTTGCCCCATCTTGTGTACCTACTCAAGCGACCATTTTACAACCGTAGGTCATTGATAGTGTTTACGATTACGATACTATCTTCAATAAGCGCTCCGAGTGGAATATAATGGTTATATAAAAGTACATGTATAATCTATAATGACTTACAAGTATATTCAAAGAGAAATTACAGTAAATTATACACAATCCATATTTATGGATACACAGGAGTGCCAAAAACAGATGGTACTTACCAAGGAATTTATTTATTTATACTCAAACTTTTTGATTACATATTATACATGGAATATGTTTGGGTTGGATTGTTCAAACGTTTTAATACTCTCAAAGTAATATTTTCCCTTAACTTTATTTATTACTAAGTATTGATTATAATTAGGTAATTTATTAATTTTAATTTTACGAAAATGTTATTGAATATGAAAGAAGATAAATTGAGACCCGCGTACATTAGAAATGGATTTTTACGGTTTGCTTGGTTCGTAAATTATTTCTAACAAATGAACTTGAATAATAATAGATGTTTTTTTAACATAATTTTTTACGTTCGCAATCTTTCACTATATTGAACAATAAGATTAATTGATGAAATACCAAATAAGACAGAATTGAGAAAATGAAGAGGTCTCTCGGTGAAGGAAGCGACAAGTATGTCTACGTGCTTTTAACGCCTCATAATAAAGACCTATGAAGAATAAATGTTGTACACGGTTTATCTCAATATACGTTTGCATCAATGTGAATAAACATTCTTCAGAACCTGAAGTTATCTTATTTTTCAACAAGTTACATAAGAGGTCACATCATTTTTCAAAGTAAAATATGTACAGACTCTAGGTCAGTTTTTCATCCCGGGTATAAAATTACCGGCCCGTTTCTACGCTTATATGCTATACATACACTTTATGGTATTTACATATTTTATTATTATTCCAGGTAGGTTTGCTACTCACTCGAATCGATCGTCACGGTCAGGTTTTTTGAAATTATTCTTGCGACGGTGTCGCTTGTTCGATCCCTTTTCCTTCTCCTTGACCACAAATACGCCTCCAGTCGAGTACGTGCCACCCATTTCTGAAAAAAAATCGAACTCTTATGCACCCTTATATTTTGTGTCATTTGATTACTGCAGCGGTGGCAGACTACATTAATTCGTGATCGTTGTGTTTATCCGATCCACATATCATTAATCTATTATGTTTCATGACCATATATCCCTATGGTATATTTTTCAATTAGTCCCGACGCGTATATGTATTTCGTATTCTAACCAATTAGTTTGCATCAGCCGAATATTTCATTTCACATCATACAATAATAACGTCTACGGCATGCGTGGAATTTCGAAACCAAATGGCTTTTAACAACAAAACACTAATGATGAAATATAACGTCAGTTATATACTTGGTTTACATATTCAATTATAATGTTTAATATAATTATAATTAATACATAATTGCATATATATTAATCCCAGATTAAATCGATTACGAAAAATGTGTACTTCATTTTCAATTACGTGATTTAAAATTGGATATGGTGTGTTAAACACGGCTGTATATAAGTACCTATTATCATAATTGCTATCTACTACATTATTAATATTATTTCAGTAAACGAGAGGATTATCGTTGGTTGAAATCGAATTTGAGTAAATGTTTTCTATAAACTATATTGAACTTTTTGAAGTTTTGTAAACTTTTGAATAGTTAAAATTTAAAATTCATTCTATCAGTAGGTACTGCATAAGTCGTTGAACATGGCAAAATCAATAAATCCTCGTTTCAAAAGTATAAAATAAAAACATGATGTTCCACGTGTACACTGCATCTACCTAAGTATAAGTATATTTATTTCTTGAAAACACCAAGTTGTTGAAAAAGTACTTTCACGTAGATTTAAAATTTTAATTTCAATACCAGTTAGGTAACTTTTAATTTTACAATGATGCGTTTTATCGAAAAAGACTTTTTAAGCAGTAAAAAAGCTCTAAAAGTTTCATATAATATTTATGTGTATATCGATTGGATACTCAGATGGTGGTACCTTTTCAGTTAGTGAAATCTGTAGTGTATATTTGCCTGGAAGAAAATTGCAACGAGGAAAATTAAAATGTTCTTCGTAAATAATAATCAATAATTAACTATAATGATTACATAGAGGATAAAATTATTTCAATATTTTCGTTCTATGATCACTAATTATGCACTTTTTAAAATATACCAATGATACTTTAGGTTCTAATCGTCAACACTTACATCGCTAAGAAAAAGATATAACTGAAACGAATACCTAGTGAACATTGTATATTATTTATTATAAACAATTTTCCACGCATTAATTTTGTAGATTTTAGATTCAGACAGGGCGTTTTTTTTTATTTATCTCGCAAAGTTTTAACAGACATTAATAAAGTTTGAACGGAAATTTAGTCGTTTTATCCTGACACAGCGAGAACAACGCATTTAAAATTCATGTCCCGTATTAAACAATGGAGTCAAATAATTCTTAGCGGCTTTTCACGTTGTGTTATAATAATATTCTCGTAACCAACTCGCCGCGCCGTCTGCGTTGTTTATTTTACCGAGTACAAAAATTATGGTCACAGTTTTAACACGCTTCTTTTTAATTGCTATTGTATTTTATGGCCTCTCTGAGACGAAAATATTTTTATAATATTCGCACGGATAGGCTGTTGGTACACGCGTGTCGTATATGTCTCAAGAAAAAAAAAACCAAAATGAAAAAACCCATTTACCGTTCCATACAGTTTCCCCGGTGGACCGTTGCGTCATACAAAATTCAGGGTTTTAGAATTTACGATATTTTCCCCACGGTTTAATACATACATACATACATATATATATATATACGTATATATTCCCAGCACACCCGGAAAAAAACACATATACATATATACACAAGACAATAAAAATATTCGTCCAATTAATAATATTTTTTTTTCGCACGTTTGACATATATAAATGTATGAGTGTGTGTTTGTGTATGATATTTTATGGTAACGAACGGCGTTTTCACACCCTTCAACCGTGGTGGTAGCGTCGTCGTCGTCTGCGCATACGCAACGGCGTGCGCACGTGCGCACGCCGAGTGAAACGACACGCACCGCGAAGCTGTTACAAGCGTGTGGAAAAGTTTAAAATATTCCCGGGTGGCTGGTGAATTCGGTATTCCCGGAATGAACCGCGCGCGTTCGGGCCGCACAAAGCCTCCGAGTACACGGGACCGAATGAACGTGTGCGCGGGCAATCTGTCGTCGTGGACGATTTATTATTTCGACGACAACCCGGGTGCGCGCGTGTGTGTTCGAAATGTTCGAATATTGCCGCCGCCGTCGAGGAGTGAACGTTTCGTCTTCTAACGCCGCGCATAATAATAATAGTAATGATTGTAATAGTCGACGCGTCGGGATGACGGAAAAAACAAAAAAACAAAACAAAAAAAAAAACATTATTTCGTTCGCGCTCGAGTTAATGATTTTTTTTTTTTACCCTCTTCGTTTGCATACCTGAGTAAATTCGAATGCTCGCGTACGTCCTCGTGTCACGTCTGTCTACCTGTCTGTCTACCGAAAAGTTATCCCTGGCACTGGAATAACGCCGCGCAGTTGTTTATTAATGCGTCTTACGAATATTATTTTTCGGTCCCCGTACTACGCACTTATTTTTATTACGGCCGTGCCGCGTCACCCACCGTCGTTATTTCTACACCATTATTTTATCGACAAACTTCATCGATACAGTTTCAACTATTTTATCGAATCCAACCTATTCTGCAGACCGACACTACACCATGTATCAGTTTCAGTCTAATATAAATCGGTGGTGTACGGGCACGTATTCAGAATTATTTTTCAGGAGGAAGGGGAGATGGGTCAAACAATTTTAGTTTGTGAATGAAAAAAAAACTATTCACCTATATCAGAAGTTCGGAATTTTACTTTTATACTTAATACTTCGTGGTGGTGGTGGGGGGGGGTTGAAACTCCTGTATGCGGGTCTGGTAATGTGCACTTATATTCGAACATAACACTGTGAATTCAATCGAGCAACGTATCGACGGTGAATAGGCAAAAAGTCGCATCCGTCACTTTGGACGTATCCGCCGTTTTCGTTAATTTAAATTAACATATGTAAAGATGAAATTGACGTATCAGGCGTGTCAGCTTATCAGAGCGCTACAATGATTTGATTTAGCCTTCTTCTTCAAAGTGTTATAAGGGTATCTTAAATTTAACTGTTGAAAATAATATTATTAAATAAGAAAAACGTATTTTGGCTCCTCTAAATAATCGTGTTTATGCCTCTGTGGCGGATACTACTGTTTGCCTCTTAACCGTCTCTTAACGGTGATAATAATCGATTAAACTTTTTTTATTTTTTTTTTTCTACTCTAATAAATTACGTTCAAAAATCAGAACTTTAACATGCTCGTCTCGTATGCATAGTGCGCTTTTCTTTACACCTAGTCGTTTGTTCTAAATTATAAACAATAATTATCGTCAAAACCCTTGGACCGAACATGGCTATTTTCTTGAATTTTTTAATTGGGGTATCTGATCCGTGGGTATACATAACGTATCGCCAGGGCTCAAAATGACAGTCACGTTTCTTATCTGTGTTATGTAAATTATGTATATTAAGACAGGTACTCAGTAAAAGTTACAAAGAAAAAAACGAGCAATTATTTAAGAAAATAGTATACTATGATCTATAATAACGGTCTTCCGTTACATACTAGTATATACTACTCGTTTGCTTATTACTATGCATAAACAGATGCATCATATTCGTGTGAATAATTGCACGCCTTTCTATTTTATTATAATCATTATTATGACTATTATTATTTTTTAATTTGTACGGTCGCTACTCTTGTGTGTCACTAATTTTATCCGCGTACGCATCCTCCGATGGAATTTATTCCGAAGCCATTAAAAAAAATAACAGAATACTTCACTTTATATACGCTTATCGAACAACTCGGTCGGAGTGGATCATTTTCACGAACACTCATATTTGTCTTACAAAAGTTAGAAGTGTTGGCACACATCACGTATACCGCGAGAGAATACCCTCGCCGTGCGAGTGCACTTATTCCTTTTTTTTCCCCAGATAAGATGAAAAAAAAATAAAAGCAGCAAAGGTCGCCGCCGCGTTGTTGAGCACCCCGATCACGTCGGCCGACGACGATCCCTTCGAATTCCCGCGATGCCCTCCTCCCCAACCCCGGTGTGCGCGCGTTTCGAGCCACGTGCGCACAATCGATAAGTCGGCCGCGACCTTCCGCACCACGGCCTCGTCCGGCACACACGAATAGAGGTAACCGCGTAGAAAAAGTGTATAAATAGACGTACTACAGATGAAATAAAATGAAAAATGCCGAGCAATTTAAATGTTTTTCCACGCTTCGTCGTTACTGTTGGCTGTTATGAATTATTATGATAATATCATATCACCGGTATCGTTTTATTCATTTTATTTTTTCCACATCCGCCGCGCCGTTGATAAAAGGCTGCAACTACGTGAAATGTGAATTATATTACTATTATGCGGTCATACATATTATTATTATTATTATTACGACGTATGTATATGCGGACGCGTCCA
Organism: Therioaphis trifolii; assembly: GCA_027580255.1. Classification (NCBI taxonomy): domain Eukaryota; kingdom Metazoa; phylum Arthropoda; class Insecta; order Hemiptera; family Aphididae; genus Therioaphis; species Therioaphis trifolii. The sequence goes on from CM050404.1 coordinate 126,408,310, forward strand.
GGCGTCGGACCGTATGCAGCGATTTACGATCGGAAGGATTTCCCGTAATGGCTTTTGAAACCCGTATTTCCCGCGACACAAAGACTTAGGGAATAGCCTAGTTTTAATGGAAATCCGAGAGAACAAATGCGCGATTTACCTCGCTGAGTCGTGTGCGTTTAAGCGACGGCGGCGGTTAGGTTCGTCGACAAATGTACCGTGAAACACATGCTGTTGCTCGTTCGGACAAACAACGGCAGTTTGTTCAAATAATATACAGGGCGAAAACAAACATGACAACCCACGGGCTGTTTGTTCTCCGACGGGATTTCGCGAAAAATATCGTCGTGATAATCATAAATCTTAAGTGTACTCTAAAACGCTCATATTTTTGACAATCTTAACACCGTAAAATCGTTAGTGACCGCGTTAGTGCTGAAATGATGAAAATTATGTATGTGTCTCATTTTGTTTAAAACCGGCGGAAAATGTTGTGATGAAAACCTTCAATAATTTTTTAAATCATATAACACCAATATTATTGCAGTGGCGGATCCATGGGGAAATAATGGGGTAAATACGCCTCTTTTTTATTGAACTATATAATATTAGGCAAACTGTACTACTCTATTGAATCTTACTGCGTTAATTTAGTGTTGAATACATTTTAATTAACCTCCTTGAGAAATATCTGGATCCTCTTCTGACAGTTTTAGTTAAAAAAAAAAAAAAAACTCTGAGAACGCATATCATATTAGATATCCCGTTATTTTCACCCTATATATATATTATATGTGTAATATATACTTTATGGCTGGTGTATATACGTGGGGTGTGTGCCGCAGTGCGGTAGCTCGGTAAACATCTAAGGTGGGCCGAGTGAAACGGAAAAAACAAGGGGGGGAGGAAGTAGTTAGGTTAAAAGAGAAAAAGCAGTGCAACAAAAACTCACCCTCGCGTTAACGATGTGTACAGTAATTTGTCGCAGTACGTATGTGTGTGGGTGTATGTTCGTTTAAACTATGTACAGTGTGTTGCAGCGCGGCGATGACATGCTACCGTTCCGTCGACGTTACCCCGAAGACGTCGTATCCGCGAGAACCGAACTGGCGAGCGCACGTCGAACGAATGAGTGTGTACTGTTGTACATAGAATATGATACGATAATATAAAGTGCTCCCGCGGAGGTCCCGTCCGCACTACGCCGCGACAAGCGATCGACTTAAACTCGATTCTTAATCTTAATTAAGAAAAACGCGATGTGTATGCGTGTATGATTTTTTTTTTCTCTCGCCCACTTGACGGATCTACTGGAACGCGCCTACCGCCTCTCCGTCCGCCGCCGTCTGCCCGCCTCGCGTGATGGGTGTTACTTTCTTTTCGTTGCTAATGCGCGTTTTTCTTTCGGACCGTAATGTATGCTTGTCACACCGTCGTGCGTTTAATGATCGCCACTGCGCCGGGGCAACATCTGGATCTTGTATGATGAGTGTGTGTGTGTGTGTGTGTGCGCGTAGATTTTGAAACGATAATGCAATTCGCTAAGAAGTGAAAATGATCATCGTTCCGTAATAGTTTACTCGTAAAATTTCGTTTATCAGCGGTTTAAGTCCAAATGGGCGAAAATGTCCATTCACGGAAAGTGTTCGCACTCCACGATTATTGCTAGAAAAGCTTTTTTTGTTTTGTTTTGTTTTTTTTTTTTGCACACATTTCGACGGATTTGTCTCATACGCGTGTTGTACAGAGTGCTATAGCAAACGCGCTTTGATCTGCTGACCTAATGAAACTCTTTTTTCCCCTTCTGAAAGTTTTTCAATAGAAAAATTTAGCGTATTTTTTATTCATTTTTCGTACGATGACTTACGACGTACAGTGACTTATGTTGGAGAAAAAACTATGTTTAATGTTAGCTATGTCAAAATGGGTGTAGTATAAAAAAAAAAAAAAAAAAAAAAAAAAAAAAATGAATTACTCGTTGTTTGTAATTTTATGGGCAAGAATTAAGAAGGTGACGCTAAAACTTGGCTCTAAGCTTTTCGTTCCGTTTCCACACGAAAAGCGCGCTATGTAATTATGAGAGCTATTACATTTATACAAAATGCCGTCTACTATTGCTGTATTAGCATACGAAACGGCGGAGTATAGATATTACCAAACGGTGTTGTTCAGACCAGAGTTCTTTTGTGCTTGAATAAAAACCCATTTTAAATTCAATGCGTTTACAGGATACGTAGTGCGCGTGCCTAACACGTACACACTATACTCGTACAGTATACGTAATTTACAATATATTTACGTTTTTTTCTTCTTTTTTTTTTCAGAAATTCACGTTGAACTCAGACGGGGATTGCCCTCGGTCACAGTTCCTCTGCCTTCTAGGCGCGAACTCTGTCAGTTCACGTTGCGACCAGTGACGAACACGGTGGGTGACTTGATCAACATGTTAAAGACAGAGGACCAGGGCGTTGACCGGGTAGTCATATCCAGCTCCGAAGGTGTGCGCATCGCGTCTTCCAATACAATTGAATCGCTCATGGAAGAAGACTTCCGGTTAACCATCAACGACCGAGTGTTTTCGGTTAAAGTGCCGCCGCACAAGAAACTTACTAAGGTTTGTTATCTAAAACTGTACGGTTGAATACCTGTAGAACTGGGTCATTCTGTCTGAGCAGTTGGCATATATGAATTACATATTACATATATGTGATGTACATATATATTTACTAAACAAAAAAAATCTCACTTGCATTGGTATACTTACTCATATACAATTTAAATAATTCATTCATTTTTAATACAATTTGCTTTATTTCTAAAATATATGTAAATACATGTATTATGTTATGTATATTATTTTTTCCTCTTTGAAAATTGAGCATGACTATCAATACCGTAAAAAAGAAATATAAACCTGCCAATCACCTTGAAGTTGGCTGCAGTCTCGGAAAACTTTTTTTATACATATCGAACTAAACCGCCCTCTTAAATCCTTTAAAATATTGCCCTTTTGAAAAAAACACTTTGGCGCTTCATTGATAATCTGTTGATAAATGTTACTACCATCAAACGCGAAATTACAGATAAATAAATAAATATATTATAAATAAATATATTAACTTAAAGCTTTTACTCCTCAGCAATAAAACATATTATTTATTAAACGTTACATTATGTACAATACTTTTATTAAATTTAACCTGCATTATTTTCCGCACACAGATAGTTCTATTTTATCAGATTATACACAGGTAAAATACCTAGGTATACTATATTATAGGGTTATAAGCTTTGGTTAGTTGGGGTGTTGTTAATACGTATAAAAGTAATGAAAAACAGCTTTTAAACCCGCGATTCCGTGTTACTGTCTAATTAACTGATGTTATATTATACATTTTACCAACCGTTATAGTGTCTATTATTTTAATTTGGATATTTTGTTTCAATTTCAAAACTGTTCAACTCAAATATAAACAATATTGCATTTTGCCCTAAGTATTGTAGATAAATTAAAATCTAAATGTATAATTACTTCATAGATAATAACAATTAGGTACCCACATCTGCGTATATATTGAATAGCGCTAGCATACTAATTTTCGCTTGTTACATGTGCGCATTGTAGAATATGTGTCTACTTGTGTTATGTGCAGGCTGTTTCCACGTTGATAATGTTAGCATAATCATATTTTACGTGTGGTATTAATTTTTATAGGAAGATATGGAACGGCTTTCTGGTGTCAGAACCCTTGTAAGCCAATTGTACGAGTCACTGAACGTCGAAGAGCATCAATTAAAAAAAGAAAGAGACCTACTGGCGAAACTGGAAGAGCTAAAAGTTAAATTGGAACCCCTTGAAAAGGTATGGGTGATATTAAATTATGAAAATAACTTTTGGGCTAACGTTAAAATTCAATTTACTCTATGTAAGTCAATTTATCGATTCCTGAGTGCACCTACTAAATAATTGACTATCTAGAGTTGTATTTGCTAAAATAATTTATAACTTTGGAAAGCTATCGGGAAAACGAATTTTCAAAGTGCAAAAATAAATGTGACACTCATAATACTTTGAAAATAAGGTTTCGTGGTCTTTAATACCGAATGCGATAGACTTAGGATTATATATAATATTAAATTAAGAAGCAAATAAACAAAAGGGGCTAAGGATTTGGCAACCCATCAAAGTGTAATCAACGTAAATACATTAAATTTTAATCAAAGTCTAATGGAAATATATGTATAACAAGGGCTATCATTTTATATATAATACTGTGTGCGTCGTGATGCGTGATAACTAATATTCAGTTGCTTAAATTCGTGATGTTGAATTGTTAATATTTGTTTTAAATTAAAATATCAATATTTAATATAAGTCTGCTACAAACGTATACGTATAATACACTTATGTGGATTATATAGGAAATTATGATTGGATTGACAAAATATTTCGTCGAATGTTATATATGTTGTAAATAACTTTTAAGTTTCTGATAATCGATTGCCATATCCATTTCGGAGGGGAATACGTGACAATTATTGATGTCGGATGGACCAAAATTATTATTTCAATTATTTACATAATAATATATTTTAATCGATAAGAAAACGGCTTATGTTTAATTGCTTCGCCTTCTGAATGCTAATTTGTTCACGCTTTTAACTGTTAATGCCTGGTTTTAGTTTTTTATTTTTGTTCCGATGAATAATTAATCTGTTTAGACTGTGGCAAATCTTTAATGCGCGTTACGTTGTAATCGAATTGGGACACGTTGATAGAAAATCTATTCTCCATTGCAGAAACGTCGATCGAAGACAAAACCTAATTATGAAATGTAGCATTTATTATTTGTTTTACTTGCACGCATATATCACTAAGAATGGACGTTTTATTTCCTCCGGAAGTGCTTAACCTATCTGCGTGCAAAATCGATTTTCGTTCAAAAACAACACTAGTTAGCCCGATTGTGGTGTAGTAACCGCTGTACTAACTTTTTGCCAATATTATAGAGAAAACTGGTCATTGAACACTGATTTGTCTCGATCGAAGTATTAAAAGTCTATTAAGAGTAAACGATTGATTAAATTTCAAGATGTAGATACTGCATACATATAAATTGTTTTACATCATTTGCAATACTCTAAAACTATAAATAAATACATTAGATGTACCTCTTAGTCTCAATGAGAAAAGCGTTTCAAAGTTAATGTACGCATTGCACCACCAATATTTTACAAGTTGAATTTTCCTAAATTATAACAATATGATTTGTTTTGTAGTACTATTATGATTTATTTTATATACTAGTACTACCTTTTTAAAATGCATAATTATATTCAAAAAATTAAAAACAGGTTGCTCAATTTTTTTTTATTAACCTTATTTATTCAACAATTAAATTCATTAGACTAGATACTTACAAGACATGAGACTATGTAACCAGTGATTAAATTATAATTTATTTCGCGGTTGATACCAAATTATAGTATTTGTTCGGCCATAAAATCAATGATGATTTTTGTTGTTCGTTATAGTAGTTCTGTGTTTTATTCTAAGTTGATGGTATCATTTATATCGTTGAACTTTATTATTGATGAGCGTAACATGATGCAACATGATTTTTCGCTTCTATTTGCTGGGATGTTATTTTAATGACTAATGTGAACTTGATGATTTAAAGTCAAGTGGTGGATTTTTCCTGCCAGTAAATACATTCTGTTTTTCATTAAATATTAACGTGTTGGATTAGTGTTCTATGTGTGACGTAAAATTGTGATGATCCCCGTCTTGTCATTTTTATTGTGCCATAGTGGTATTACGGTTTTATGTTAGATTGAGTCTTTGATCGTTTTGCAGTGAAATGCTGTTACTGTGGTTTAGCCATATTCGTTGAACTTTTTTCTATTGTTTTTGTGTCATTGTATGCCGTCGGAAGCGTTTTGAGATAGCAATATAGAATGGCTTATTTGAATGTTTTGTTTAAGAATTCGTTTTCGATTTTATCGGCTTGAGATATGATCTGTATTTTGATTACGAATATTATGTTTTGTTTTATGAATTATTTCACGTTTCTGTGTCATCTGACTTATACGTTTTTAAGGATGATCAGTGATCTAAACGAGTCGTTCGACTTATTTAAATTCTTCTCTATTGTATTTACGTATTTATCGATATACTAGCCTCGGTTAAGAAAATACCATTATATTCACGGGCGCCGGGTTCCCCAAATTTCACGGGGTGCCTAAAATCCTTAGATATTAATAAATGTCAATTTAAATAAATAATAATTTTTTTTCAACATAAATTGTTACCTTATTTAATACGACATTTTTTTCATAAAAATTCATTTTTATTTTTTTTTTATATATTTTTATATATTAAAACTTTTAAATACATATTAATTATTACACATAAAATTATTTTCATTTCATATACGTATGTTAGGAACGAGTTATCGAAACATCCAAAATATATTGTTGCCATAAATATTATACAACGAAAAAATCATAAACGTATTAAATTACGTATTGCTCTATATTTTTATTTCATGGGGTGCAGAGCACCCCATAGAATGATTCATGGGGTGCTTGAGCACCGCAGCACCCCAATAGTCGGCGCCCATGATTATATTTATAGTAAAGTTATAGAATATTTGATTATAATTTAAAACTGAAAATCCTTTTCTTATAAATATATCCGTTAAATAAAATAAAAATTGTTTGCTTTTTGAACAATAAATATACGTTCAGAAAATGGTTGAATATTATTGTTAATAAAAGTAATATAAACATACGTGAATTAATAAAATAAATAAAAGTACAGTAGAAATCTTTATAATGGCACAGGTTATAATGAAAAATAAGGTTTAATGATCTTAAATTGAAGGTCCCAGTAAAACTTCTATATTGTATGTACTAATTGGCATCGATTATTATGCCGTCTATATAATGACCATACGGATTTTATGACAGTTAGTTTTGATTGTCATGGAAAAATGTTTTATCTAATATGACTGTGTTGTATCAATCAATAACTCTAAAATTTTTAAATGTTATCAAAATATATGGCTCTGAACAACGTAAGTATAAATAAAAATTTTGAAAAATTTAAAAGAAAATTTCTGTATGATTTTTATATAAATAAAATTCAAACTCAGATAACTGTTTTTTTTTTATTTGTGATGTAAATTTAATTTTAAAATGAAAAAAAAACATTTTTAATTTAATTTTTTTGTCGTGATTTAGTAATGAAACTGTAATAAATTTGGTACACGCATGTTCATATAATCGAGTTTTCCGTTTTTTTTTTTTTATCGTTTTGATTATTATGATGAATAACTAACGATTATCATGACTGATATTGGGTGGTCCCTTGGAAGTCAATATTAACGGTTTTAACTGTAAATGATAGTATTTGAAAGTTAAAATGTTATACAAGGACAATATAATATAATTATATATCAGAGCATTTTTATGACATTGTTTGGTAACCAAAATATACACTACACTAAATACATTTTAAAATTTAATAATCCAGCGCTAAAACATTTTTCTTATACAATTTTTAAATTTTTAGTGTAGTCAGAAGTAAATAAAAAATATTAAATTCTCGACATTAAGTTGAATTTATGAAGCTCATAAAATAAGAAAAAAATCGTTGAAAAATATGAGAATTGTGCACACAGGTATAAAAAAATCAATAGTAAATTACACCATAATATCTTTTACCTACGATGGTGAAGTGTAAAGTTTCTTCTCTCTAAAATCAAGTTCTAAAATACGGTTCCGTATGTATGATCATAAATATTAATATTAGTAAACTATAATCTAAAACCATTTACGTCACCCAAAGGACATTAGGGGTAGAATGTTTTAATTATCCCTCAAAGACGTTAACAACTTAAATTTGTTAATTAATGAAGCTCCTTTAATTTAAACAACTAAAATTATATGATATTTTTTGTATAACTGTTGTCAAATATTTGTCAATTTTAAATTTGTAGGTTCGAGAAAATATCTTTTATATAGGTCAAATTGTTGGTTACAGAGTGATCAAAATGTTGAATTTAAGAGATATGCCACTCTCAGTTCTTTTTGTATAGGGGAAAAAGAAGATAATAAACTATTGATTTAAACGTCTTTTGCAAATTTGATGACTTATTGTTTTCAAACTTAATTTACGGACTGTACGTTTTTACAATATAGGTAAAACGTGTAATACCTATGTTTGAAATGTATTGTTTTGTCATAAAATGTTGACGTTTAAATATAATTTATGTGCACTGTTAATAATTAATTTGATGAAAAAATTGATAACAATAACTCGGAAAATTATGTTTTGTTCACAAGCGAATGGAATGTTATTTATTCGGTGGCATGTATGCAAGCTAAAAGATATAAATGACTTAAAAGCTTTCCTGTTTCGTTCGTTATGGAGGAACATAGTTGTTATACAAATAAAGGATTTAATGGAAATAATTAGTATTAAGTATGTAATAGTTATATATTTTGAAAAAAAACTTGTTTTATTTGAAACCTTCGCGTGATGATGGAATTATAAATAGAAACTTTATACGTTATAACATAAGTTTTGGCATTGTGTGAGTCTTCGTTTTCCCATCATGGATCTTTGACAAACATATGTTTGTTTTACCGTTGTAGCATTGCCGCCCAGTCACGCAAAAATCATGTCTCTACTCTGTTTTCATGAGATTGTTCGATATAGGTGTAATAAATATAATTACTTATTGGCACAATCAACTCAACTTTCATTTTTACGGATACCTATATTTATTTATTAGAGATTATAATATTAATATTAAAAAATAACTACTATTTAAATTCAATACACATTATTACATGTATATTTAAAAAGAAACATTTTGTCTGACTAATTAATATAATTTTGAGTTATCCATGTGTTTTGGTTAAATGTTTTAAACTAAAATAAAACTTCATTCTCTATTAATTTTCTATTTATTTATATTAAATGTTTCAAATTGTTGAGCACCTCGTGTTTGATAAATTATTGCGTTTAGTTTGTCAGAATATTACTTCAATAGTTGAATCATTCGCATTATAATCATTTAAAAGGACAAATAATAATTGTATTTTAATATTAACATTTTTCTGGTCGTGCCATATTATTCAATAGTTTTTTACAAAATAATTTTGTATGTTATCAGTTTTGAGCAAAATGACTTACTTAAAACGTTTTTTAATGTCAAATAAAATAATTTAAGCTTGGTAAAGAATTAAAAATTTTTTGAACTGTTATTACGACTTTTATATGCAATTAAAATATGAAAGCCTTAAAAGTTTAGTATTTTAATTCTATTACTGAAATAGTCTTGATTTATTTCATGTGTAATTAAACACAAACATTCTCTTTGTAAAATATGTATTTATGAGAGTGATATAAATAATAAATTGTGTTCATTTTATGTTATGTAAAATACGAGTACCCACTGGCCATTGTGCAGTATACACTATTATAACATGAGCACATTTTTATGTAAACACCATTATTATAGTTTTAGAAATATTTAATAATAATATAAAAAAAAAAAAAAAACAATAATAACAAATTATTTCAACATTTCGTCCAGCATTAAATATTAAAAAAATTATTAAAATTAGGAAAATAATTCAGCTCAACTACACATTTACGATCATGCACATTAAATAAACATTATTCATATTAAATGACGTATTGTTATAATAACACGTACGTAATATAATAAATTGAATTTTAATTTCAATTAATATTTATTTTTATGTTATGTTTGTTATCTACTATAATTTCGAAGCTAGGAAATACTTTTCAAGGTATTAACATACTCGATAAATAATATAATAATACAAGCTTAAACCTTATAATGTTTTTTGAATGAAATTTATCGAGGTGATAGCGTTTTTATAAATTGTTGATAAATAAGCGTGTAAGCTTATGGAAAGCAATAAAAAAAGAAGTAAAAAATACGATAAATTATTTTCACAGTTAATTGGCACCTGCAGTGTTGGAAAAAAAATGTATGAAGTATTGATTATATAAGTTTATACGTGTTTTATTATTCGAAAAACTACCGAGTGCCTACCTAATTAATTTGTGGAAATTATTCGTGTTCGAATATATGAGAACCCTTTTAATTAAAGCCATTGAACGCGTTGGAAAATTAACCTGGTTATACCTGCTATGAATTATTTGCATCGAAACTCGTATGAAACTTTGAAGTCAAGATGAATGGTGAACATTATGAACAATAAAAAGAAAAACGCGAGTTCATCATAAATATTACCATTTTTATTGTTTTGAACTACTAACTATTGACTCAGTGTAGGCGATGTGTAAAAGAAAAGAAAATGTTTAATTTTCTCTGACCGTTTATTATATATTTACTTGGATTTCCTGAGCAGAGCGTGTACACGTAACCATTCACCTCGTACAGTGTATAATATTATTGTTATCATACGAACTGTAATAATACGAGTATTATAATATGAGTATTATGAAAATACGGGACGGGTGAGATCAGTTTAAAACTCGGTAAGAAGAAATTCTATGAAATCTGCCACTTCGTGTTGAGTAGATACGGTTCTTCTTACACGCACCAACACTGTGTGTCGTATAAATGCGTATATCGTGTAATTATTATTTAGGCCTAATGAGGAGAAAATGTTAAATTATATTACATGTACGTTTTAAGGAAAAAAATAAAATTCCACGCATAAAAACGAAACGTAATGCACGGTAAACATTAACTCTGCAAACAAGTATCGTAAACTCCCTAATAAACCGTAAAATTGTCGGATTAAGCTCGCGCAATAACCCGAAACTTAAACAGGTGCAGCTGGTAAGGGAGATATTTTCTTATCTCGTCCCATCATTGCCCCTCTTGCTCGCTCCCTTGTGCGTTCACTCCATTACATTTCTTCATTTCGACGCTAAGTTCGTCCTCTCGGTATCGTTTTGTTGTATAGTGTATACACACACACACACACACACACACACATACACACACTGTATTATATTTACAATATACTTAATGTGTATTAAGTATTTATATGAATGTGTGTGTGTGTGTGTGTGTGTGTGTGTGTGTGTGTGTGTGTGTGTGTGTGTGTGTGTGTGTGTGTGTGTGTGTACGAATGTGCATATTGTTCATCATCTGCGCTTTATCGTGATGTTATACCCCTTCCTCTCGCACAGGTTTAAACCTTCCAGTTTCTACCTTTTTTCTTCGAACATCATTCGTTCTGGCGTCTCTTGTATTGTTATTGCGCAACGTATCTCTGAGGTTCTGTCACTATACATCACGCCTTTATTTTCTCGCTACCTTTCAAAGTGCGCGCTCTCTTACTAGATACTACTGTTCTCTTCGCGCACGACATTTACGCGCACACGAAACGTCTGAAAACTGTAACCTAACCGCTGCAGTACGAAAACGTCTTGATACTTCGGGGAACGCATAATGGGTGGCCATTTGAACAGTCAGGCGCATGGTGTATACAATGTCATAATATTTTTTGCGCAGTCGTCGTAATACGTACAGTGATATTTTCTCCGTATGTCATTCGCCTACCGGCCTGTCGTAAACGTCTGTGACTGGGCAATATCTGAGTAATGATAATTTATTGGCAGAACCGACCGTCAGTGATTCGAACGATCCAAAGTCGACGACGGTGAAAAATGACGATCGTACATAATTATGATCCGAAACAAATTTTGATTCGGAGACCTGCGAAAATAAGTGTTATATACGAATCGCGTATTATTATAAACTGAAACGGTTATTGTTTGTTACAAAGACAATCGTATCATTGTCTAATTCAGTGTAAGATACATTTTTTTTTTTTTCAAACATTGTATCGTTATATATGTACCCTCATAATTATTACTATAGAAAAAATATTAATATATAAAAAATAGTGTGACTTTTTATAGTGTGACTCGGGTTTCTTCGCGTTTAATAATAATAATTAATCATAGAGTGTAGTGAGAAAACGGAGTAAGCAATCAATTTTTCTTTCTCTGTCGAAGCTAACATTTTTACTAATTTTATAATGTATATTTTTGAATTTTCTTACGTTTAAGTACTATCTTGACAGCATTATTGCTATCATTATGCTAATACACCCGTTATTGATTTTAAATTGTATGCAGTGTAACACTTGTGCGTAATGACCCTTTATTTTTTGGTTAGTGCTTAAACCGATGGGATTTCATACTTCCCTAAGTAATGCTTTTATTCTAATGTATTATTATTACTACGTATATTATATATATAAATTAAGTAGGTACCTACATTTTAATTTTAATTTATTGTTTCTGCTAATTATCTTGTTCCTGGGTCATATTTTTTATAGTAGATATTCTCTTTGGAGAATTTCTAGTTAATCTAAACATAAAGCACGTATTTTATTATTCTTTTAATGCTATAATAATATAATCTAAGGTCTATTTTTATTGTTGTTATTACTGTATACTGCAATATCCAGAAGGTACGTAATAGACATTTTAAACAGTTCAATATAATTTTAAATGTTTTATCACGGTTAGGACGCATAGCGGTTATGAAGCATGCAAGGAATATGGGTAGGATTATGCAGTGTATACGAATTTCCCTATTATTTAATATTATTACCATTCATGACTCTTACTTTCTTTTCAAATGACGTTCTAATTTGATTTTTATCAATTATACCGGATAATTATAATAATAATTATGCGATAATACTGTAAACTTTCGATTAGCATGCTTTTGACGTTTTAATCTTTTTTTTAATTTGTTTATACGTTATTTAATCTTATAACGATACTATCACGCGTGCGCCTACACACACATACATTCGTTAATTAGATTGATGTTATTTTCATGCAACTTTGCACCGAATAATTGTTTTAAATGAGTTTTTGGAAGTTACTTAATTCCTCGAATGAAATTCATTGTGTATGTTTTCTTTAAATAATCGCGAGTAGGTTCCATAAATTTAAAAAAATGGATGTTGATCTTTTACATTTTGACTTTACGAAATATGAATGTACCATAAACGACATATTTTTAACGAACTCTGTTCGTAGTATACTTACGCATACTCGGAAAATTATGTTTTTCTATTATCTGAAATCAAGTATAAAACTAAATTATATTCCTTATATTTTATCTAGATTCTCTTTTTCTATCATGATTTCTGATTAAATTGAAAACATGCGGCATTTATTCTTGGGCTAAATTATGTAGTGAATGCTTTTCCTATTTTATATTTCAAATGTATAAACTAAATAAGCTGTTTGTAAATAACAGTTATTATAATCAAAATATTTAACTTATTTTAAATTTGTATATATTTTTAAGTTCTTATTATATTTCAGTGAGTATATAAAAAACTTGGGCCATTTAAATTTTATTCCTAGTTTTAATTTCATCCTAAAAAAAAATGTTTATTCAAAAAGAAATATTAAAAACTTTTACCGTAAAAAAAAAACAAGTATTTGAAATCATAAAATTATTTATTCTACTTTTATTTAAATAATCATAATTAATGTAAATTTTAACATAAAAGACCTTTTCTGCTGTATCCCAAAACCCTTTTTGTTACCTAATGATATTATTATGAAAAATATCTTTAAAAAAACGATGGACCAAATATCAAATTTATTTTTCTATTTTTGTGAGTATTTAGTTCTAAATGACACTTCGTTTTCGAAGAATTTTAACAAATGTATTTTATATTTCAAATAATAGTTTGATGTTAACAAAGAATATGATTTAATATTTCTGACACATGAATATCATTGTAAATTAGGTACTTGGATTACTGATGTTTTCTTCTCACACAGTTACCAATAATTATTTAAGTTATTTTTTACTTTCCAGTTGAACTTTAAATGTACATAAACTATTGGTGTATATTTTCCGACCAAGTTGTACAATTCTATTTAATATAATACGGGGATATTTATCTCACTTGCCACGATGATGCGATAACTAACTTCTTACTAAAAATATTAACATTTTTATTTTTATTTATTTTTAACTCTCATTTCAGGTAACGATTATTTCGTGACAATCCACATGTTTTTAAATTAAATTACTAATTGTTTGAATAAAATTTATTACATTATTTTTTATCAGATAACATAAATAAGTATGTTATAAATAACATTTATTTGTAAATAGATAATAACCACCATCGTTGAATAACACATTTCTAAACAAAATTTAACATTTATATCTATGCCTACTGGTAAAATCAACTAATGGTATCAGTTTTTTTTCTATGAAAAAACTAACATTCTTGCAAAATTAAAAAGTTCGACACATCAAAATTTTCTAAATAATCAATATAAAGAGTGACTGATACCTTGTTATGTATTCATATTTAAAGTATCTCTCGTTTCCACTGAACCTTTTATAGATATTAAAAAATAAATATAAATTAAATCGTACGCATTTATCCATTCAAATAATTGAAATAAAAAACAACCAAATTTAAACATCTTCAACTTGGGAGATCATATGATTTATATGATTCATACACTCTGCAATAAAAATGTGAAATATATGTATGTTTTTGGGTTTATGCGCATTTATATGTATACTTAAAATGTAATAAATTGATAGAGTAAATAGGATATCCTTTTATTTTGCTGCGTTCAACTTAGTAAAAAAAAGGGTTTTTTTTATTTTGTAATAAAATACTTGACAAGTGTTTTAAGAGCACAGTATCCCATCACACGTTTGTAGTTTTAAGTTTTTACAAACGACCCGACGAGGAGCTGTTGTCGAAAAAAAAAACGAGAATATGATATAAAAGTCTTGAGTATTTACACTGTTTTCAACATAGCTGTATAGTAGCCGAGTTAGTTTAACGGTTCAAAAAAAAGAAAAAAAACGGCTTACTCGTTCGCCTTTAATTTATGTGCATATCATAATCAGCCTAACTTTATGATAATCATACACAAACACTATAATAATAGTCAATAAGTATTTCACTTTGTTGAAAAAAATAAGTACGACGACACGGTATTCAAAGCACTCATCTCGAATTCCAATCGTCGGCGCAAGTTATTCATGTACGTACTATACCGCGTTACCGATACAATTTTCGTGTTCATCGGAAATGATTAAAATCGCAAGGCATTAAAAACAATTCGACTAATTCGAAGTTAGAAAATAATTTTTTCTACGCTATCTGTTGATAGTTGATTTTACTGCACAAAACTACTACTTTTGTTAGTATTTTTTACTACAGGTTCATTAATAAATCATGAAATAATTATTCATTACAAAGCGTTAACTATGTTGTATACTTAAGAGTTATTAATGTAGTGATTATTATGTAAATATATTTATGAGACTTGGGATGCCCGAGAATATAAGTTATAGCTAGAATCAATCACTGTTGCTAAACACATTTATTTGTAAGGCATTTATTCGACTTATTATACAAATTTATGTATGGTATAGATCAGGGGTCGGCAATTGATTTCTATGACGGTCCAGATAATTTGAAAACAAATTTTCGAGGGCCAGAAAAAACTGAAATATTAGTTAGATAATAATCAATGTATTTATTTTCGTATTAAATCACAGTTTAAGATAATTAATGTATTCGCTATCGTAATCTCCAATTTCCTACGTCATAACAAACGGATCAAATATCTAAATTCTATACGGAATTCTAAAATGTGCAGAAAATCAACATCTAAGAAAAAATTGTTTGGCGGTCCAGTTATTTCCTCTCCGCGGGCCGGATTTGACCCGCGGGCCGCCTATTGCCGACCCATGGTATAGATGTACAAGTACGAATTATTAATATTATGTTCCAATTGTATGTATAAAAACAATAAATCACATCCCCAGCATCGTGATTTCTAACCCTATATACAATATACATACAATCATACAAAGAGAAAAATACTTTATAGTAAAAGTCCGTACTGATGATAAACTATTTCAATGATAAACCTAGTTCATATTTTATGATTTTAGTTTTTAAGTGACTTTTCCCAATCGTAGTTATTTGTGAAACTGCGTTCCGGTTCTAACCATATTTTATTGACTGTACAACTAAAATTTAATTTGCAATATCCGTTTTATTCGTGCATTTATGCCATTTTGAATGAGACAATATTATTTACTCTTCGTGTGTTTATATACGGCTTTCTATAAACAATTGAATGTTTTTTTAAGTGTTTTTATGCCATTTTGTCACAATTTATTTTTGTGGGTTAATATTAAGTTATTTTAGTTTTATGTAAAGGAAAATTGAATGTTAAGCCTTCAGTTATCCGTTTGAAGGTGGGTAGTGGGTACGAACAAGGAAACCGTCGAATATTGTTACACAACAATGAAGAAAATAAAGTTTATCAAAGCAGACAATTTCATTGTAACCAATATTTCTGCGAGTTTTGTGTGTATACAACAATATTTTTCAATCGCTATGATCCTTTTTCAAAGCCAAAAAACCTGAAAAGATTTAAAAAAAACATAAACATAAAACTTTCATCTTTATTTATTGTCATCGACTTTTTTCAGAAAATTGTGTATAACAAATATAAAACCCGATACCATGATAACAATGTATATTTAATACTACTACACATATTACGTTGTAAATGATTGTGGAATTCGCTTTTGAGTAATATAAAATTTACTTACTGCAATATTTCATGCGTGTAAAATATAGTTACGATGAAGAACGATTTCAAAAATAGTTTATACGCGCACAATATTATATTTGAATAACTGTTGTCGAAATACATCAAACGAATAAAACAATTTATTGTTAAATATTTTTAATTTTTTTTTTTTTTTAGTTTGCTTATGTGCGTCGTTTTAATTGGATATTTTTAGTTTATAATATTTATAACGAATGACACAGAACACTAGAAGGACATTCTGCACTCTCGAAACCGGGATAACATAGCCTTACAGAGCACAGACTGTGAAGATGAAAATAGTCGTTGACAAATAATATTTGTCATTAAAAAATCCACATTTTCCATCTTTTTTGTTTGTATTGCTTCTGTATTGTGTATGAAAAATTGAAAATAGTTTAGTTCTTAACTTTTTTTTTTTATAACACTAACCATTATAAACTAAAAACAGTTGTACAATTTGTTTCTGACAAAACGTTATAAAAGAGTTATCATTTTTCATGTTGTACTTGATTTATATTCCCGAGGTAATTCTGTGTATCCTACAGTATTGGGAGTACGAAATAATATTTTAGAAAATTTCTTATTTACTCGTGCAGTCAGTGACATAAACAAAGCACCGGTTTTAAATTTCTGTAAACATATATTGTAATTTGTAACTTCGTTGTACACAAACATTTTCCTTTCGTTGTATTGAAATTGCCTATATTAAACGCCTTAAAATCGTTATAGTTGCGCCCTAGTAAATGACGTAAATATTAAATAATAAATAATAGTAATAATTATAATAAATAATAAATCAAACATTTTAATTACACATTTTCAGTTGCGATAATACATTAATGGTGTACCTTACTATTATTTTTCAGAAAAGACAATCCATCGAGTTGGTAGCCAATAGACAGACCGATGTGCTCACTTGGGTCGGTCTCGGACTGATGTCAGTGCAGTTTGGCATTTTGGCACGACTCACTTGGTGGGAATATTCGTGGGACATAATGGAGCCGGTCACATACTTTGTCACCTATGGTACCGCCATGGCCGTGTACGCGTACTACGTACTCACCAAACAGGTACGGTTGTCGCAATGTTTTCAATCCGCTGAAAATAATTATTATTGCCTACGTCAGTTGATCACAGAATATGTTTGGGTTACAAATATTAACTCTGTAACTAACGATCCAATGTTGGAATATTTGTATTCTGTCATGACGTGTGGGTGTACAAACTTTTACGGGCCTTGGTAAATAATTATGATCATACAGATCGAGGTTTTTGAGAAAAAAGACCAGTTTCTTTTGAGCTTGATTGTATGTCGCAGCAAACGAATTGCGTCCCAAGATCCCTTTTTCATACGAATTGCGTCCCGATAATATTTAACAACTACACTAATTGCGTCCCGATAATATTTAATAACTATACTAATTGCGTCCAATATAAATACATTATTTTCCTTCCCATTTAATACAGACTTAGGACTGTCAATAGCAACATAAAATATTATATTGCTAAAGGTAGGTTAAAAATATTGTTTTTTATCGTTTCGTAATTATTATGTACATCAAAAATATTGTTTTCGTCGTTAAATATAAAATTTTCAAAAAATATAAGTTAGGTTATAAGGTTATAGTTATCATATGTTATTGTAATATTATTTATGGCTCGGTAAAAATTTGAACGATACAGTTTTAACATAATCAAAACGTGTAATTTCGTTAAAGTCGTATTTCATCATTTGATTTCTTAAAAATTCTTGTTTTTCACATATTTCACGTCTTATTTTCTTCCTTTGACTACTGCTACGAATTTTTATGTAAGTGTCATTTTGTACGTTTTTAAGTACATCACGACACAATTAGAATAGTCGTATCGAAAACCCGGGACGCAATTCGTATAGTCGTATCGAAAACCTGGGACGCAATTAGTATGTCACAAATCGCAATTTTTATATCGGGGACGCAATTCGTATGCAGCCTTGTATGTACTCTTAAGTCATTAGATAATATTTAACCTAAAGTAATAATAATAACAATATTTTAAAACACCCATTGTCGCATAACTGTCAAATTTGAGATAACGTTACATTTTCAAAATAGTTTTTAAAAGGAAACTGTCTAATTTTATGTAAGTAAATTTTTATTTTAATGTTATTTAAAGTTTAGAACAACGGAGTAGTGGCAACGCATTTTTACGGAGGCTTCGTTTTATCTATACTATATACATAAAACCTTACATATCTTAAAGTATTGATCTCATAACAAAAATGTAAACTTAAATATTTCTAAAAGAAGCATTATTTTTTCATAATATTACGAGTTTTTATTATAAATGGTTGTTGCCATATTTTAAGAAAACTAAAAACTTTAAAAAAATCGTGTCCTTATAGTTTATAAATAGTTCAAACATAATTGTTAATCGTTAAACTGTTGTGTAGTCATTTTTTTTCTAGTAATTGTTTGAAATAAACTTAAAATAATTTATACATCAAGTTATTGCATGTGTCCAATAGATTTGGAACACACTGTCTATTATTAAAGGCACATAGTTTCGTTAAATTTTCGGAGTTTTGAGTATTTTCTTTTTTATAACGGCACCGTATTATTTGTTTTAGACAGAAATGTTGTCCATCAGAAATTTCAGACGTAATACTAATTAGAAATTAGAGTGGTATGCCATTTACATCAATTCAAACTTGGTCACGTGCTAGAGTATTAACGACGAATGTTAAGAGGTTCTTGTAGAATATACAAACTCTAGTTTAGTTCTACTTTATTCTGTATGTTATTTTTTTTTTTGAAGTGTATGATGTAAAAGTACTTAAAAAATTCAGTCTGATAAATTAAGCATGACTATTTTTTAAAGAAAAAATCATTCACGTTTCTGAGCAATACTTTATCACATCAAATGTCCAAAGTTATAAGTTATAACGTCATAACTAAATAATTTATTTTCCCAACCGTTATAGTTGAGATAATGCCATATTATATAACGATTTTTTTTTAATTAAAAATACCTATAGTAATTTCCTTAATAAAGTATTTGGTTAATTTGTTTTATTTTTTCGTTTATTCACTTAAGGATTAAAAGTCAGTTTATTTAAGTACGTTTAATGATATAAGTGCATTTAAAGTATGATCCAAGTAAACATAATAAACTAAAAATAGTTTTCCTCTAACTATAAAATATGAAAATATGAAGAATTTTAAAATCTGGCTTTTGTTTGTTATGATTACTATGCTAATATTATATTAATGTGATTATCACCTTTTTTCACGTAAATTTACTAAAAACCTGAGTAAATTATTTTAGTACTGTTTTTGCTACGAAAGTGTTACATTAAATTCATGTTTGTGAAGTTTGTATGTTTTCTTGTCAACAAATATTAACGTTATCAAGTTATAACATACTCTCACAGAACAATTAACGTTAAAGTTTACATCTGTAGTTTCACGCTAGACTTATTTCTAGTAGTTTACTTTTATGGAGTTAATACCTTAACTAAAATTATTTTGTTATCAACAGAAATCACATATTTTTCATTTATTATTTTTTTTAACAATATGATATTCAGCTTATAACAATATTTAATATTGTGTTTTCAACGAAAACAAATCTTCAACTTCCATATTTTTTAATTAAAAATGCATGGAATTTAATATCTTCTTTTTGTTTACCCAAAACAATCTATTTTATTTAATAATTTTGTTATTTATTATCATATTTTTAATTACCGCACAAATTGTATATTACTTCATACTTGGGTTTAGATTTTTAGGTCAAACTCGTGGTAAAATATAATATCACTAACAGCTCAATCATTAATTTCAAAAATAAATTATAATATAAATTATATTAAATAAAACAAATCTCAATAATAAAGATGTGCTATTAATCAATTATATTTTTATTAACTGCGTTCATTTAAATCGTGCTCATTTTATTTTTATATCTATGTTTATTTGGTGATTTTTTTAATTGAGTTTTGTATTAACGTTCGTGGTACAAATATGTTCTGGAATAGAGTCGACGATTATTTTTTTCCCATCCAATAATTACAAGTAAATTACAGTATGATTTACCAATTTGTACATTTTCGTTTGGTATTATTACCGTCTGTTGACACATTTTGATTAAATATGCAAATTTTCGATCAGCGTAATGTTTAAAATAAAATGTGGACAAATTCTAAATGTGATCGTATGCAATCTAGGTTGTATTTTAATTTTGATTATAAGTATTGTATACATAATGCCATTGCTTATCTAATTTTTTACAACGAAATATTAACATTCCGAAACTATTGTACGATAACTGTCTCAAATTCTCAACACAATCCAAATAACCACTGCGATTTTCACAATTTTTCGAGCTATGTGTAGTATTCGAGCACTTTGTATCCAAACAATTGGTGACGTCTATTTTAACGGTTGATAACTTATATGGTAAACTCGACGACTATTGTATTTTCATTTTTTTCGAAAAATAAATCAATCATATTACATTCATACATATAAATAAATGCATGAATACGCAGCAGGACTTCTAATATAAAATCATATGTCTGCACCGTGTATAGAAAAACTGTCTATTTGGACGAATGAAATTATGCAAGTCCACTTCTAGTTTTTTCCATACTTCACCGTGAACAAATTATATTATCATAGTTATTATTTCGTGTCAACGTAGACATTTTTAAGATTGAAGAAAGAAAAAAATTATTCTCATTTATTATGATATACGAATCATGTCTCGTAGTAAACCGCGTGGACGTTTCTGATTACTTATTTTACTGATAGGTGTATTTGTCCTCTTGATGATTGCATCATATTTTCTTTCGAAAACCTTTGAAAATTGTGAATTATAATTAATTTGCAATTATTTAACTAAATCACGTTTTACTTTATTTACGTATTACTTTATCTATATTATATTTGTCTTGCGCATTTATTATATGTAAATAAAATAAATGTACAAACAATTTGAATTCTTAATTCTGATGCGATTTTCATCTCGAGTAATTAAGTAGGTCGTCTGAAAAAGTTTTAAGTAGCGAATTAATTAAAAAATACTTTGATGACATTAAGTATATGTTTTATTTACGCTATTATGAAGTTGGACAACTAAGTTAACTGCTGTGCGGGGGTCGTAAAATATATACATAAAAAACGATTACTAATACTAAAAAACTGACGTATTAATTAAATTCATATTTTAAGTATCGTCCGCCATGTGTTGCGCTAATGAATTCGCGCATCAGAGGTATACGCAACCTGAATACTCGCATTAGTTTTTAAAAATTGAAAACATCAAGTGTGTACTCCTATCGCAAACTGGCCAGTGCAGCAATAAGTATAATAAGTATATAAACTACATTATGCAGGGAACTATTTAATATTGGTTAAAGAATATACCGAAGTATCCGATCCAATGTGTGATATGTAGCCAAGTCCGGATTTTCACTTAATGTGATGAATTCAAGGGAGGAGCGATGAATCACCCCCTTCTCATAGGTTTTTTTATTGTTTTTACTGGTTTTATATTTAATCGACGTGTAATTAGTAATTATTTTTAGATTCTGAGTGAATTGAAAGAGTTATATATCAGTCAAATGGTACCTATCTACAGTTTACTTGAAGAGTCATTTTTCTCTATTTTAAAAAGTTTTCCCAGATTTTGGTAAAAACTACAGACAATTTTAGTAAAAACGGTATAATGTGCGTTAACAAGATAATAATAATAATGATAGGTAATTTGTATTTGTTGGTAAAAGAAATGTTCACAAAGTAGTATAGATAAATAAATGAAATTACAAGCTTTCATCTACACTGAACTGATACAGATGTTGACACAGATATTATCTTATCGTTGAACAAAGATACTTATCAAGATTTACAATTTATCGAAATATGAAAAATAAATAAACGTGTAATTTGTATTGAGTGCAGAAAAAATACCAAAAGAAATTAAAAAGAGTGTAACATCAATCGTTATAATATAATAACCAGTAAATATTTAGTATTTTTTTTTAAATTTCAAAGTATAAAAATACAATAAACAATTTAAATGATTTTTCTAATATATATATATATTTATATAATAATGTTAAATTACAAAATATTTTTCCAGATTATCATAGAACCAATTTTTTAATTTGTGTTAAAAGTTTGAATAATTTAAACTGTTTCGTATTTCATTTAGGATAATATCTGAAGACCTTTGTCCAACTTGCATGTATCTCTTCGACGTTTCTTGGTGTTAGCCGTTAGGTTAGATATTAATTTAGTTTATTTTGATAATTATGTCATAACTCCGAAATTTATGTTGTTAGAAACTTGAAATGTTCAAAAAACATTAATAATTATAATGTATAGACTAGAGTACTAGACGAAAGTTTCAATACACTCGTCCTTTTTTGAGCTAAATATATAATTTTATTGATAATGGAAATATCTGTTTTTAAAAGTTTTTGTTTCGTAAGACTTTAAATTCTTAACAATAAACCCTGCAAATTTAACAGCACTTTACGTTTGTTTCACTATAAGTTATAAGAAGTCTTGAAAAAAAACTGACAAAGTTTTTTTTCTGTACAAAAAAAAAAAATTTTTTTTTATCATATGACCATATTTTTGAGGGATAATTTCTTTTACCGTCCTCCTCTTCAAGATTAAAACTCAAATACGCTAATTAGCCTGGAGATTAAACTTAAAGATGGGCTCCTCTCCTCTAAATAGTTATCTTTCTCTATCTATATTATCTCACTCGCTAAGCTTGTTGTATTCTTATTTTACCTCTTAATTTATCGTGCCTATAATAATAAATTCATTTTATTTTGAAATTAAATTAAAGTTAGTTAGTAAATATCATATTATAAGCTGCGTAACCGAATAGACATATTACATCTACGTCTAATTATCTCTTTATCTATTGTTATTATCTCCTCGAAAAAATATTGAAACATACAACATAATATTATACAATTATTATCAATATTTAAGTGGTTCAAATTCACTTTATATTTTTAATTTTTTTAACTAACCAGTATTTTAAAGCAAAATATCTCAACAATGATAATGATTCTCTTATTGGCCCTTACTACCCAAAATATGAGTTGGCCCTGAATCTACCCTGGCTAGATCCCCTTAATTGAGAATTACACGTATAGCTATTGACCTGAACTACATTGAAATCATATAGAACTTATAGGTATACATACTTTTTACATACATTTTATTGTATCTGATATTTTTCCAAAAACTTCAATAGTTTATGGATTAATATTAACTTATATTTCTTATAATGTACTCTGTTTTTGGTCAAAATATTTGGATTATTTTAATATATGTATTCGCATACCTTAATTGTAGTCATAATAATTATTATGACCATTATATAAACCTTATTGATGCAGTAGATAAGTTTTACTTATATAATATTATTCATTAATGTGTTGTATAAAGTATATATGTATATATATTTATATATGATTTATTATATTCAAAAATATGTTGATATATGTGAATTTATAAAATTAAAAACAAAAAAATTGCGACCCCAGTAATTTTGTATCAGATACAGATGTCCACTAAAAAAAAAGACTTTTTTTTCACATTTCGTGTAGGTATGTAATATAGATGCCATTTAGGTGGTAGAACACTCGTAATACTGGAGAATATCATGATTAGTCGACTATAGATGTAGGTAGCACGATAGACCACTGCGGTGCTGCTTTAATATGAGTATCGGCAATTACATGTTTTACCCCCCGACACCCCGTAACTTCATATTCACGACTTAACCCTCGCTTCTCGTTTAGCCAAGCCTACGACGTATTGCGTGTGTGATTTATATATTCGCACGATCTACGGACGGAGAAAACAGGAGGACTCAATATTCGATCGCGCGTGTGCATAGTTTAAGTTTTGTTCCTCGGGAAACGCGAGTGGCGCGTTGTAGATCGAAATTTATTACTCGCCTTGATTAAACTCGCAACCTACAATAGTATATGTGGTGTTGTGCAGCGTGTCCTAAACAAGATGTTATGTGTTGTGTTTAACCCGGTTAAACGCATAAATTTGAAATTTGTTTTCATTTAATAAAAACACTTGGTAATCGAATTATATTTTTATGAAGTAAGCAATTTTTCTATCTCAATATTAAGATCATTTTAAAGAAGAATAACTAATAACCTAACATTTAAGAATCAAAAATATTCACTAACATTATAATTATACGCTTAAGTATTAATTTCCATAATATTATGTTATAAATACTTATTAAATGTTACCACTTGAGGAAACTAAAATTCTTAAAAATAAAATTGATAAAAATAGCAACAAAAAAATGTTTGGTTCGTACAAATTTAGTTCTATTTGTGTTTTAAATTGTGAATGAAAAATAATTTAAATCTATTCTCTTTGCAGGGTTAGATCGCAATGTTTAAAACCTCATAAATTATCCTTTATCTATTTATATACGTATTATACGTACAAGTTCACGTGTGCTTAAGCGTTTTTAGGAAGTTGGTGATCTAGGTTTTAAAACTCTCCCATTCGACTAAGTCCTTTTTGTACATGATATATGTTAGTCGAATGTATCTAAAAAATAAAACTGATTTTGAAATAACCATTGGCTAATTTATTTTAAATTATTTAAATTAAAAATTTAATGACAATAACAATGAGATCATATTTTTTTTATAACACCTACCAATGAATAAATAAGTATACGAATTTTCTATTTGTGTTATATTTATTATGAAAATTATCAAGCAAATTTTTCTTACCGTGGTTAACACAATAAACACAAGGTATACCTATATCGCAAAAGACGCAGAATTACGGCTGCTATGTTAAAACTATGAGTGTATAAATTAGTAATATTAATATGAAAACATCACTGAGACCACTGATGAATTTTCAAAAAGTTATCATTGCCTAATGTTTCGTTTTGTTTATTTTATTATTTTTGAATTGAAAATTTTAATATAATATTATAAAAAAATAATAATAAAAAAAAATGTTAGTGGGGAGGTATGGAAAATGTGTAAATATTTTTTTATAATTCCCGTGAAATTATTCCCAGTTAAACCGTGTGCACATTGTGCGTGTGTACATACATTAATACCTATGTATTAACAAAGGTTTAAATTATAATTATCATTATATAGGTATTGAATGTAAGTACCTTTTTGTATTGCAAAAACATATATTTATCTGTGCAGTGTTGACTTCCGTAATACCTCGAGTTGGACAATACATTTTTCGATCGGCATTTACATCGACTTATTATTCATTTTTTCTAACAGTCGCAGCTTATTGTAATTCTTTGTGCACCAGTCAAACGACAAAACGATACCACTTGAAGAATACCAATTTTATTTCGTAGAATTATTTCCGATCTCAAAAAAATGTCTTAGTATAATTTGGACTGATAGTATATTATCGTATAAATATGAATATCAATCTATAAATACTACAATTACTATGCGACTTCAGTCTCCAGAAGTTACAGCAGTTACTACGTAAATAAATAAATAAATATTTATTGTGTTACAAATGTATCCAATGAATAATTATTATTATATAAAATAAAAAAAACTTAAAAATACCTCATAATAAATTGATAGAAAATAAAATTTTGAACTTTTATTAACTAAGCATGTGAAATTTAACGAAAATCATTCGAAATTTGACCGATCTATTTTTTCATATTATATTTTATTATATTACCCATGTGGCTTAAAGAAAATCGTGCGGTAGACGTCCGAAATTCGGAAATTTATCGACAGCAGTCGGTGTAACCCATAATGGTTTTCCAGCAAGGCGACAAATCTTATAGGTTTCACCGGTATTCGTACTTTTACCGTAACACACACACACACACACACACACACACACACACACACACACACACACACACACACACATATATATATATATATATATATATATATATATATATATATATATATATATATATATATATATATATGAATGTATGACTCGTAACACGTCGTTTTCAGCGGTTAATCGAGGTCGGAATGGCGGGGAGAGGCGATCATGGCTGGGGTCGGGGTGGAGCGCCTTCGGGGATTTTCCGACCGTGCGAGCAGTAGAGTGTTGTGCTGTGTGGCGTGTGAGCAGTCCGTTGCGAACCAAGGTTTTGGTGGATTGTCGCGCGCGTTTCGACCGCCGCCGCCGTCGTCGCGAGGCGAGAACGCGGAGCGGGGTGACCGCAGCGAAACGCGTAGAATTAATGAAAAATCGAACGATTTCCTCGCCAGACGGTAGCAGGTGTGTGTGTGTGTGTGTGTGTGTGTGTGTGTGTGTGTGTGTGTGTGTGTGTGTGTGTGTGTGTGTGTGTGTGTGTGTGCGTGTGTGTGTAGTAGGTGCGCGCACGAAACGGGTCACCGCGACGTGGCCGGAAACGCCGGGGTGGCGCGTGGTGACGAAAGGCGCGCGCAATACAATCGCTAGGTGTATACACACGTACGAACGTGCGGCGCGTGTTATTTATTATCATTTGCATAACGTTTAAATGTGCCGCCGCGTGCGACCTCATAACGCTCGGACGGGGGTGCTGCGGCACGAGGACGTGGCGGCGGAGAGAAAATAACACCACGTATAATTTTATAATGACGTCGTGTCCTCGAGATCACGGAATGTTTTTTATTTATTTATTTATTTTTTTTTTTTAAATCGCTTTTGTCTGCGACGCGTCCTCCCTAAACAAAAGTCACACGAAGATCATACGCGTTACGACCTCCACGCCGAGATACTCCCGGCAAAGGCCTATACCTTCGAACTTGTAGTCGAATGTCGTACGTTTTATCGTTTTCCCGGTGTTTTCAACCATATTTCGGAAATTCACCCGGAATAGGTATTACGCTTAAACGGTTCATTTAGTGCGGTGACCTTTGCAATGCTTACCAACTACCCGCGATGTTTTCGCCGATAAAAAGCTTTTATGAAACTTTTGGTCCGTTCCTCCTATCCGAAATATATGTGCTGACATATAGAAAAAAAGAAAACGTAGTACGATCCTATATTATATTTTTTCTCCGCTGCACGGAAACATTGGATCATACACATAACATACATGTTTGATGTTTTCGGGTATCGCCAAAAATATAAATAAATCGAAATATTAATAAACATAAAGAGACTAGAGAGTTAGGTTGGTAGGCAATCTGATGGGCCTTACATAAAATCGGTATCGGGTGGGGAAAAAAAGATGAACCAATCTTGAAAATTTGAAGTTGAAAAAAAAATACACAGTCGTAAAATCAACATATTACACTGCAGATGTTTCGTCTCCGCTCTGATATTTATACTTTTCCGTCGACCAAAACTGTAAAGGCCGTGAACGAAACTCAGAGGACTTACGTTTCAAACGCATTTCAATTGCTTCTAGGAATAAAAAATCATTATTCTTACTTTTTTCGCAACATTATTTTAACCGTCAAACATTAGATTGGACAAATGAAAGCAATTGTGCGATTACAGTTTTAATTAAATGCAAAATTATAATTGTTTCGTTATTGTAGTGAATTATGTTCTTTTTTTCTTCTAAAATACCATATTAATCTTGTATGAAGTACGCAAGTACTCACTGTCCGTCTTATTAGCACACCAGTACACCGTGTCGCAATTATTTATAATGAATAGGCTATTTAGTTTATAAATGGTACAGTGTAATTGTACGAACCACCAAGTGTCAATGATGTGTATTGTCTAAACTACACACGTATTGTAGACTGTAGTGCAATATGGGTGAAAATGAAAACGTAAAACGGTGTCATGTGTTGTTTTGACGTTATGCAAAAGACGTGAACGCGATGGCGTTCGGCTCCGAACGCTGTCATTTTTTCATGTCATTGTACAAATGTTTTGTGGAAGTGGATGTGTGTGTAACGTATTATATACCTGTGTGTCAAACTGCCAGGGTAATATTCGTTTTTTTTTTTCAAGGAAACGCCCGAATTTTCGTCCACACATAATCGAAATAACCGTATTATGGTAATATGAAAGGGACGTCCGTAAACCGTTCATCCATCGTTTCGCCGTCTCCGGTCGTTGATGAATCTAACCTAGAATTCCTAAACCTTTGACCACTAGTGAAGAGGGTTCGTTTTGAATTTAAATTTTCATAGCTGTCAAGATCAATTCATTTTCAAATACTTGACCATGCACTTTTAGTATAAATACGAGTGTTATACTAGTTCGATACCATCGAATATGATTCAACATTATGTTGTTATCTATTATTATTATTATTATTATTTTATTTTGAACGCCATCAGCTTTTACAATATATTAGTTAATAATGAATATACATTATACAATATTTTCATATATTTAAACATAACACATTGAGTATCAATAAATTAGAATTATATATTAGTACATAGTAGGCTCCTGAAAATTAAATTTAACTGAACAAAAACCTAAATTAGAAAAAATGGAAAAAATGTTTAACTAGTTTGACTATTAACTTAAGACATAGCTCTCCTTAGAGGATCATCATCCAAATAATTTTTTGACACTGAAGCAAGGTAGTAGAGGTCACGAGAACGGGTTGTACCAGGAATGCGAAAACCTATTCTAGATAACAAGTCTGGTGAGTCAATTACACCAGAGACTAAACCATTCAAAAGTTTAATGTCACTCATATTTCTTCTTTCACTTATTATACAATATTGTTACACTTATTAATTGAATATTAATACGAGAATAGTGGAAAAAATGTATATCGGTGGTACCGCGATTATGATCCAGCGCGTCGGTCTACACACGATTCTATTTACAGGTACACGACGAACGCGATCGACCGTGGTAAGACAAAATTGGATTGCACTGACCTTTGTTCGATCAAAGATAGAACGGTCAATGGCGACCGCGTTGAAACCGCTAAATATTATATCGTGATCTAATAGGCCAAAGGCGTAAACGACGCTTGGACAAATGTTCAGAAACACAAAAAGACATTTTAACAATTTTTTACGTTTTATACTTCTATGGTGAAAACTTCAGGAGCAAAATTGACGAATGGCCTATTTCAAATGAAGTAGTCGCCTATATCTTTTAATCGTCTATAAAGCTGATTTTCCTGAATTCTGTCATATTTAAAAACGTCATTTTCTCCAAAAGCATCGCTTACGCCCTTTAGCTCGTTAGGGCTCGCATTATTATAACATATTTTATTGCGGAGTGCCGCTGTATAATAATAATACATGCTCTAATGGCCGCGCCTACGCGCTCGTTTCCGCAGGAGTACCTGATGCCGGACGTTCGCGACCGCCAGTATCTGATCACCGTGCACAAGAAGGCCAGGAAGTCCGGGCTGGACCTGCACGCGTACAACCAGCTCAAGGACCAGTTGGCCAGCGTGCAGACCGACCTGGCCCGGCTCAAGGACCCGCTGGTCCCGCCGCACCGGGCCCAAGTGCTGTTCGACCCGCTGGCCGCAGGCGGTGCGGACGCGGCCACGGAACCCGCGGGACTTTGGTCCAGTCTGTTGGCCCGGCTCAAGTCGCTGCGGGACGACGTCAAAGGCAAGAAGACCACGGCCAACCGGTTCTGAGGAGGCTCCGCGGCACAACACGCGCAGTATTATATACATATGAAATTGTCGTCGTTTTAATTTATTTATTTCAATTTTTTTTTTCTTTTTATCGTTTTTTTTTTTCGTTTATTAATATAATTGTGTAAATTGGTGCTAAACATTTTAATGCCGGTTTTATCTTCTCGTTGTCGTTGTTCAATTCGTTTGTAATCCATAACATATTATAAATATATATATATAATACATATGTAAATTAATAATAATAGTAATGATAATTTCCTAGACGACTTAATCTCGACACAGGGTTAGAGTACATGCATTTCGCGCACACATACGTACACACATACACATACATACATACTGACACACACAAACACACATGACAAGTACCACGCAATACGCTTGTGAATACATAACACGTCGTGTATTTAATGTGTATTCGTGCGTCTTGAGAGCTAGCAGCTATCTTAAATACAGCAATACATTATAATATCAAACGCTTTTTTTCTTTAATTTTGTTTTAGACTTTTAAATATATATATATATATAAAATAAAAAACGATTTAAAGAAAAAAAATATCGCTTCGTCTATTATTCGTACATCGTTTTATTTTTATTTTTTTAATCGTCGTTTATACATTCATTACATTATACTATTATGTAGGTGCAATGTGCGTAAGTACATTATTATTATAAATATTATTATTACTATTAAATTATAAAACGAGGACGAAAATATCATGTCGCGTCACCACTATCGGTCGCAAAGTTTTTGTGGAATCGTCTCTCCGTCATATACACACACTCACATAAACACACGAACACACGTACACATGTACACACACACACCCACACACACACACACACACACACACACACACACACACACACACACACACACACACACACACACACACACACACATACACACGCACACTTTGTTTATTGATTGAGAACAATCAAAAGGTTTTTATTTATATTTATTTTGGGTTAGGATCAGGGTCATTTTACTATATAACGTTTTGATAAAATATGATGTTATAACTAAATAATAAATATTTTATTGTTATATAATAATATGTACGCGTTGGCGACGGATCATAGACGGATTCGTCACCGTCGCCAGACTTGGGTAATGAAAGTCGGAGTGTTGATTAAGCGAATCGGAGCACTGCTGCACAAGATGTAACGTAACAATCTTTGTTAAATGTTGTGATAACGGCGCCAATGTTTTATTGTAATATTGGATATTGTATAATTATTTTTATCGACTCGTTTTTTTTTTATTCGCCGTATAGTTTTTTTTTTCAATTAAAGCTCAATACTTAGTGTTAATTACTTTTTTAAATTTAATCTCTTTCACTATCGCTATTTTATCTCACTACGTTCAGTATTCTTATAATATATATTTACGTATTCATCGTCCTTTTCTATATTTTCGTTCGGAAACATTTTCAACATCTTTATTATATTATACGTAAATAATATGGTAGTATAATACGTCTTTCATATATACACTTCATAGTAAATACTAGTTACAACATATACTTACAGATGTAATAATTATCGTAGCCAACGTCTTCTTACTTTTAACGTCGTCGTCGCCGGCGTCTAAGTATTTAGTTTAACATAAAGTTTTTTTCAAATCTATTTCAAATTTATTCGTAATTATGTACTTAATATTATATGTATTTTTTATTTATTTAATTCTTTATTATTGTACCATACCCATTAAACCCACTATTTCTTTATGTATTTCTACGAAACGATACTACAACCGTTTACGTCTTAACATCTCATAACGAATCCTTGTTAATAGATAGTTACACGAAACGTTGTTATTCACTTTTTTTTTTTACCCTGAAGTTTTACTAATATTGATTTGTTTTTATTTAGTGTATTAAGTATTCCCCGAACACATAACTGTTAATATAATACTATATGTTAGAACGTCATAAAATCAAATTTATGACATTCAAACGTTATATTGAATAGTTAACATTCTCACTTATTAAACATGTACGTAAAAATAATATTTTAAATTTTCATTGGCTTGTCAACCGAACGTTGAGAGGACGTCGCTCGTGTAAATAAGAATATTTTTAAATACCTCTTCTTGCCTATTCGCAATTGTCATCGTGTTATAAACGAGGGTGTTTTCAAAAATAGTCGAAAATTTATTCATAGAAATGTTTAATGTATACAAAAGTCAATATTGCTTTTTATTAATCTTCAGCACACTGTATGTGTTATGGTTATAAAACAGTAAAATAAATTAGATTTTCAAACACTAACCACTCGCAGTCGTTTAGCAACAGCGTAAGGTACATGGTATTAAAATATTTTTAAAGAGTAAACAGCGTTGGATAACTTTACTGTTGCGTTTTCAACTGCTAAACCGTATTTAAAATCGTCGATTTGCGCGCCCTATCGAGTTACTTGCGTGTGGACGTCCCCTTAACGCGATTGAATGTACCTATACACTTAATGTTATGTTAAATAATTGTATGGAGAGTAAAATATGATAATTAAAATTAATTTTAATTGTTAAATATTTATGTGTAATAACAAAAC